>CM076578.1:1233765542-1234293836 GCA_034641835.2 Pinus albicaulis | reverse complement strand
GAAACTCTGGGCTGAATTTGTCAACCAGGAATGATGTCTTTGTGACTGACCCACTTCTGTTCTGAAATAAAGAGGCCAGCAAAGCAAGTTACGGCGGGATGACGCACGATGTTTGTTTGCACAGGTGGATAGAGTTCTCCCTAGTTGAGAGGGAGTGTTAAAATTGGACAACTAGGTCCAAACTCCATGTTGTGATGCTCAGATGAAGATACCAATATTTTTATTGGGTTCCTCTTTTGGAGAGGTGTAAGATCGATATAAAATTGATCTTAATCTGATGAACGGAACATTTATTTTGAATTTATTTTTAATAATTTCAAATATGTGCAGGTCGGCCTTAAGGTTTTACACCCCCAACAGATGTGTCACACACCTCAATGATGGATATATGTAACAACCCACTCCCTAAGCTCCTACTTCCTAATATTTAACTACTAGTTAAATATAAATATACAAACATAAAAACTAACCTTAAAGAATAATTAGAATAATTAATTAAAAATTCAAAGCACCATGATTAAATACATTCGAATGACATCTCTTTAAATACAACCATATCCTCTTACATTCGAATGAAATCTCTTTGAAAACATTTATTTCTACATTAATGGACCTCAAATCTTGATGGAGTTGTGGCGGTGGGGTCTTATCTCGATGGAGTTGTGGCGGTGGGGGCAAAATGTTATTTAAACAATAAGACATGAAGGAGGAGGGGCCTTTTTGGTTCAGTGAGGAAATTGAGAAGGTTGTTGTGATGAAATTGAGAAGGCTGTTGTGGTGAAATTGATCAACTGTGGAAGGGAGACTTACTGTTCTCGGGATTCTGGGCACGGGGGCAGAGGAGGCGTCCTCTGGATTTGGGATTAAATCCTAAATTGGCTGGGAGGAGCATTTTGGTTCTGAAATCTGTCTGCTCAGCTGGAGAGGAGGATCACGGTTCCAGCAATTATCAGCGTATTCAGTTCATTCAGCCTTCATCAACTAAATTCTGGTTTGGATCTCATAATTCCAGGTATTCCTCGGCATCAGCTAGTTATTTTGTTTGTGAATGTACGCTTAAATTCAATATTTTAGCTGTTAAAATATCTGTTCATGTTAACTTCTGTTTAAAAGTCTATAAATCTGTTTAAATCTATAAATCAGATCAGAGATTTGTTTAAAATGATGAACAGAGACCTTACACATGGTATCAAAACCTCAGTTTGAAACCTTAGGGACCTTATAGGCCCATTAAATTTCGTTTATAAGTTTCTGCTTGCTTGAATGTTGTTTTTTCTCTTTGCTGAAAGTGTTAACAAACCAGCAATGGCTATTGTTGTTGAAGAGTACTTCAAATATCAGAACCCTTGTCTTTGAAATGTGTTGTTGTCAACCGATACAGATTTTTCCAGAAGCTAAACCATATTGTTTCAAAAGACAAACATGCACATGAAAAGAAGTTCACCGGAAATAAGTTATGAGGTATGCCGTATGATTAAGAAGGATTCACAGCATATCCTGCTACCATGAAGAATGTTTTTCATCAATGTTTCAGCATGTCTAGAATAAATTATATACTTGACAAAGGGCAATGACTACATTTAACAAACTTGTATCCAGCATCAGAAATTTCTCTAGTGTTAATAAATCACAAACTCATGAACTTATGAATTCCACATCCCAGAAGAATATTGAAATAGTAGAGGAGTCAGATGACATAATAAATTCCAAACTGAGCTTCTAGGTCAATGAAGAACCTGATGAACTTATTGGAAGTCCAGACCTCTTCAAGGCATTCGATGTCTTAATAGTAGCCCACCTTGCTAAAACAATGGCCTTACTATCCCCGATCGTTGACTTGAAGCTGTTCTTCATAGCTAGCATTGCACAGTACTGCCCAATATTAGAGTCTAAGCAGGCTACATCAAGAATATCAGCTAAATCTGAAGAAGGATCCTCCATCTGCATTCTTCGTTCTGTACTCATGGATGCAGTGAATGGTTGAATCAACTGCTGAAAAGATCTGGTACTATTTCCCAGTACCCACTTCAAAAACATTTAAAATCAGTTTGCATTTCTACAATAGAAAGTATCATATATCCAACTTAGAAAATAAGGAAATTCAGCTTAGAAAACTAAAACTAGTAACAAACCATCTTCTATTATTTAGTGCAGTAGCAGAATTGTTGAGTACCTGCAACAAGCTTACAAGCCAATAATCTTTCTTTTCTCCCACACGAGGAAGAATGTGCTTCATTATAAGTTCCTTTGCCAGTGGGCCATTGGAACCCTCTTCAAGACGACAGATAACGAGTGCAAGTTGCTCATCCCTCAAATCTTTTGCACAAACAGAAACAGCAGAACCGGGATCACCATAAAGCAAGAAAAATGCTACTGCAAGCTCAAACTGGTGCCTTTCCTTTAGGACATAGGCATTCTTCAAAGCAGCAGCTTTATTATTTTTCCTCCTTAAAAATTTCGAGCCAAAAATCCAACTAAAGGCTTATCCCTTACAGCGACTTGCTCGTTACTAGTTGCTGAAAATAGCACTACCATCATGAGAACGGTTCAATAAAACTTCACAGTTATGCTTCAACTCTGATAATATAGAAGTTAAAAAAAAAAAAAACTGGGTGTAAAATATAAACAAGTGGATTCTAATCTCAAAAGTATTCAATTAAAAATGCAGTTCATCCAATTTTAAAATATTATCACATTACCTGAGGTGACAATGCTCTAAGTTGTCCGAACATGAGTTTCATAACATCCCCACACACTGTTTGGACTCGTTCATCACAATCAGATGAAGGCACCTTCACCTTCTGTTCTTTACGTCAACCCCAATAACCACCCCACCCTTGTTCAAAGGACCCAAGTTCTAGCAAGCAACCTGTAACCAAGCACCAGGAGCACATCCCAAGTCCAAGATGGACGCCCCAAGCTTTATAATCTTAAACTGTTTCTGTATCTGCAAAAGCTTGAAAGCAGATCGAGCTACATAGCCAAGATGCTGAGCCTCCCTGTAGAAGAAGTCGGGAAGTCCTGCCCCACTCATCCTATCTCACACAAACTTCGATGTTATGGTTATTTCTCTGCCCTTGCGTTTTCGATCAGATTTGTTTCACGTATGAGATGGAGTTTTCAATAGGCAAAACCAGTAGGTTTGTCCGTGGTAAAATCCAACTCATTTCCATCCAATATTCATCCCAACTGAATATAATTGGGATGCATTGGTCCTGCCCATTCATCCTACTCCTAAACTTTCCATCTCGGGCCAGGATGATCCGTCTGATAGGCATAAATCAAGTAGAATATCCTGACAATCAGAATGATATGCCCATGCTATTATCCTCGATTCCATCATCAATTCTCCAATTTCTGCAACTCTCCCCATTGTTCGTCTAAAATGCAATTGCCAAAAACGCACCAGCATCCAGAACCTTCGAGCTAGATCATCAATGGATCAGGCTTCTCTCGAATGAATGCATTCTCCGAATGGAGCTGATTGCAGGATCTATGTGTCTTGATTTGAGTTCCTTGACACCCATTACCGATGGCATACAAGTCCACGGGATAGTTACCAGTATGCCATGAAAACCCCTATTCAACTCCTACAGCTCGTAACTATTTCAAATTGCACTCATCGAATGAAAATCTGTTCTCTGTACCAAATCAGTATTGTATACAGAATTTTTGATCGGGAAATAAGGTTCCGCGGGTATATTTATAGGGAGTTGTCGATTTTGAAAGGCTTACATACAGTTGTTAATACCTCTGATTAGTCGATAACCAACTACACCCACACCGCCCAGCGTGGCTATCGTGCGTATGGGAGCTCTTGGCACCGAGGCAAACTCATTCACAGAGGTGTCATGGTCGGGCCAGGGGTATGTGTCGTTGTCAATTGTAAAACACGTTAAAATTATATCGTATGGTTTTAAATTTATATCGTATGGTTTTTAAAATGTATGGTTTTACATATATATATCGTTTGGTATCATTTGATTAAATCGTATGGTTCTAAAGTTATATTGTATGGTTTTTAAAATGTATGGTTGATCAAATATATATGTCGTATGATTTTAATTTATATCGTATGTTTTTTTGGTTAAATGTATATATCGTAGGGTTTTTTTTAAATATATATACATCGTATGATATATATATATATATATATATATATATATATATATATATATATAACCATACCATATATAACCATACCATATAAATTATGAATTTAGATTTTTTTTAAACATTTAAATTTTATTAAAATTCAGAATATTAAAAAGTATGTAATAACATAAAGTTAAATGCTGTTATCTATGGTTAAAAAAAGGTATAATGTGTATATATATATATATATATATATTATTGTTAAAAATAGTAATTATTTTATTGAAAATTGAGTAATGCTATTTAAATTATAAATAAATTACTTTGGAGTTTGATTTTTATACAAAATAAATTTAAAATCGTATTTGACTCTCATTTATTTTATTACAAAAATCAGGAAAAGTTACAATGTTAAGAACGTACCAAAGGCGGCAACGTCAGCGAAATGCATTGCCATCACCTCCACCCTCGCCATCACCATCGCCCCCTCGTAGATCGCCGTCAGTACCTGTCGCTCCAACACCCGATCTTACTACTGTGATGAGCTCATTGGAAGCCATTTTAGAAACATTAAAAGGGTCGCGACTGACCAGTAGCAAGGAGGAACGATGTCATCTAAAAGAAAGACATTCAGAAAAGCCTAAGGATTGTGAGTACAAGCTTCATAGAGAAGATATTTCGCGGGAACTGCAAAAGATTAAACTCCGGGAATTCTCTAGAGGACGAGTTGGAGAACATGTTGAAGCATGGTTGGAAGGGATGATAAGATGCTTCGCGCTAGGAGAATATTCTTCCACTTCTAATACAAAGATCGTTGTATTCCAACTCAGGGGGAATGCTCTAATTTGGTGGGGAAATCTGGAAAAACAGCTACATCTCACTTCAGATAATGTTCCTTGGGAGTTGTTCATGGACCGATTCCGTGCGAAATACTTACCACTTTTCTTTCAGGAGCAGCAAGCCAAAGCCTTCCATACTCTAACCCAAGGTGGTAAAACCGTGGAAGAATACGAGATAAAGTTTATGGAACTTGTAAAATATGTTCCTTATCTAGACACGGATGAACGCCAGGCCGAATGTTTCGTATTTGGATTAAACCCTAGAATCAGGGCCATGGTAAGAATGTGGAAGCCATCGACGGCAGCAGAGGCGGTTGAATGTGCTCGTTATGCAAAAGAACATCTGGGGATTAAAAGGGATTTTAGGCCAATTGAATCAATACCGCAGGCATTTACAGGAAAGACTCCTCGAAACTTCTTCCGGGGAAATAACTCGAGACCACCTCCTTATGGTAACAGGTTTACCCCAAGAGGAGCGGGAGCAGGAGCTCCCAGGACTATATATACTGTAGCTTTTGAATCCTTAAACATCAGTCCGTGGAAATCGCGAGGAACTGGTAATCGGGGAAGGAATGGGAGAGGAAGTGGCACCTGGGGACAAAGATCTTCGTTTGGAAATTCACAATCAAACTCACGGGGGCCAGCCCAGGTGGACTGTTGGGGGTGTGGAGGACCTCATCTTTGGCGTGATTGTCCGGAGAACTCTCAGCGAACAGGAAAAGGACCATCATCAGATGCTCAAGGCAATCATAGAATCCATGCCGTCGTCAACAACAACCAGGCAGCACATCAATCCACTGTAGTGGAATCTTCAGGTAAAATCAACGGAATAAAACTCAAAATCTCATTTGACACTGGAGCTACTGATAGTTTTATTTCATCTTATGCATTAAAAAAGTGTGGGTTGGCAACTTGTAAGTAAAACAATTTCAGACAAGTAGAAATGGCTTCGGGAGACCTTCAACCGGTAGAATTAAGTGTTAAGGATTGCAAACTAGATCTAGGAGTCTGTTCGACCAAACTCAAAGTATATGTCACAGCCCTAGGAACTTACGACCTAGTGATAGGAATGGATTGGTTAGAGTCTCATCGAGCATGGGTAGATTGTTCTGGGAAAACCATACTTTGCTTGAATGATGTGGGAGAGACAATCCAAATTCAAGGTATCAAGAGAAAAGTATCCTTGCGTTTCATCTCAGCTATGCAAATGAAGCGGTGCTTAAGAAAGGGTTTCCAAGTGTATCCAGTTCAAGAAGTAAGAAAAGAGAAAGGGCCTTCCGTAGAACAATATCCGATTCTGTCAAAATTTCCAGATGTTTTTCCAAAAGAATTACCAGGATTGCCTCCTAAGAGAGAACTAGACCTCACCATTGAATTGAAACCTGGTACGGAACCTATATCTAAAAGACCTTACAGAATGACCACCCCGGAACTTCAAGAATTGCAAATACAGCTGAAGGAACTGTTAGATATGGGACACATTCGACCCAGTGTTTCACCTTGGGGTGCTCCTGTAATCTTTGTCAAGAAGAAAGATGGTTCATTACGACTGTGTGGACTATCGAGATTTAAACCGGGCCACAGTAAAGAATAGGTATCCAATGCCTCGCGTTGATGACCTTTTTGATCAAATGAAAGGAGCTACCGTGTTTTCAAAGATCGATCTGCGATCGGGTTATCATCAGCTCAGGATTAGAGAGAGCGATGTTTCTAAGACTGCATTCCTAACTCGTTTTGGGCATTATGAATTCATTGTAGTACCATTTGGGTTGACCAATGCACTTGCAGTCTTCATGAACCTTATGAATAGCATTCTCCGCAAATATCTCGACCAATTTGTACAAGTTTTCCTGGACGATATTCTCATTTACTCTAAAATGAGAAGAAGCATGAAGAGCACCTTCCGATAGTATTATGTTGTCTCAGAGAACACAAGTTATATGAGAAATTATCCAAATGCGTTTTTTTTCAAAAGGAAATTCATTATTTAGGTCATATCATATTAGGCGAAGGAATCTCTGTAGATCCTGAAAAGGTAAACACAATCAGGGAGTGGCCGATACCTAAGAATGCACATGAAGTGCGTAGTTTTATGGGTTTAGCAAGTTACTACTGAAGGTTTGTGGAGGGATTCTCCAAAATTGCAAAGTCGATCACAAACCTCCAGCGCAAAGGTGTTAAGTATGAATGGACTGAGGAATGTGATAAAGTTTTTTCTGAACTTAAAAGATTATTGACTAGTGCACTGATTTTGCGAGTACCTGATATGGATAAAGATTTTACTGTGTGTACCGACACATCTAAACAAGGGTTAGGTGCAGTATTAATGCAGGAAGGAGGCGTAATAGCATACACTTCAAGAAAATTAAAATCCCATGAAGAACTTTATTCTACGCATGATTTAGAGTTAGCTGCGGTGGTTTTAGCATTAAAGATTTGGAGGCACTACTTGGTGGGGAGAAACTTTGTGCTTAAAAGTGACCACCAAAGTTTGCAGTACTTGTTCACCCAGAGAGACTTGAATGCAAGACAAAGACGATGGAGTGAACTCTTAAGTGAATATGATTTTGTAATTGCATATATCAAAGGGAAGGAGAATGTTGTAGCAGATGCGTTAAGTAGAAGACCTCGAATATTCTCCCTCATACCTATCAGGGTGAACTTAAGAGATCAGGTACTTGAACATCTTGTAAGGGATAGTTGGTACTTAAAGGTAAGGCCGGGGCTTGAGAGTAACCAGTCAAAGGAACCTAAGTTCGAATGATATGATCTAGAAGAAGATGGAATTCTACGATTTCATGGAAGGATGTACATACCAGATAGTGGAGATCTCCGAAACACCATCTTGAGGTAAGCGCACAGAGCAGTATATTGTGCACATCTTGGTGTAAAGAAGATGTATGTTGACACTAAGAGACTCTTCTTCTGGTTAGGCATGAAAAATGACATTGTCCAATTTGTCGCTAGGTGTCTTGAATGTCAACAGGTAAAGATTGATCATTGTCACCCAGCAGGTCGCTTACAACCTCACGACATCCCTATGACCAAATGGGAGATAATTTCTATGGATTTTATCGTTGGGCTGCCTCTTACGCAACAAAAGCATAATGCCATTTTAGTTGTGGTGGATAGATTAACAAAAAGCGTCCATTTCATCCCAGTAAGAGATACTTATGAAGTAGCTGATGTAGCTCGGGTATTCATAAATGAAATTATCAGATTTCATGGAGTCCTAAGAAAATCATATCAGATAGAGATCCTCGGTTCACATCAAGATTCTGGAATTTTATGCAGTCAGCCTTAGGGACTCAGTTAAATTTGAGCACAACATATCATCCTAAAACTGATGGGCAAATAGAAAGGGTAAATCAAGTACTCGAGGATATGCTAAGGATGTATGTTATGGACCAACAGTCGCGCTGGGAAAACTATTTACCCTTGGTAGAATTTGCTTACAACAACAGTTATCACAGTTCAATCGGGATGCCGCCATTTGAAGCATTATATGGGAGACCCTGCAGAACATCGTTGAGTTGGGACAGGTTAGAAGACCAAGTAATCGTCGGACCAGAATTGATCCAAGAGATGGAGGATCAGGTAAAACTGATCAGGCAATGATTGAAAGAGGCACAGGATAGACAGAAAAGTTATGCTGATACTCACAGGACAAATAGAAGCTATGTAGTGGGAGATCAGGTTTTCATCCGCATCAGACCAAATAAAAGCACCATTCGGTTTGGGAAGGGGACAAAATTATCCCCCCAGTTTATAGGACCGTTTGAAGTCCTGGAAAAAGTTGGACCTGTCGCTTATCGTCTTGCACTGCCACCCCACCTGCACAAAATTCGTAATGTATTTCATGTATCTACTTTACGACACTATATTGCTGACAAATCTCATAATATTCATTGGAAGGAACTGCAGGTATCGGACGAGAGAACCCTTACGGTCGAACCATTACGTATTCTGGAACGCAAGGTTCAACAGCTCAGGAACCGACGGATAGACCAAGTTAAAGTCCAATGGGACAAATATAGTCCTGGATCTGTGACTTGGGAGGATGCTGAGACTTTATGTCAGAATTACCCCAGCTTATGCTAAATTTTGAGAGCTGGAAACTTTTTTGTATATGACTACTCTATTTTGATACTTGAAACTTTATTTTGAATTATCACGTAAGAATGAATTTTACTTGCTGAACGGATGTTACTTAACTCTAGTGATACCAAATATATGCTATTTTTTGACTTTTCTAGTGCAGGGATACCAACATGCCTTATGTCATTTAAATTATCATTGCAGGAATATGAAATTTCGATCATAAATCACATTATGAATGACATTATGTATCAATTCATTTTATTTACATGTCCATATGATTGAAGGAAAAGAAAATAGAAGAGTAACTACATTTAAATATCAAAATGAAACATATGGTTATACAGGTTGAACATGGTTAAAACAAATGCATCATAGATAGAACATGTATGAACTAAACTAGGACAGTATCTAAACGAAAATTGTATTGGACATATTGATGCATATGTAGACAAGTGTTTTAATCGAGTACGCATATAAGTTCTGGGATCAATATCATAGATACCAATATATTTGCAATGTGTAGAGATTGTTATATGGGTAACAATTTGTTATGAACAATATAGATGCATATGCTGTAATGTGTGTATGAATGTTTACATTGATAGCAGTATATTTGGAATATGTAGAGATTGTTATATGGGTAACAATTTGTTATGAACAATATAGATGCATATGCTGTAATGTGTGTACGAATGTTTACATTAATAGCAGTATATTTGGAATGTGTAGAGATTGTTATATGGGTAACAATTTGTTATGAACAATATAGATGCATATGCTGTAATGTGTGTACGAGTGTTTACATTGCAGATTGTGTACAAGTAATTACCTTGCAGAATACAGATTTCAGAACCAAAATACTTGATGGCAGAATCCCCAGAACAGTTGAGACTCCCCGAGATTCCACAATAGGGTGTTGACCTTGGTACTATTGGGAGGGGTGGAGGTGTTGCCCACCGGTTATCCTCCGATACTTGGAGTCATGGGAGGACTGTGCAAGTCACGCTCCCCTAGACGTGTGATGATGACTGCCGGATGCCTACAAGCATATCAGGTTGACGTAATCGACGCTGATATCCTTAAGGTCTATGAATGGATCAGTAAAACTGATGCCATGGCATATTCCTGTAGAGGACGGATAGGATGGGAGTGGAAGAGATTAGGAAAGATAGGATGATTTTAGAATAGTTTGGAGATTCGGTTGAGATGGGAAGTAACAATTAAATTGCAGATACATACTTGTTCAAACAGAAAGTCAATCTTAAAATATCAGCCTTCTACAAACACCCTAATCTATAAAACACAATTATTGATATGAGTATGTTGGAACACCTAATCCTACATGGGTAGGTGTGGAATGCGAAAAGTCACAATGGAGTCCAAGTGACCTTGGAATATGAAACCAAGAGTCACACCATTGTACTATAAATTTACATCTTTGTATAATGGAAAATATGAGCTACACGCTTATCCTTCATTGTCTTGAGTTTCTTGTTGTGTTGTGTGTGTTTATCTTTCCTCCACACCGTGTATGTTTAACATGGTATCAAAGCTTAGGCTAGGCCTGGGCACTTTCAGAATCTTCTGACTGCCATTTCTCTGTTTGGCATGTAAGCGATATCTACTTCACCTAACCGCTCTCTTGAGCCCTTCTGTCAGACCTGCAGCACTTGTTTGCACACCTCACTTGACACCAGTTCGACCATCACTTCACCATCATTTCGGTTGGTTTGCTGCGGTACCTACTATCTGAATCAAGTCGAAGATATTGTTGCATGACTGTGTTAATATTCAATCTACTCCGCTTGCGTTAATACTCCAGGTCACACCACCGGTCCCCTCCTCCAATTTTTGGTTGCGTTAATATGCCTGCACAATTTTGTAACACCTCCCGGTTACCAAATTCACACCACCAGTAACACCTCCCAGTTATAAATACCAGTATAACGTGTTCGGCATATAACGTTCCATACCACCTGTTTTCCATTATTCACCGTGCTCCAACCCTTCAATTACCCGTCGCTCTCCTCCCATCGCATCTCAGGATTTGGGCATCTCTCGGGCTTAATATTCGGGAGCACCCAAATATACTGTTTGTATCGTTGGAGAGATCCTGGTCCTTTGGGGAGCCAGCTCGCTTGCGCAAGGAGCATCTGTGAGGAGTTCAAAGTTTGAATCCAAATTGAGGCATAGCTTGGGTCAAAGCTGGTGACGCCGAGAGCTCTTGTACCATTGGATTCCGAAAGTTGCTATCCAACTAAGCATTCTTTTGGGACTGCAATTCATTAATAGCAGTTTCAGGAAGAATTCTGTAGGATTGATGAAAGAGACGGATTGTGACCAAATCCTCCCAATCGTCTTCCTGGCACATCAAATCCTTTGTTCACTTGCAATTTGCAAATTTTTTTGGCCTTGTAGCTGAGTTTCTCAGCCACACAACGGTCCTGTGTGGCTGAGAAACTCAACCACAAGGGCCTGCGGGTTGCCTCTTCAGCGCGCAAGCCCTGTGGCTGAGTTTCTCAGCCACAGAGGGTCGTTGTGTGGCTGAGAAACTCAGCCACAGGGCCTACGGTCTGCCTCCTGAGCCTGCAGGCCCTGTGGTTGAGTTTCTCAGCCACACAGCAGCCTTGTGTGGTTGAGAAACTCAGCCACAGGGCCAAAAAAATTTGTAAATTAAAAAAAAATTAATAACCAAAAAACAAAAAATAAAATAAAAAATATGAATTAGATTTTAAAAATTTAATGTTTTTCTTCCAGATTTCGTCACCATGCCACTAAAGGGGTATAGAAAGTCTCGTGATCCGGCATGGGCACATGCTCAACGAATCATTGCCGGTAATGACCATGTGAAGTGCAATTATTGCAATGCCACAATGCATGCAGGAATAAACAGGCTAAAATACCACCTAGCTAGAATTCCTGGGAAAGGTGTGGGATGTTGTCAAAATTGCCCTGATGAAGTGTAATATTCCCAATTAGCGACAACTAATTGGAATATTCGATTTTTTATAGTTGTCGTCTATAGTTTATAAATAAATAAAAAGTGAGTAGAGAGGGTCTAACTCACTTAAGTGAAATAAAACATCCTCATAGTAGCATGACGTTGTAACTTAAGGGGGAGCCAAGGGGGGGGCCAAGCACCACGTAGAGAGGGGGCTCACGTTAGCTCTAGATGCTTCTGCGCAAGAGTGGTTGGACACGTGGCAAGAGATGGAGGCTATGTTGAGGAGATGGCCTTGGGATTGGAGGAAGGCCAACGTTATAAAAGGAGGAGTCTTCTCATTTGATTCATTCTGTTGTTGATGATATTGAGCTAGGCGATTTGTCTTCTTGAACAAGCTGGCTGTTTAGCCTGTTTACAACACTGTTTAGTGCATTGAGTGTCTTCGGTCGGATATCTCGTCCTTAGCCCCGGAGGACTTCGAGTGCCTGCTCGGGCAAGGTTATTCCTTCAGTATTTTGTGAGAGGTTTTGTTGTTTGGGTTTGTTGCGGAGCTGGGCTTTCATAGACACTGCATAGTCACTGGGAGAGAGGACGCAGTCCATTTTGGAGGTGCTCCGGATCGGGATTTCTGCAGGAGATTTTGCCGAGATTTTGAGCAGAGGATCAACCTTTGCCCACAGGAGGATTTTGGTGGAGTTTGAGGCAGTGTTTCAGCTGATTTCATTTAGCCTCTACGCAGAGCCTTGGAGGCCAGCGTAATTCCCTGAGGAGGTATTTTCGGGTGATTTTCGGGGGTCGGCTATTTTTGATGTTGTTTCTGGGTTTTGTCCGGATTGGTGAGTAGTGGAGGTTTGTAGATTTTCAGCTTATTCTGGCAAGGGGATCATCCCCTAGTCTTCAGTTCCTTCCAGCAGTAGCAGCTACACGACATTTTTCCAGCAGTTGGGACGCAGTCCATAGAGCAGCCATTTCCTGTATTTTCTGAGAGTGCTTCTTCACTTGGCTTGAGCAAGATTAGGTGCCAAGCGGAAATCCCACCCTTACCCACGGGGGACTTCGGGTGCCTACTCTGGGCAGGTTATTTTGAGTTGCCATACATCATTAGGCATTGGTGCCACATTCAACCCCTCTCTACAACACATTCAATCTCAGGAATTACACATTCCTGCTTGAGGGTTTGAGAGGAGGAGGTTGTTTCTAGCATTTCAGCTAGGAAACTGGTGGAGGATTCATCTTTTCACCTTATGCTTCAAGATCAGTCTACCAGGAGCAACATATTCATATCCAACATTCAGGTCATCAGTTTATACCTCCATGCAGCAGTAGTTCCCTCAGGAATTGCGCAATCCAGTCTTGTAGATCTGAAGGAGGAAGGAAGTTTCTAGTATTTCAGCTGTAAATCCTATGAGGGACCATCTCCCCACTTTGGGCATACTATTTCCATCATTCAGGAGCTTTATTGTAGAATCTAGCATCAGGCATTAGCTACTGCCTCCTTGATAGCGCAGTTTTATTTAGCTGTTGTATATTCAGCAGCAGCATTCAGTGGAGGAGGAAGGAGGAGCTAGATCTTGAGCTCCTAGCTTAAGGATCTAGAGAAGGGATCAGCCCTTCATGCATTGATTTGGTTGTGCCTTATTGCAACCATCATATCTTCAGCGCATGCAGTATGTTTGCACACCCAACAGTGATCTAGTTGTAGGCCCCAGGAGGGTGTTTTTCCAAGATTGTCAGATCTGGAAATCCTTTTTGGGTTATCTTGGGTATTCGTCATAGAGCCCAGACCTGAAATCCCAACATCATCTGAGCTCTGGAACTGCCAGATCTACACTTCTATTTTAAGCCGACAGTTGCAGTCATGGCATTTGTAGCAAGGATAACGCAGTATAGCCTCCACCAGTCCAGCAGTTATGCAGTGCCTTTGAGGAGAGGGCTTTAGGCTCATTTTAGCCTACTTGTTTGGCTTGAGTGCTTTCAATTTTGAGCACTGCTGTACTTGTATTTTCACCTCCTATTAATAAAATGGCTTAGCTATTTTGTTTATTTTTATGGTGTTTTTAGTTCATGTGTACATTGTTGCAGCTTCCATTCATTGTGTTTCTATATTCCTGTCTTTCCCATTTTGGGATATTACAGTGGTATTAGAGCATGATCTTTGGCTCAGCTTGTGGGCACTTCATGACATCAGAAGAATAAGAAGAAGAAGCAGAAGAAGAAGAAGTCTTCAATGGCGGAAGGATTAAGTTTTGCCACACTTCTCTTTAGATCCATGCAGGATCTCTCCATAGAGACTAAAGAAATGAGAAGGGAATGGCAAAGAGAAGCCTCAAGAGGGTTTTAGAATGAGGAAGGTCCAAGCATTTCCTATCAGTAGCATAAACAACCGCCAATGCAAAGAGCTCCACAATACTGTTCTATGTCCACTTTCCTTGTAGAAGGAGATGAATGGCATGGAGATGGGGGATACTTAGAGCATGAGACTCTGAGTAATTATCTTGTGGAGTACAAATCTCAATCAAGAGCATTCAAGGAGAACCTAACTCTCCAACAGTTTAACCTAATCAAAGAAAACCAGAGATCCCGCAGTAGTAATAGAAGAAGAAGGCATATACAAAATAGATTCTTCTTGCCTACATTCGATGGATCATCCATAAGCATAGTAAAAACTTGGTTGAAGGAGTTAAATCATTTCTTCTAGCTACACCCGGTAGCGGAAAGAGAGGCTGTTGAGATTGCAGCGCTGCACCTTGAGGGTGGAGCAAAGGATTGGTGGTTCAGCCATATAAAGCATGCAAGAGTGACTGCTTATGCAGACTTCACTCAAAGGCTGATTAAGAATTTTGATAGAAGGAAACTAGAGGTACTTTCCATAGGGACATTTCCCAACTTTGATGAGATAGCACATGAAGAACAAAGGGAGGATGTCAGCACTATCACTCCGAAAGAGGAGGAACTTCCACCACCACTAGCTACAGAAGTACTTGCATTAGATGAAGGAGCACTTGCATCTTTGCAAGGTGGTCTTGAGCACTTGACATTGAGAGTCCCATGCATGATTCAGGGGATGCATGAGGAGGAGGAGGCAGATATGAGTGCTGGTGCAGCAGTAGAGGAGCAGGCATCACCATCACTAGCAGTTGGAGAAGCCATTGCACCAGTTGGAGGAACTCTTGTAGCTTTGCAAGATGTTCTCAAGTTTCAACTTATCCAAGGTTTGCAAACATTTCCATCTCATATTATTTCTGCACCTCAGCGTGAGATTTGTCAGATCATGCCATGAGGGCAATTGCATAACCAAGGATTAGAGCACCTTGTAGATTTGGAGCATCAAACTATCACTACGTAGAGGACCCTTGACTTGTTCAGGGAGGAGATGTATAGCCATCCCAGTATGTCAGTGTTAAGCTACACACAACACTTTGTGTTGAAGTGTGGAGTTTCAGAGGATGGGATGAGCCTAGTCCTAATCAGTACAATGCCGAGCTATGAGTTCATCATTGTCTATGGTCATGAGACAACAGATGCACCATCATGTAGATCAGCAGCGCCGTCATTGAGGAGCAGTGATGAGTTGGGGGCCCAACTATTGTTGGAGCATTCCGATGACTGCTTCACTCATGAAGCATTGGATGGACAAATGATAGTTGGTAGACATCTTATGATGCATAACATTTTCCATTATCAGGATGAAGCCTTCTTGATGAGCATCTCACAACTCAAAGAGGAATTTCTACCTACATCATATATGGAACCTTATGGGTTCTATTGGGCCATTGATGAGAGGATCTCATGGAGAGACCTCAAGGAGGGTGCACTTCAACATATCATGGAGTGCAAAGCTTATCAAATGGAGGAGGATGGTATTCTACCTTGGGTGGATGCCAAGTTTGGAGCATGACATGATTCATCATCCACAGTGGGATGGATGGATGAGGATGATGGGCAAGGGGTTGACAACCCACTTGCAGATCTATGATACAAGGCAACAAGAAGCATGGTTACGTTGGTTGCTTTTGGGTGAGTATGGTTACTACCCAACATCTCACATTTGTATGATCCATGCCATGTATATTATTGATGATATGCAGCAGCAGGAGGCATTGCTGCGCTGGTTATTGTTGAGAGAGTTTGGCCATCACATGACATACCCTATGTCTATGGATGTATCTTTGTTTGGGACATTGTATGGCACTCACATGATGTGGTAGTAAGGAGCTTGCTTGTATTGTTCTGATGTGACATTCTACATGTCAATCAGTATGTTGTTGCTCTATGACTTGCATTATGATGAGGTGAGATGGTAGCAAGAATCATTGTTGCTTTGGTTACTTTTGGGAGAGTATGGATTGACATTCTCCCATACTTTGCATGATGTTGATGGAGGATGGCAACAGGAGGCCTTACTGTGTTGGCTTCTGTTGGGAGAATATGGCCACCTTGCTTGGTATGATGATGAGGTAGTATGGCAACAAGAGGCATTGCTGCGGTGGCTTCCCTTGAGGGAGTATGGCTACTACACTTGGTATGATGATGATGTGATGTGGCAGCAAGAGGCATTGTTGCGATGGCTTCTCTTGAGAGAGTATGGCTCTCATACTTGGTTTGATGATGATTTGGCATGGCAGCAAGAGGCTTTGCTGTGGTGGTTACTATTGGGAGAGTATGATTTGACATTTTAAATGTGCATCCATATGTCTCTACTTCTTATTTTGCACAGTGTTGGGATGATGCTTGGAGCTTGTTGTATCTTAAGAGACAATTCCTTGGCGGTGAAAAGGAATCAGTGCTTAAGACATTTTTTAACAACGTGTCACAGAAGTAATTATATCAGGTGGTCTTCGTTCAATCCCTTTGGAAACTAATTCTTTAAAACTCTTAATAATCTAGTGGAATGAAAAACTCTACAATGCCATTAACTGTTGATATCTGAATGGAAAATGAGAACTGTAGAAGAAACTCAA
Organism: Pinus albicaulis; assembly: GCA_034641835.2. Taxonomy (NCBI): domain Eukaryota; kingdom Viridiplantae; phylum Streptophyta; class Pinopsida; order Pinales; family Pinaceae; genus Pinus; species Pinus albicaulis. Next base: position 1,234,276,896 of record CM076578.1, on the reverse strand, counting down.
AATGATATGCTGTAACACAGAATCTACCACTTTAAATTTCAGAATGAATTTATGGAGAGAGAGGAAACTCAAAACAATATGCTGTAAACACATAATCTATTACTTTTAAGTTCTAGAGAGAATTTGTGAAGGGAGAGGAGTTGGAGTGAAGGAGCGCAAATTAAGGTTATTTAACTCTTACTCACAGATGTAATTAAGAGACCGACAACTACTTTACTTCACTTCATTCCAAGAAGAAGGGACACAAAATGGCACAGGAAAAACGAATCACCATCAACAATTGCAGGAAACTTGATGCTTATTTCATTAATTCCTTAGAAAAGTAAGTACCAAAGTTTTAGTCTTCCAGAGGTCCAAAACTCAGAACCCCTCTTCTTTCTTTCTTTCTTGCTTAAATACATCAAAAACAGTTTGTAACTGCTAGAACTTCTTGAAACTACTTCGACTACCTAAATTGTTAAAACTACTTATTACATTGCAATTGAGGACATCACTATAGCTTCAATCTTAACAAACAAATAAAAAAAATTAAAATTTGAAATATTATTCTTTTTGCTGAATCTGATTTGTTGCTGATGCATCTCCCCGAAGTGCTGATGTGGTATTCAAACATTTCTGCAATAACGCCTCTTTGCCCGACTTGACCTAGCTGTTGCGTTTCCAACAGTGCCACTATATGCTCCTTTTGCCTTACTCTGCCTATGCCTCTGTGTTTCAAGCAATGTTATCATGTCCCCTTCTGCCTGACTCTCCCTCTTCTGCTCGTGCCCGCAGTTGCTTGAGGACAAGCAACATTTTGGCGGGGAGGACTGTAATATTTCCAATTTTCCCTCTGACTGATACTCTCCCTCTTCTGCTCGTGCCCGCAGTTGCTTGAGGACAAGAAACATTTTGGCGGGGAGGACTGTAATATTTCCAATTTTCCATCAGTTAATTGGAATATTAGAGTTCTTACTTTTCTTAATTAATTAAGTAAATAAAAGGGTGGAGGGACCCATAAACCCCATAGATGAATAAAATCCACTTTTGATGTGTGTATGTGGGTTAATTAGAAGTAGATCTACATTATGGAGTAGTGGAGCAGCTTCTTAATGAAGGAAAAGTGGAGATCATGTAGCATTAATGATAAGATCATGTAGATAGTGGAGGAGTCAAAGTAAGATCATAGTGCAATAAAAGTAAGATCATAGAGCACTAATGATGAAATAGTAGAGGAAGTGGTGCATTTAATGCACACATGATGGAGAGAGTGGGAATTAGATATAGAGATCATGGAGATCATGGAGAGACAATGCAGTCTTCATGGAGGCTAGTGGCCACATGTGCAGTGTAGTTATGAGGTGGGCCAAGGCTATGCAAGGCTCACAAAGCATAAAAGGAAGATGAAGGCAGTAATAGAAGACATGCTTTGGATTTTGATTTTTGATCTGTTTAGATCTAGATTTGTCATTTGACATTTCTATGCACGTTTCAGCTGTTTAGCTAAGTCTGCAGTGCTGTTTAGCGCACGGGTGTGCGAAACTTCGAGTGCCTACTCTGGGAAGGTTATTTTGATTTGCCATACAGCATCAGGCATTGGTGCCACATTCAACTCCTCTCTACAACACATTCAGTCTCAGGAATTACGCATTCCTGCTTGAGGGTTTGAGAGGAGGAGGTTGTTTCTAGCATTTCAGCTAGGAAACCGGTGGAGGACACATCCTTTCACCTTGTGCTTGAAGATCAATCTTCCAGGAGAAGCATATTCATATCCGGCATTCAGGCCATCAGTTTATACCTCCATGCAACAACAACTCTCTCAGGAATTGTGCAGTCCAGTCTTGTAGATCTGAAGGAGGAAGGAAGTTTCCAATATTTCAATTGGAAATCTTGTGAGGGACCATCTCCTCACTTTGGGCATACTATTTCCATCCTTTAGGAGCTTTATTGCAGCATCTAGCATCAGGCTTTAGCTACTGCCTCTTTGACAGCGCAGTTTTATTCAGCAGTAGCATTCAGTGGAGGAGCAAGGAGGAGTTAGATGTTGAGCTCCTCGCTTATGGATCTAGAGAAGGAATCCACCCTTCATGCATTGAGTTGGTTGTGCCTTATTGCAGCCATCATATCTTCAGCTCATGCAGTAGATCTGCACACCCAGCAGTGATCTAGTTGCAGACCCTAGGAGGGTGATTTTCCAAGATTTTCAGATCTGGAAATCCTTTCTGAGTTATCTTCGGTATTCATCATAGAGCCCGAATCTAAAATCCCGGCATGATCTGAGCTCTAGAACTGCCAGATCTACACTTCTATTTTCATCTGGCAGTTGCAGTCCTGACATTTGCAATAGGGACAACACAGTATAGCCTCCAGTGGTCCAGCAGTTACGCAGTGCCTTTGAGGAGAGGGCTTCAGGGTCATTCTAGCCTACTTGTTTGGCTTGAGTGCTTCCAATTTTGAAGACTGTTGTACTTGTATTTTCACCTCCTATTAATAAAATGGCTCAGCTATTCTGTCTATTTTTATGGTGTATTTAGTTGATGTGTACATTGCTGCAGTTTCCATTCATTGTGTTTCTATATTACTGTCTTTCCCATTTTGGGATATTACAATATTACCGCTCGGAGCTCTAGGAGATGAGAGCATGTTGCGTATGGTATAAAGCAGTTAGTACCCCTTTGAGGTGGAGAAGTTCATTGCTCACTAGGTGTTGGAACATGCGTCTGAATGATGTAGGGGCACTCATGAGGCCCTAGGAACTAGGGTAATGGCCATAATAAGAGGTAGTGCTCATGCTTGGCTTTTGCCCACGTGTTATTTTAATGTCCTGACCATATTTTGCATTTTATAATATTCTTTTCCTTTGTTTCTTGATCATGGCCAAGATATACTTTTAACTTTGTTTTAGCCGCATCAACCTCCAGGGAAACTATAATATTCCTTTTTTTGGTATCCCTTATGACAGGGTTAGGATGGACTTCTAAAGTTGGGAGCACAGAGGTCACAGGTGCAGGTTGGTGTCATCGACAGGCCCAGGTGTTTTTGGAGAAGTTTTGAGGAGTTCTATGAGGACCGGTGGCATTCACTTGGTATATTCCATCATCCACACAGTTTGCCTTTCGTTTTCCGATAACTTTCGGAAATCTGAGTTATTTTTGGGCTTAGCTCAATTAATTACGCTCAAAGTAGCATTCCGGGAGGAATATGTCATAGAACACCTTAGTGTAATAGCTCGTTGGAACCAGAACGAGAATACCGACATGTTTGGATGGTTGGACATGAGTTTCATTGATTGGAGGAGACATGGTGGCCGATTTACTCTTTTCCCGCATTAAAAAGAATACTTTAATTGGAAAATAAGAGGGAAAAGTGTTCCATGATTAAAATAATATAATAGAAGGCTTTAGAGGGATCCATAAGATCTATAAAAGAATATGAGGTCATTGGGGAATATCTTGGATTCTATATTTCTTCTTGTATGAGAGGTTGAGAACTCGGTTCTCTACTCTAGCAGTAGCCCTGGGATGGAAACCCCATGGGGTGATTTTGGTGAGAGTGGACGGAAACCCACCTCATCTCCTTATTGGATTCAACCAGAATTCACAGGTGCAGTGATTGATGCCAATTCAATTTTAAGGGGTTGGTAGAGCATTGGAGCAGATTGGTCGAGGCCAGCTTTTCTTCTCAGCTGTTTGATCAGATATGCATGTAATCCCAATTTTCCAATTATAATAAAAGATGAGATTATTTGATGCTTATGGTGTTATGGAATGGACGAAACCCACCTCATCTCCTTATTGGATTCAACCAGAATTCACAGGTGCAGTGATTGATGTCAGTTCAATTTTGAGGGGTCGGTACAACATTGGAGTAGATTGGTCGAGGCCAGCTTTTCATCTCAGCTGTTTGATCAGATATGCATGTAATCCCAGTTTTCCAATTATAATAAAAGATGAGATTATTTGATGCTGGTGGTGTTATGGAATTTCATGTGTTCTCTTGTTCTATTTTACATGGCAATCTTCTGTTAATTATTCAGTAATTTTATGGTAAAATTTTGGGTTCGTAAAATTTCTGCAAAATCGGTGAAATATCCCATTCGGGATATTACAGTGGCATCAAAACCTTGGTCTTGGCTCACCCTATGGAGTTGCAGCGATTGTGGCGCTGCAGCGATTATGTTCCGACAAAATTTGCAACACAATTTTGTCCCATGAGCAAATTATCTGATGCATAATATTCATTCTACAAATTGAATCCCTAAGAGCTAAGAGTTAAAAGTTGTCAAAGAGCCAAGAATTAAAAATCTCTATTTTGAGTCGTACTAAACTTTTATGGGCAATGGAAGCCGTCCATCAAAATTTTGTCAAGTGGGGCCGTGGAAATTTTAATTAAAGAGGAAAAATATCTAATAAGGCTCACAACAAATCAGAATATTGGAGCGCTGTAAAACAAATCATATTCTAGGCTTGATTTCACTCTTATTTGGCTGAAAACATTCCTTAGAGAAAGCCGAATGTTTTGAAAGCCAAAGCCATCCAAATTTTGTTATCAAGAAAGTCAAGACACCTGAGCGCATTTCCACGTGAGATTGGCAATATTGCATTGCACTACTGCAGACTCGTGGAACCCTCGATTCAGTAGACACAATCACATATTTGCTGGAGTATTTGTAATCAGTGGATATCGAACAACAAAAGTGCTGAGTCGAATTTCTCAGGAACTGAGCCACCATTTCGTTTGCAGTTTCGGTGTTAATTGCACGCAGGAGAATAGAGGTGATCGTAATTTTAAAATCTCTGAGGCCTGTGGAAATTCTAGGCGTGAATATTTTTGCAATAGTAGCTGAATTCTTTCAAGAAGATGCCTCTGACCAGAGTGATTGCGCATGCAGATTGAGGAAGCGTTGGCGGAGGATTGAGTTGTTGCCCAAAATTATCTTCTGGAGCTGAGTTCATGGATATCAATTCGAATTTGTGGGTAGACAAAGTATTATGATCGTGGGACTTTTGAAACAAATTTGTCGCTGCGTAAAGGGGAGCCAAATTGCTTGTAGCGCAAACGCTGCATTAACCAAACACAAGTTGTGCAAATGCCATTCTGACGAGAAGCATTAGCAATGGTGGTCAAATCCACAGTCGATCAATGTGAATACAGTTAAATTTGGGTGATTCGTGGGTCTCTTCACGCACAGGAGGATTATCGCAGACCCAAAATATAAATGCAGTGTGTTGTCAAGCCGCTCTCGTGACACAAATTGAATCGTTGGTTGCGTGTGACGTAGCTAGTGGAATTCACTACCCGGGACAACGTTCAAGAGGGTATTACAATGTTGCCAAATTTTGGCTGGTAAAAGGAAAATCAAACAACCGTAGCAGGTGTTAAAGACGTTTGTAGCAGAGCTCAGGGAGTACTGCTCTCATAACATTGATTGTGCTTAAGTATGTCCTCATGCATAATGAACGCTGGAGGTGTTGTCGAGCCATATGTTATGATGCATTTGAACTGTGGTGTGACGGGCATAATTCGTTTCCCATGCAATACAGTGAAAGAAGGTTACACTAAGGTCTAGATTGCAGGGAGTTGCCGACTAGATTTTTGACCATTTGGAGGAGAGAGAGCAGCTGGTTTCACTTGTTGCTTATGAACTAGCCGAGAGTTTGGTTGAGCAAAATATCGTATTATTCCAGAAACAGTTGACGAGGGAGGAGCTGCTTAGAATTGATGGGCCATGTAGCAGGAATGAGTTAAGGAGGAGGGGTCTTTGCTTCATCTGCAAAGGACCTTGGGGACCTGACCAGTCATGCTTGCGAGATGCAGAGGTAGAGCAGGAGGACATTCCTTCTGTATGTTAGCAGGGCTCTTCTTTGGATGAGTCCATGGGGTCATACAAGGATGCCTCTGGGGAGCATGAGTAGCCATTTGGAGTCGTTGACAGTAGGCCAAATTTATATTCCGGTATGTATGGTGAGTAGTTGGGGGACTCTAGGGGAGACATCCAGGATGATGAGTCACCCATGATGATTTAGCATGAGCAACATATGGTGGAGCACGAGTTAGCTAAGGAGAGGATGCGCACCGCATACATGATGATCCTTCTGGGGATAGCCAGTTGGAGGTTCACATTGAGCCCATGGAAGAGGAGGGTTGGAAGCCACCTTTGGGGTCAGCCATTGATGAGGAGCTGGAAGGTGTACAGGCAACTAGTAGGGTGGCAGTATTAGCACACACTTGTCCTTAGGAGGTGTTGGAGGCTGACAGGGCTGTCTCGCAGCAGGCTACTAGACGACAAGAGCATGGAGTTTCCTATCAGACGAGGGATACAACAGTACATCTATCTTTGGGTCTACCCATTGATGAGGTGCAACCAGATGTAGTGGCGGGCAACAGATTTGCAACAATTTCAGGTAGAAGCTCTCTCCAGGGGTACATAGACATGGCTTGTAGCACAACTTGCCCACCTGGGTCCATTATAGGTAGAGCGACAGGATTTCTTGGACAAATTTTGTTGGTTGATTGGGCAAAGCATTAGGAGTAGAGCACGGACCAGTGTCAGCTTAGTAGACATACTCCTTGCACAGGTCTCCATACCTTGGATTGGCGGGAGATCATGAGTTGGCATCCTATTGATGGTATGATCTTCTTAGTCAGGAGCATAGTAGAGCAGGAACCCTTAGACATGATGGGTACTACAGGTTTCAGTTGGCAGTGGGATATAGATCGACAGTTCTTCAGCATTCCATTCCGGCATTGGGAGAGCGAGATTAACACTGGTTTGAGTCGGGGTTTGGACTGGAGAGAGGTGATGTGTTGTTATGCAGTTAGTGGGCCAACATTCTCAGCCAGAGTTATAGCGCAGCAGGAGCCGTGGAGCACTGATGCTTGTTCTTGGTGGCATTGGGATCTAGGAGGATTTGTTGATGACATGCTCAGTCAGAGATTGATCTGGGGTCTGGGTATTGAGGGGTCTGTTCCTGGTGGGTTGACATAGAGGCATAGTATCACCCAGCGGATTGAATAGGATCTTGACATTGGGTCTCAGTTGTATTGGGCCAACATATTGGTCCAAATATTTGGATTGCTTGAGGGCAAACAATCTCGGGGCGGAGGTTTTGTAATATTCCTTTTTCTGGTATCCCTTATGACATGGTTAGTATGGAATTCTAGAGTTGGGAGCAGAAAGGTCACAGGTGAAGGTTGGTGTCATCAGCGGGTCCACGAGATTTTTTGAGGAGTTTTGAGGAGTTTATATGAGGACCGGTGGCATTCACTTGGTATATTCCATCATTCACACAATTTGCCTTTCGTTCCGGTGCATTTTGACAACTTTTGAAAACTAAGTTATTTTTGGGCTTAGCTCAATTAATTCCGGTCAAGGTGGTATTCTGGGAGGAATACGTGATATAACACCTTAGTATAATAGCTCGTTGGAACCGGAACGAGAATACCTACATCTCAGCTGAAGCGAACAAAGTTCCTTCTCAAGTTAAATACTCCAGAAAACTTGGAATACAAAGATATCCATGAGGATACAAATATTATATTATAAAAGATATGGGATTGAGATATGAGATAGATGATTGAATGTTATAAATGAGGCCTGCTTATATACCTACGCAGGTGCCTCTTCACAAAAGGTCATGTCTTATCAGGCATGGCCTTTCAACCTAATTACTAATTAACTAATTAATCACTATTTACATTATTTTATTCATGACATTGCCTTTCCCTCAAAAATATTTGTCCTCAAAGCTTGTCGATGAAAGGCCTCAATTTCTTTTCCTGCTACGAACATCTTCTTGTCTTAGGGCAGTCATCCTTGTCGATACAAGTTGATATGATCCTCTAAGTGACAAACAAAATTGTCGCACTGAGAATGGATCAGACCATCCTAAATCAATCTGCTGTGGAATCTTACGATGACTGGCAACTTGTGATGACTCGTTAGTATTCTTCGGAATATCAGCTTGTTTCTATTCCGAATACATAGCTTGGTTTAGTTGTCTACTTCCGTGATTTTGATGTCGATAGGGAACTTTTTTAGTGTGACTCTGATTTTCTTTTTAGTGTGACTCTGATTTTCTTTTGGCGAGGATGTTATTGAGTAGGTTAGAGAACCTTCACTTAGTATGTTCCTTGTTTGTACTGCAACATCGAAGTTTGTATCTTTTGCAACTTGCTTGTCTTCTTCTTGAGTTGTGACATTTACTGGATCAATGTTCGTTTTTCCTGCAACTTGAACTTCTACATTTGTCGGTTTTGATGATTCTTTTTCGACAAATTGTTGCACCTTGTTTTCCAACGATTTCTTGTCTTTCTTTAACTTCTTAATTTGCATTAGTAATTTATTGTTGTGATCCTTGAGGCGATCAACCTCTTCATTCTTGTTAGTGGTGATTTTTTCAATTTCCTTCTCCATATTTTGTATCATCTTTTTACCTTCTTGAGGAATTACTTTTGAAATTCCTTGAATGTCTTCATGTGTCACTGAATTTGGCTTTAAGTTAACGTCCTATAGCTTTATTTTCTTCTTTTTGTAGGAGAATGTTAAGAACTTCTTTTTCATTTTAGGGATGAATGACCCTAGTGATTCCATCTGTTATCGCTTGCCGCCTACACCTACCTACAGTTAGTGGGAAAAGCCTTCAACCCCACAGGTGTGGTTGGTGGCAAGGAACTCAGAGAAGGGGCTGTCACCTATTCCCAACTCTCTCCGTTTAAGCTATCTCCTAGGTTAGCTAAGGGGGTGGTCCCTAAAGGAAAACTAAGTTAAAGATGTGAGATTTCTAGGAGAATTGATTAGAAGGAATTACTTATCAAAGATGACTCGATTTCCAATATGTAAACAAGCATATAAGTATATGAGAAATATTCAATGACGTGTTCAAAATATAGACCAGTGCTTTAAAGTAGATAACAAATGCTTGCTCAAAAATGAAATTCAAGATATAATGACAATAATCCCACAAAGGAGGTGTTAGACCAAGATCACAATATGCAATTAAATTTGCAACACCAAATAAGGGTATTTGCCAATGAAACGAGATATATCAATCATCCATAAGCATAATGATCATTAAAATGACAACATGCAATGAAGTTGTATGTAGAAGCAAATTTCCAAGTACCATAGAATTAAACTTGTTGCAAAATTTAAGGAATTAAAATGCTTGCATCCAAAGTGCTTCTTGAGATAATATTTGCATGTGAATCTTTAAACCAATGTTTTGAAAATTGCGATCGGGATTAAATCGGCGAGGGGAAAAAATCGGAAAAAATCGTAAAAATCGGGAAAAAATTGTAAAAATCGGGTAAAAATCGGCACATACAAAAATATTCATTTTTTTTCAATTTTTTTAATATCTAAAGCATCTACAGCATAAAATAAATGCATTGACACATAAATATGAAAAAAAAAATAATATATAAGATGTGTAATATCATGTCTAGTGCTACATCACACATAAAACTGAATCCTGTCCTGAATACTAAGTCCTGAGTCTCAACTCAACCTCAAAATATAAACAAAAAATATAATAATGTATCTCATATCATGAGTCATAATGTTATATACAAAGGAATGCACCAAATAACCTATACTACTGATTTCCTCTGCCCCTCTTGCGAGAAAATGTAACAACTTTCCCTCTAGACGAAGAAGTTGGCGGGGCTGGCAATGGACTCTGTTGTGCTCCAGATCCTGAAGCACTAGGAGTTAAAGGAGGTAGACCATGTCCTCTACCAGTAGCAGGGGTAGGTGGTGTCACCTCCTCCTCCTATTGTTGCTCCTCCTCCTCCTCCTCATGAAACTCATCATTGATTCATCGCTACTAGAAATGGGATCATCAACAAGAGATACATAAACATCATTTAGCTCAAAGTCTTCAGACTTGGATTGCTCAACCTTATAACATGATAGAAATTGAAAAAGTTTAACATGCCTAACCAGTGATTTTGGTTTGAGTGAAGGGTTCATCTCCTCAACCTTAAGCATGTTAGAAAAGATTAACATACCTAACTTAGTTGTTTTCTTTGATGAAAATTTGTCTTGTTAAACCATGACAGAGACCAAAACAGTAATACATAACATCAACAAAGTTCAACAATCAATGCCACCAACATCAAGGTTCTTAAAAGACTTCATACTCTTGATCAAATGCCAATCTCATACCCTTACACATAATAGAATCAAATGGAAACAATGCAAATCCCCAAACCATGAAACCCCGAAAACTATTAAGTCTTTTGAATTTTGAGTGAAATCTAAAATTCTAGTTTCTTCATATGAAATCCAATGAGGTCGAAACCACTCTTAAACATCTTGAGTCATTTCATGGTAATGTTAAAAATTTAAGTAAAAGGATGAAAATGAAAAATAAAGGAAATATCACTTTTACTTTAAGAATTTAACATTACCATTAACTGCCAACAGGGTGTGTCAGCAAAAATGACAAAAAAAAAATCGATTTTTGAACTTATAGGGTTGCTGTTCTAGGGGCCCACGAGTTTTACCAAGAAATCGCGATTTTTTCCCGATTAGCGATTTTTTCAAAAAATCGTGCAAAACATCGCCGATTTAATCGTTTTTATGAAAAAATCGCGAATTTTTGAAAAAATTGCGATTTAATCGCGATGTTCAAACCCATGGTTTAAACCATCAAGATAGCAAAAAATTTGGGAACTTTGCAAGTAAATGTGATGAGATAGTGCTCTTGGTTTATTTTATTAATTAGTTCTAAAACAAGGTTACAATTGAACTCTAATCGTCAGACCTCACCCTCGCCCAAGTATTTGGATCTCACAGTGAGGAGTTCATAGAGGTAGAGGGTCCCTAAAACGTCTATTCAACCAACTTAAGTTGGAGGTAAATTTTAGAGATATAACAGACCTCTGGGCTGAATTTGGCAGCCGAGGGATGATGTCTTTGTGATTGACCCACTTATGTTCTGAAATAAAGAGGCCAGCAAAGCAAGTTATGGCGGGATGACGCACGATGTTTGATTGCACTGGTGGATGGAGTTCTCCCTAGTTGAGAGGGAGTGTTAAATTTGGACAACTAGGTCCAAACTCCATCTTGTGATGCTCGGATGAAGATTCCAATATTTGTATTGGATTCCTCTTTCGGAGAGGTGTAAAATCGATATAAAATTGATTTTAATCTGATGAGCAGAACATTTATTTTGAATTTATTATTTATAATAAATTTAAGTGCAGGTCGGCCTTAAGGTTTTACACCCCCAATAGATGTGTCACACACCTCAATGATGGATATAAATACAGTCAACGTTGGAGAGCTTTTCACTCATCTCATCCACACACTTCTCATTGGATACGAGCATCTAAGAAGTAGTTCTCACGTGGGAAAAGGACGAAGTAGCTGCAGCTGGAAAAAGGACGAAATTTCTGCAGTTAGGGTTTCTGGATGAAATTTTCTGCAGTTAGGGTTTTTGGGCAAGTTTGACCAGCGTTGACTTTGGTCAACGCATGGTCCGTTTGAGCTGAAATTTTGTGGAGAGTTCGATTTTTGAAGGCCGTACTCATTGGCACAAAAATCAAGGTCAAAAGGTTGACCGAAGTTGGAGCTGCGTTGACTTTATTGTTGCTGCCTTGCGTTGACTTTTTCTGGACTGCGTTGACTTTTATGGGGTTGACTTTGAGTTGACTGGATGATTGATTTGAGGACTGTTGTGACACATTCTGGGTTGGCCGACCAAGAAGACTTTGCTGGTTGAAGCATCCTGCTGACCGCCGTAACGCACCAACACATTCTTCTGTTTCTGGTTTGTCTTCTATAGATCCACTGGTATGTTCTATCAGCATTTTACTTAATTGTTTATATGATTCTTCATTATAAAGTAAAGTTGCATCAAGCATAGAACATCTAAAATTTCTCGTGAACCTATCACCCATCACCTTATTAACCTAGTAGATTAGAGATCTATTGAATAAATGCACAATTAGGTTCTTAACACAATTAGTAGAAGCAAAAATACACCAATCTCAATCACATATGACACATGCAAATTATGCTCAACAAAATCAGTTCTTCACTAATAACTCAGTCAAAACCTACTTGAGCTCCCATGCTTGGATAATGGACCAAATAAAGAAAATACAATTACAACATAAACTAGATTTGTCCTCGACCTCCTCCATTGATCTCAATCTCCCATGTTGCACTTCTCCACTTTCCTCGAACCCAACACATTAAAATGGAAGTCCTCCTCCACTCACCATTGAGATGTCTCTTTCAATGTCTTGTGATAAATCACTAACCCTAATCTCCAAACTAATTGATGATTGAGATTAGATCTCACCTCACTTGAAATCAATGGTTGAGACTAAAACACAATTGCTAAAATGAATACTTTAAAAGTCTCTCTAGCTCAATAGCCAACATTATTAATTATGTTACATAGACAACTTGCTCACACTTTAGCAAGTGTCCTAAGGAGACTTTTGGTGACTTTTGCATGCCTTTAAACACTTAGGCCTATGTAGAAGTACCTACTCAAGTTACAAACATCAACACCAATAAGACACAATAAGAATGGCAACTTGTATAGCTCTGTTTTGAGCTAAGTCCACGATACTCCTAAAATGCCATCGAATCCCAGAATCCCCATGTCGGACACCTACTCGTACCGGATTCGGCCGAGTCTCAAAGGATACGCGAGCGTATTAAAATGCAAGAATGCCAGTCGGGATACGCGTGTCAGAAAAGAGGATCTGGCCGTATCAGGCCATACCGTCCCGGATCACAGCAGGTAACAAATGCAGCCAAATACGTACAAGACCCAGTGCCAAGCAAAATCACGCTATTTTTTTATAAAGTGCGGTTTTTCTTCTCTATTTTGTCATCCATTTCATTTGTGAAGTGAGAAGGAGAGCTAGTGTGAGCAAGGAGCAAGTGTGAGCAAGGAGAAAGGGAGTTCTTTCGAAGAGATTCGAGCATCCGGTAAGTGCATTGTCCCTCTATATTTTGCATTTAGTTTGTTGTTAGTGTTTGCATGTGCATATGTTTTATATATTTAGTTGTTTTTGTTTATTTTTTACAGTATTTATGGCTCAATCAAAGGCAGCAAGACAGGGGCAAAGAAAGGGAAGAATGTCTCCATTGGAGATGCCCCTCCTGTCCCTCTTTCATCACAGTCTGCAAGTATTCCATCCATTGGAAGTGGGGCTGCAACAGTAGCTTCAAATGTGCAGGGAAAACAAATTGTTGACCCCAAATACCCATTGTGGAAATATGCGACAAGAGAGGAAGGGGCAGCAAAAAAGGGAGGAAATTGTTCATGGAAATGCAATTTTTGCAATGGCCATTTCAATGGCACATATTTCCGTGTGAAAGCTCATTTGTTGGGTATTCCAAGTTGTGGCGTTAAATGTTGTACAACAATTGAATCGCCAGATAGGAAGAAAATGGAGAAAGAGCAGAGTATTGGTGAGGCAAATGTGGCAGCAAAATCAAAAAAATCCAGACTGATGACCCCCTTCCATTCTTGAGGAAAAGCGGCAGCAAGTTCCCTTTTGAGACTTCTAGCAGGGGAGAATTAGCAAAGAGAAAGGCAACTGCAGTTGGTCCAATGGACAAGATTTTCCAAAAAGAGAAAAGGGAAGAGCTTGACCTCACCATTGCATTTTTTTTCTATCAGAACTTCATATCTTTTAATGTTGCACGGTCACCTCTATTTATTGAGATGTGTCGAGCTCTTTGTCATGGGGCTCCATCGGGGTATGTGCCTCCTGGGTCAGAGAAGCTCAGAACCACATTGTTGACAAAGGCAAAGAAAGAGGTGGACAAAATGCTTGAGCCTATTAAATCAACATGGCCAACATCTGGGGTTAGCATTGTTTCTGATGGATGGACAGATCCAGCACGCCACCCACTCATTAACTTCATGGTGTCATCCACGAATGGTGCAGTTTTCTTGAAAGCAGTGGATGCACTTGGAGAGTACAAGGATGCATAATATATGGGTGAGTTATTTCTCAAAGTTATTGAAAGTGTAGGTGTGGATTGTTGTGTGCAAATCATTACAGATAATGCACCTGTTTGCAAGGCTGTTGGCATGATTGTGGAAGCAAAATATCCACAAGTATTTTGGACACCTTGCATTGTCCATTCATTGAACTTGGCACTGAAATCTATTGCTTCTGATGTGCTTTGGATTGGAGCCACTATTGAGGATGCACGACATATCCGCAACTTTGTAACAAACCATACAAATGCCCTCACTATCTACAAGGAGTACAACAATTTATCATTGTTGAAGATTGCAGATACACGGTTTGCCTCTTCATTCATCATGTTGAAGAGGTTGAGGGAGGTCAAGACCGCTCTTGGGTCTATGGTTATTTCAGAGTTTTGGTCTTTTTGGAAAAAGACGGATCAAGCAGCCTCAAAGAAGGTGAAGGACATAGTGTTGGATGATATATGGTGGGAGAAGGTAGATCTAATTATTCAGATCATGGAGCCTATCATTTCCTTGCTCAGATTTGCAGATACAGACCAACCCATCCTAGGAGAGGTTTATGAGGGATGGGATTCCATGATTGAGTCTGTGAGGACCATTATTTTACAGAGTCAGTGCCCAAAGTATGAGACATCACCCGAGGCCTTCTTCACCGTCATACAGGATATTCTTGTCAGCAGATGGGACAAGAATTGCACACCTTTACTTTGTTTGGCTCACTCCTTGAACCCAAAATACTACAGCCATGAGTGGCTGAATGGTGGACCTTCCCGCAGATTCCGTCCTCACATGGATTCTGAAATCTCAGAGGGGAGGAAAGATGCATTGAGGAGGATTTTTTAGGATAGGGCATCCCTTGATGAGGTGGAGGATGCCTTTGCAGATTTTTCCACTGGCAAGGGGCGATTTGGAGGCTATGATTTGATTCGAGACAGGGGGGCTAAGAAGCCCCATTCTTGGTGGGCAACTCATGGGGCAACAAGCCCTCCTCTACAGCAATTAGCCATGAGGCTCCTCTCTCAAGTGACTTCATCCTCTTGTTGCGAGAGGAATTGGAGCACATATGGGAATTTGTATAGTGTGAAGAGGAGCAGGCTTGAGCAGTCCAGGGCAGAGACAATGGTGTATGTGCACACCAGCCTTCGTCTCATCTACAGGGAGAGGGAGGAGTGGTTGAAGGGAAAGACAAAGATGTGGGATGTCTTTCCTGATGATATGGGTCTGGACAGCAGTGTTGAGTTGGCATTGGCCAACTTGGATCTCAATGCGCCAGTGCTAGAGCCTGTCAGATTTGATGATGGATTAGAGGGGTCATCCTCCACACCAGCAGATGCAGAGATGATAGAGGAGGAGGATGCATCAGAGGTAGAGGAGAGCAATGGTGAGCATGATGATCAGGATTTGGACAGTGATGCTGATTATGAGGATTGATGACTCTGACTCATTGAGGCTTCAGGCTTGTAGTCTTGTAGACTGTAGTTGATTTTGTATTTTCTATTTCTATTTGCCATTGGCAATGTTCTTATGTAACACATTTTGATTCTGATGACTTAATGAAAAAACTACAGTATCTTACTATCTTCAATCTTGTCCTTTAGAGTAAATTTGACAAATGTATGATGTATCGATGTATCCCAATGATCATGTATGAGTATCTAAGATGATAGATCTTAAATCTATGTTTGAATCAGCCAATTTTGTATGAATTTGTGTAAAAAATATCTAATTTTTAATATATATATATATTAATAAAATAATATATAATGTATCGTATCCCGGAAAGTATCCTATTCGGGGGTCATAGTACCCCAATCCGATTCCTCGAATCCCGTATCCCGTATTAGGTGACTTAGGTACCAGTGGTAAATACGTAAAGGTCGGCACTACGAAATTTGATGGGCTTGGGAAGCGATCCCAGGAATATGAAAAGGACAACTCCCTTGTCATATCCAAGACCGATTCTTGTGCTTGTTGTGGACAAGCTCTTCCAAGTCGATGATGGAGGCTTCGAGTCTTTGCGTGAGCTTGCGCCATACCAATGCTGCTTTTGAACTAGGCGCGAATGTGAATCAATGGCTTATTCTTGACTTCTTTACATTTGTATGAGTTTGTTTCAATTTTACGAACGAAACAAGTTCGGAATGGTAGCTTTCTGCTATCAATTCTTCTTCAGAAAACGAGATTCAAGTTGCAAAAAATCAATCTTCTCTTGTGTGTTTTGCGAGAGAAGTTTGAATGTACGAAAGAGAGGCTTTGCTTATTTTGACCATATTGGACTTAGTCGTGGAGAGTATGAGAGTATCTAAAAAGCTTTAATAACTTCGTATTTTGACCATTTTGTTAACAACTCACATTCAACAAATGGGAAACGTGATAGGAAACTAAATGTGCAATGTTCTCTTGGATCCCCGAACAATATGCAAATCAACAATAGTATTCAACAACCAATGGTTGCAATACGAAATGATATTGCTCTCGGGGAAAATAAAATGAGAAAGTGGTGACAATTCCGGCGAGAAGAACTGCGGTACGGAGGCATTTACGGATTTTCAAGTACGCACACAAATATCCTACAATAAAGGTCCATTCACAAGTCGGCAAGGAGACCCGGACGTTGCGGGAGATTTCAATTTGCGAAGGGAGAAAGAAAAAGCAAATAAAAACTATAAATACCCTTGTGACATGGCATTTCAAAAATATTTAAAAAAATGCATGCAATCGAGTCTCCACACCGATGTTTAAATACGCACAAAGGTTTGTGGTACTTGCTTTCCTCATATCGAAAATTTAGTGTGTGTCGGCTCCTAATGTGCAAAACTTCAATTGTCCTCCATTCTTTGACTAGTTATTTATGTGTGTGTGAAGGAACGACGAGCGACCTCTCCCGCTTAAACTTGTAAAATGGAGAACGAAGACGAGGTAGCACGGCGATCTCTCAATAGCGCGCGGTGGGGCCTCTCAGGACCATCTCCGTCTAGTAGTGATTACTGTTACCTCCAACAAGCGCGTAGAAGCAACTCCCGACCTTTTTTTTCGATCTCGAAATGAAAAAAAAATATAATAGGCTGACTATCCGGCCCAGGAGCAAATTATCCATATAGTCCTCATCTCTCGGTTCTCTATCCCTTTAAGCATTTTGCCCCGGGTTTCTCTCGGTTTTCTCTATCTCGTAGCCGCCCAATTATATCGGGGAATGATAATCGGGCCTACAATAGGAGAGTGCGAGGATGTACTGCGAATCTGTTGAATCTTCTTAAAGGTGATTGAGGAGTCAACGTGAGATGCACGTAGACGCATATAAGGTGAATCTGTTCTTACGATATGCAATTGGGGTGAACAATGAAGGTCTTTTAAACTTACGATTGTGTATAGTTCTTGTTACAAGAGTAACATAACTCAGCTGATAATGCATACGTGGGAACTCAAGTTTCTCATTTTTGGCTTTTCGGTGTTTAACGAGAGAAGCCACTTCATTCGAACCGAGCAACAACTTTGTGGAGAGGGAGTGGATATGGTGGAGGGAGCATAGGCTAGGCCATGGCGAGAGATATGGAGAGCTTGAGAGGAGGAAGGCGGGACGGAGGCGGCGACATAGTTGGAGAGATCTTGGGACAAGATTTGCGTGTTAGTTGGAGCTTGGAGAGAAAACGGTGGCAAGGAGCTTTTATGGCCACGACCTTATTGTCAAAGATATTTCACCTCACGAATTCGTGAGGGCTTACGATCACCCATCTCAAGTGTTCGGGGAAAGATTGAGCTTCCCCATTTGGGTACTCTTGTGAAGACCACCATTCAAAGAACTTGCTTTCGACAATACACATGAAGCAACCACGGAGAATATATTCCTTTTGCTCGGACTTCAACGCTCAAACGGATTCCAACGCAATCCATATGGTATTGTAATATTCCAAGTAGAAATAAACAACAATATAAAGCACATAAACAAAGACAAACAACAACTAGAGAGATATCACATGAACAATAACCAATATGGAGAACGGCGAGCCATTTTATTAATGCGGAAAGATAGAAATGGTCACAAAGGTGATCGGAAGAATGATGGCACCTTGGCTTGCACTAGGCAACGTAGAAATACTCTCGGATTGTGACTTGGAATGGCTCCCTAACTCAAGAATGTGTAATCTCCAACTGCTGTGGTGTTGGCGATGCTTTGCTATTCTTGGAGATGAAAAGTTTGATTTGAAATTTGTTCCCCTCGGAAAAGGTGCCAGAGCTACGGAAATAGCCTCTCCTGAGAGCCGGAAAAGCCTAGAGAGCTTTACGAAATCGACCCTCGAAAATGCCTCCCTTGAGGCACTACACTATCCCCACGGGAGAAACGGCGCACACAGTGCTACGATGCAAATAATGGCCTCCAACTTTCTGTAGAAAAATGCTATAATATGGAAGGGTTGATCCCTCTCAGGCTCCCCTTCGGGCAAAATCTGGTGATAAACCCTCAATTCGAACTCCTCTATCCAAAGTTGCGTCCTCCCTCTCATTCATTGTCTTGTCTCTTCGAAAGAATGCTCCCAACTATGGATGTTGCTATCCTATCCGACAAAACAAGGTGGAACTCCTCACTCAAGCAAGTACTTGAAGTCTCCGGGGGTTGAGGTTGGGATCTCTAAACGGAGACACCGATGTCTTTGAACGATGCCGTGCGGACTTTGCTAAACAACGAGCGTGCTCAATGTCCAAAAGACAAATCTCAAAGATGCATAATCAAAATGAATGAGAATGAGGAGAGCCTCCCTCCTTTTATGCTTGGTGAGCCTTTCCCTCACCTAGGCCTGGTCTGCGTTGTCCCCTTGGGCCACGGCTGTCCATCTCCTGCGCGCTTGGCCCCATGCTGTCTACCACTGCCCCTTTTTCCACACTGCCACTTGACCACTAGGCCCCACTTTGCGAATAAACATGTCTCTTAAGTGACTTTAGGAAATACTTTTTATCCTTAATGTGAGTTGAATGTCCTCTTCACCCACTTTATTTATAATTTAACTTTATAAAAGGCAAAATAGTCAAAGTGTAATATTTCCAATTAGGCTTTATTGCTAGTGGGAATACGATCCTCCTCGGCAAAACGTTGCTTGTCTTCAAGCAAGCTTGTAATGATGGATCTTTATGATCTTCTCCACTCTCCCGGTGGCATCCTCATTGGTGAATTCCTCCATCTCTAGGTACTCTGTTGTCTGCTTTCATTTGCCTCTCCCTAGTATCGATGGCCTACGCTCACCGCGCACCAATGCCCCTCTCATCATCTGTGGGTGGAAGCTCCTGCAATTGCCCGATCACGTGCGCACAATGCCTTCTTCGAGGCATGACACGTGAAAAATGTTATGAATCTTGCTACCAATGGGCAACTCCAACTCATATGCAACCTCTCCAACTCTGCGTGTCACCCTGTATGGTCCATAGAGCGAGGCTTGAGCTTTTCGGCCCCCTTTTGCTTCAACGTGGGTAGATATGGTACAAGCGTAGGTAGACCAAGTCCCCTACCTCTGCTTGCCTCTCAACATGTCTCTTGTCGGCGTACAGCACGCGATTCTGCGCTATAGCCATGTTATCCTTGAGAGCTTGGAGTATATCTTGACTCTCTTGGATCCAATCCTTGACTCTAGGAGCCTTGCTATCACCAAACATCATGTCGGCAAAAGATAAAGCATGATATCCATACAATGCATAAAACGGAGACATCACCAGATGGACATATGATGAGTGTTGTTGTAGCGAACTCCCAAGTGCAACCATCTCAACCATGCCACCTGGCACCGCTCGGCGGCATAGTTACGCAAGTAGCCCTCCGGCCACTTGTTCACTATTTACGTAAATCACATCCGTCTGCAAGATGACGCGCTGAGTATCGGTGTCAACTCGGTACCCACCAAACGGAAAAGCTCTTGCCAAAAGCGCATGAATTGGGTTTGTCACATCATGACAATGGTCTTTGGGAGACCATGCAATACGAAAACGTCCACGAAGAATAACTACGCTGCTTGTCTTGCGGTGTAATGTGCCAATATGGCGAAAAAATGAGCATATTTAGTTAGTCGATCAACGACTAGAAATATGCAATCCTTGCCTTGCACGGTGGGCAACCACATGTGGAGTCCATCGAAATATACTCCCATTTCCCCTCGGGTATGGGAAGAGGCTACAATAACCTTCTTGGGATGGTTCATTTCCCCCTTGTTTCGTGGCAAACTTCACACTCCACGACATGTTGGAGCACGTCCTCCTTGAGGCCTTGCAAGAGAACCTCTCCACAGTGGCCCTGGGTTTTCGTAAACCCCTTGTGGCACGATAATGGTGAATCATGCGAGGTGTGCAATATCTTCTTCTTGGTACAGGAGCCCTCGGTCGAAGATCACATCCTGTAATAGATCATCTCGTCCATCACTACGCACGTACGCCATTGCTGTCCATCCGAATCTCACGGGCAAAATGGTCCTTGGAGTACTCTACCAATAGTTGAGCCCTCCGGTCTGTGTCCAAACTCATCGAGGATAACGGCTAGGTACGCGTGGAAGTGCGTCTGCCACAACGTTGTTCTTCCCCTTGACATACTCGATGTCACGTAGCACGGATCTTCTTGGGCCCGCCTGTGCCTCTCCACTGTGGCCCATTTTTTTTGCTCTAGAAAGAATCGGAGAGTGTGTGATCGCGTCCTCACCACCGAATCTGGTCCCTACTAGGTACGCTGAAACTTGGCCAATGCATGCATGTTGGCCAACATCTCTGTCGTATATAGCATGTAACCTCTCATGTGACAATAGCTTCGGCTCTCGAAAGCTATGGGGTAGCCTCACTGCATCAAAACTACGTCGATCCCCTCCCCCGATGCATCACACTCGAGACAAAAGTGTGTAAATGCGGCAATGCTAACAACGGAGCTGACTTCTCATCACCTCCTTGAGCCTGTCAAAAGCCCTCTTGTCTTTGTGCTCTGTCCCAGCGAATGACCCCTTCTTGGTGAGGTTTGTAAGGGTTCAACAAGTTGGGAAACCCCTTGACGAACTTTCGGTAGTAGGTGCGGTCCCCACAAATCCCGAAGTTCCATCACATTCTTCGTCTCTAGCCAATCCTTTTTGATGGCCACCGATCTTCTCCTCGTGGACCTTCACTCGGTCCACCACGGAGTAGTCAATACTGATAGAGCATCTCGGTCGGCCCAAACTCGCATTTGGAGAGCTTAGCATAAAGCTGATGCTCTTCCAAAAATCTGTGTCTAACCTCACTGTTGGAGATGCTCGTCCCATGTACGATTGTTGATCAAAATGTCGTAAAAAAACACTAACACACTTCCTCGAGTGACTACGAAAGATGTGATTCATGCATGAAGTGAAAAGTGGCCGGGGTATTGGTTAGCCCAAAGGGCATCACGAAAAACTCAAAATGAGTACGTAATGACAACGCTGACGGTCTTGGGAATGCCTACTGCTCCCTCACGCAAATACGATGGTACTGGGATCTCAAATCGATCTTTGAGAAGAACTTGGCCCCCTCGGCCTCATCCATCAACTCATCGTCTGTGGGATGGGTCACAGGTTCTTCATGGTCTTCTTGTTCGGGAGCTGCGCCAATTAATTTACATCACTCAACGTCACAGTCCTCCCTCCTTCACCATCACTACTAAAGAAGCAAAGGGGGCTAGTGCTAGGATGGATGTGTCCAAGAGATAAGAGCTCATGGATAGCCTCTCATTCTCATCTGAGTAGGTTTGGGGGTGCTATAGGGTGTAGTGATGACAACACAGATGCCACCTTGACTCAATAGTGTGCTCAAACCCGATACGGTAGGTACATCCTGGTGGTATCTCCTCAAATACCGTAGCATACCTATTGAGAATGGATTGTACATCTAGGTGTACGGCACATACACACAGCAGATCTGTGCCCTCAAACACCGGCCAACTCCCACTTGCCCACTCTATGTCCCCCTTCGGGAAATACGCACTCCATCGAGTGTCTCTTCGCAGCTTGTACGTAGTCAGGTAGGTGTGCATCCCCGAATCTTCTCATGCCTCCCGGTCTTCTTGTCGAGTCACTCCATCTCAGGTCTCCCCGATCGGTGGTGACCTTTCCCGGCATGATGAGCCCATTGTACCCCACGATATCACGTTGGTGTACGGAATGTCCACCACGAAAAAATGATGTCGGTGTATGTCCTATGGTCACTTCTTGAGAGGTGGCACATGCAGCACACTACATAGTCCGATCCCCACGGAACCGATGCGAAAACCCATCAAAGGTCTCTATTGGTATGCCCCTACGCCCCTATCATCTGGGCATCGATGAAGTTGTGGGTGGCCCCCTTTGTCTACTAACAACGAGACACGCGCCCCCGCCCCCGCCTTGTGCCTTGGACACGCGGTCTTCGAATACTTGGGAACTCCCGCAAGGCTGCCAAGGGCTCCCTGGTGGGTGGCGCACCTCCTGCTCTCGGCGGTGGAGGTGGCGAATGATCCCCCTCTCTGCGTTGTACTCTTGCCTCCGGCCTCTATCTCTTCATACTCCTCTTCTTCCGTTCTTTATCGGAGAAGACCTCGATGTAGTGTGCCTTCCCTACGACACAACGGTGTCCAGGGTACCCATGGCTCCTAGCACGTGGCCTGCTACTCCGCTTCCAATCTCTCTGGTCTCATCATCTCAGACCCTCTACCCTGGTTCCCCCTAGGAGGTAGAACCCTCTGCGTCCTTTCCCTTCTTGGAATGCGGTCTACGGGGAAAAGGAGCTCTAGTCTGAGTGAGTGCATCCTGCAAATCCAGGTCCACTCTCAAGCTGCATCATGAGTGTCAACGGCCTCGTCAACTAATCCCCGTGAGGCTCACGCAATCCGCTCCTTTGAACATATAGATCATCGAGTGTGGACAAATCGGTACCATCACGGAGTGTCTCAAAAACTACGATATGTACGTGTCCGGCCTCTGGTTTGCTTGAGCTTTGTTAGCTCAACAAAATGCTCCTACGGATCCCCTCAGGTCAAACGCTCTACCAACCTGCGGCGAAGCTCGACGCCAGCCAGCCCTTTGGGCGTAACCATCATGAAACCACCAATCTTGGGCCTCGCCCTCGGTACGGCGGCAGCCTTACCTTGATGGCCTCTAGCTCGACCATACGATTAAGGCTGAAATATATATCAACTTCTCCATCCAAGCCTTTGTTGAACACTTGGATGATCCGTCAAATGTCGGTAGATGGAATCTACCCACCGTGCGGCTAATAAGTCCCCTTCATGTGAATGCTGTTCCCCGCGGTGGTTGCGGAAATTCTGTTTGTCCCGAAAACGAAATTTGTGAACAAAATCATGGAAAGTGAGGACATCTGCGGGCCGCTCTTGACCGTATGACTAGTATAGGCAAAATAATCTCCCATGTGTCACAGGTTCTTGTCTCTTGTGCTTGCCCCAATGTTAGGATCGTGGAACGGGGGGGTGTGTGTCATGCCATTTGCGCAACGGCCCCTTGAGGTGCTCCACGTAAATGATGGGATGTGCACGAGCCCTTTCCAACATAGAAGCCCTTGGGGTCTCACGTTGTCTAGACTGCGACGAATCTACTGCCCCCATCTCTCCTCTATCGCCTCGACAAATCCACCTTGGTTGAGGAGGAGTTCCCCCGAACTCCTCCTCGGCATCTCTTTCTTTCGCCATTGGTTCATTCCTGTGTCCACCAACGGAACGCTTGTCACCTTTCCCAAAAGTGAGATCGCCTCCGCTCTTGGAATTTATACTTTCTTCCCAGGTAAGTGATGTAGGTTTTCCTTCTTTGGTGTCATAGACAATCTGCTCCACGAAATTACGTTTCCACACCACAGTTTTCGATTTCACCTTATTTCTCCATATAGTTAAATGTCCATTCCCATAGCTTTACATTCAACAAATTTGAAAAAATAAATGTTTACGAAAACACAAATTACGAAATTTTCACAATCACGGAAATACAGTAAAACTCGGCAAAATAAATCCGCCACACGAAAAATAGACATGATGATTTTTGGTCGATGTGACCTGGAAAAACCCCCTACAACTCTTGGGAGAAAACCGGTTCGAAAGCTCATGTTACGGAAAATGCTTTTACGAGAGAGGTAAATATACAAAAAAATTCAGTGATAAATTACGGACTCATCCTGTTTTCATTAACTTGCCTCGACCTTGGAAAACGTACCGAAAATGACAAAAAACTCAAAACGGAAATTTATTACGGATGATAGTTTTGGAAATTGTGCCCGAACTTAGGCCTAGCCTGTTGTACGGATTGTATGGAAATTCTGACGGAAATTTGCCCTCGAAAATGCGTACTTGACCACCTAGGAATCCGTGCACTTTGCTTGACATGTCGTTCCTCAGCTGACCTGTCCTTCTCGAAAACCATGCCACAAAAGCGTACCGTACGGTGTTGCCTCGAAATACACGTATTGGCCCCATATGACCTTCTTGCTCCCTCCGAGGTCGTGCGACCTCTTCTTCCTCGAAAAGCGTGCCACTCCTTGCTTGTACGGACTTGCGGGTGCCTCTCCTTCACCTTCTCAAGCTCAATCCTGAAAATGACTCTGACTCTCTTCCTCCTCCTCTCTCAATTTGCTCATGAAAGAATGAATGACCTTTTCCCTCTTTTTTCCTCCTTTAACTAACTCTAAGTGACTTTTGGGGAATCCTAAAGCCAATGGTTAGCTTTAGATCTAGAGTGAGATTAAATGCTCATTTAAATCTCACTTTCTATTTTTTAATTCACCCCACTTCTTTAATAAAGACCCACTTGATCATTACATTTCCAAGAAGTCAACACTGCTTTCTAATTTCACATTGATTTTAATGAAATTTTAAAATTAGACTTTAGTAACATCACTTAAAGTCACTTTTAAAATTAGATTTGACTTTAGGAGAAAAATTAAATTCTTTTGGACACTTTCCCTGAGCCAAAGATCAAAGCCTTAGGGAACCACCTATCCTCAGAGGTAACCAAATTTCCAACACTCCCTCTTACGAGGAAGGTGTTCCTCACCACACCAATCTTGTCTCAGTAAACATGTACTTGTGGTAAGGCTTGGTAAGAACTCTTACTGCTTTGCTCATCGGTGGGAATATACTCAAGCTTCACAACTCCCTTACGAACATAGTCTCGATGAAGTGATATTTGATCCCGATATGCTTTGTTGTCATGAAATCTTGGATTCTCCGTGAGTTTAATGCATCTCGATTATCACGGTAAATCTCTGAAGGTCTCAGCAGTGACCAAACAAGCTAAATAACATCTTGCGAAGCCAGGCACCGCTATATACGCTCCACATTGAACTCAATGTACGTGCTTCCTTACGGCTAAACCACGACACCATTGCCGAACCCAACACAAAACAACACCACGAAGTGCTCTTCCTATCGGAAAGCACAACACCTTGTCGAGAATTAGTGTAACTTTTCGCAATATCACTCCATCCCCCGCCTATAATCCATAGTATAATCACTTGTCCCCTGCAGATGCGCAAAATGTGTTTTGCGCAACCCGATGCACCCTCTTGTGCTCACACATGAGCGCTCATCGTGTTATTTATAAAACATATATACGGTGTAGTGTTGACCAAATACATCAAGGAACCAATCGATTTGTCTATACAATGTGGACCACCAACTTGGAATGCGAAGCGTGAAGCTTCTTGCGGGTTGTTGATCATCGGTGTTGACATGGATCTACAATCCTCCGTGTGGGATGCGCAAGGATGTCCACAATATACTCACACGCGGAAAGAAATGCCCCTCCTCCTGCCACACCTCCAAACCCAAAAAGTAATGCATCAAACCAATGTCCTTCATCTCAAACTCGACGCAAGATCTCTCTTGTAGTGCTCACAATGAGTCTCTTTGCACCGTAATGACCAAGTCATCCACATACAACACCGAATGAGAGCTCCTCACATCACAATATAGTAAGATTCGGATCTGCCTCACTCTTTGTAGGCTCCATCTCTGCAAGTATGTATCCATCCTGGGTACCAAGCTCCTAGGAGCTTGCTTCGAGTTTATAAAGGGCCTTCTTTGGTACGCACACATGGGACTCCTTCCCATGCACCTCAAAACAACCTTGTGTTTACATTCAATGTACACTTCCTCTTTGTATGAAGCCATTGAAAATGCGGTCTTTACATCCATACGGTGGATCTTCCAACCCATCTATAACTGCTATCGATATGATGGAGCAAATTGAAGTATCGAGCTACGGTAGCGAAAGGTCTCCTCGTCTCTCCCTCTACGGGAGAACCCTCTAGCCTTAAACCTTGCTTTGAATTTCTCCAATGTTGCCATATGTAACATGCTTTACCTTGTAAAGTCATACGGGAAAGTAACCGGATTTGCCCTCGAGCCTCGGCACCACCTCCCAAGCATCATTCTTCATGATAGAAGAATACTCCTCACCAAAGCTCTCTGAACACGGCTAGTTGCCTCCTCATAGCTAGAGGCTCGAGTCAAGGATGTTGGCAACCATTGCCATATAGCTACGAGAACCTATCGGGTGGTCTTGCTCTCTTTGGCCAGGCCTCTTAGGCCCAACAACGGATGTGGCCTCTCTCGAGGTATCTTGAAGCCACTTGGGCTTCCTCTTCCCCTAGCACACTTCTCCCAACGGAGAATGAAACTCCTCCTCCTCATCATCGGGAACACGAACTCTGTTGTCTGTCTGCCCCCGTCCTCTGCCCCCCGAACACGAACCCGAACCGTAGACGGCGAAGTACGTGTGAAGGCTGTCCATCGGTGAACTCCCTGGTGGGCGCTGCGCGGTTCTGCGCATCTTTGCCGAAGCACCACCCTGCGACTGCGTGAGCCCTTGCTCAGCGATGGACTGACACGTAATTGATGTACCTACGGATCCTGCAGTCCACCTTGCGGATCCCTACGGCCCGGCTGTTTGCTCACGAGGTGCGGTTGATCCAAATAATGCTCTAACTCCCGTGACCTCACGAAAGTCTGTCCTCCTCGAATTTCACATCTAGTTTGACAACAACTCTCCTACGTACGAGAATAAAGGCTTTCGAGAGGTTTCCACTTTGTGGCCCATGAAAGATACCCTTCTCTGCGGTGGGCTCTAGTTTGGTCCTCTTGTCCTTGGGTACGTAGGAGTATGCAATACACCCAAAGATACGAAGATGACCAACATCGGAGCTTCTTCCCGAGAAAAAGCCTCCTCACGAGGTCACATGCCCCAAGGCACGATGTGGACTCCTATTCGTAGACGAGCGGTGTTGCGAGGGAGCCTGCGCCTACAAAAACAATGGCAACCCACGGTCATGTAACATGGCTTTGGCGACCCCCTCCGATGGATGTTCTTCCTCTCCGCAACCCCGTTACGGTTGGGGATTGTAAGGAAGCTGTGAACTCCCTCCTAATGCCTGCGCACAATGATCGACAAACTCTCCCGGGTGTACTCACCTCCATTGTTCGACCACGGGGGATTTGATCTTCCGACTTGTACGAGGTCTCCACAAGAGCTGCGAACTCCTGGCTTTGCTTGAAGCCCTCACTCTTGGTCTTCAAAAATAAATCCGAGTCCTCCTCGGTGATCATCGATAGATAAAACATAATACTCATATCCACTCAGGAAACATGAGACATTCGACCGCTCACATCGGAATGAATCCAAATCAAGTATCCTAGTCGCCTCTCGCCCCCATCCTTCTTTAAGGAAAAGGGGATTTGGCAAACTTGCCCATCGCATCTCTTGCAAGTATCAAAGTTGATCGATGCCGAAATACGCACACATCGTCTCTCGCAATGTCCTCGAGCTCCATGATACATGCCCATCCTCAGGTGCCAAATCTCCACCCATGACTTCGGCCATGGCTACTGCTGCCCGGTACCTCTTTTGCTCAATGCCAAGAGGTAAAATGCAAACTTGTACACCTTTGCATAGCGTACACCAATCACTCTAGGCCAGATAAATTTTGGACGCCTGAGATATATATCGGCTTTGTCCTCTCTTTGAACAATATGTCATACCCTCTCTGTCCTCCAATGTTTGAGACGGATATGAGATTCTTCCTCATCCATGGCACATAGAACATCGACACCTTCAAGGAGGTTTGGGTTCCTATCAAATGTCGGTGTCCCCACAACGACTTCTCTAACAACGCTTTGTCATCTGCGAGTACTACCTCTATATCGGTGCCACTCTCTGGCTACGAGAAGTACTCACGGACTCTGGCGTCATATGACGTGAAGCCCCACTTGTCAACATACCGAGAGACTTGAAGATGCTCATGGTGGAGGGAAATGCCCACTCTCTCTCAACCTCCATAGCGGGTGATCACACTCTAGTGGACTCTGGCAAATGAACCCAAACTCCCGGTCAAAGTGATCCGTGAGAGTCCTCTCTCTATGCTTGGAAATCTTGCCTTGTTGCGGTTCTTCCCCTTCTTCTTCTTCTCAGGACACACAAGCATAGTGTCCCATCATACAGCAATTCCAACACTTCACCTTGGAATGGTCATGCAACGTGTTCCCCTATTTACCTTTACCTTTGCCCCCACCACCCCTTGTGGAGAAGCTCCCTTCTTTCCCTTGCCTTTCTTGCCCCCTTGTGATTATGCTACATCGCATCTGCTCAGCTGGTTTGGCTGCCCCGACGGGTTCTTCACGATTTGTCTTTGTCTGTCATCCCGGAACCTCTCAGTGGGAAGGGTCTCACGTGCCTGAGCCCCATCGGCAAAGTTCAACCATGAACTAGGAGGCCATTCTTTGCAATCCGCATAACTCGGTGGGTGGAATGACCTCTCCAATTGCTTTGTCAATGCATCTCTCACATTAGTAATCTTTGTGAGATATCGGTACACTATCGAGTCTTACCCATCTTAATGGTCTTCGACTTCTCCCTTAGGACCATTTTCTGTTCTCATTGGTACTGCGGTAAAGATTGGTCAATGCTATCACCACATCTCATGAGCATTTCTCTTTCCTCTACCACAAGGAATGCGATGGTCTTTCGATTAAAATGCAGAATCGATCTCTTACCCTTGTTATTCTTTTTTATTATAATTTCCCCTTGAGCGAATAGCATCGGTGGGCACATTAACGAGGTGATGTGCGGTATGCACCCGATATCCCGGAGACTTCTACCTTTTCAAAGATACTTTGCATTCTCTCACTTCCAAACACTTTGCTTGGTTGCTATGTCCATTCGCCTATCCTCCACCCTCAAGCCCAAAGACATGCTTCTTTGTCCTAAATAAGTTAAGAAATAACACTACTATAGTAAAGGTAAAATTTTTTATGTGAAAAATCAACTTGTTGTAATTTACGAGTGAAAAATCAACTTCTTTGTAAGTTTTTCTTCTTGTTGTCCCAAAAGCTTGTCTTTTCAACAAAATAGCTACGATACCATGTAGAAATTTACATTTCCCACCCCGGTTTCGGTTTCACCTTATTTTTCCATAGAGTTAAATGCCCATTCCCATAGCCTTACATTCAACAAGCTGAAAAATAAATATTTTCGGAAAACACAAATTACGGATATTTTCACAATCTTTGAAATGCGAAATAAAACTCGACAAAATAAATCGACGACGTAGAAAAATAGACACGGCGGCGATTTTTTGGTCCAATGTGACCCTGGAAAAACCCCCTACAACTCTTGGGGAAAACCGAGTTCGAAAGCTCTTTCTTATTTGTGGAAAATGCTTTTACGGAGAGATAAAATATCTGAAAAATTCAGCAAATAAATTACGGACTTGTCTTTTTTTCGTGGTTGCCTCCGCCTTGGAAAACGTGCCGGAGACAACAAAAAACTCAAAACAGAAATTTATTACAGCAAATGACGGTCTTGGAAATCATGCCCGAACTTAGGTTTGTACGGCCTTACGAATTTGTACATAAATTCTGGTAATTGCCTCCTCGAAATCTTGTATTGGGTGCCTCAAAAACCGTGTGACCACTTGGGAATCTGTACCTTTGGTTACGCTGTACTTTTCCTCGAAAATCGTCTTTGTCCTTCTCTTCGAAAAGCTGTGCCACAAAGCATTGTACGTCTTGCTCCCTCGAAATGCGGCTGTTGTACATCCTTCTTTGCCTCGAAATTCGTGTAGCCTCTTGTTGCCTCGAAAAGCGCGTGCCGCTCCTTGCTGCTGTATAGACTTGCTGAATCTTCCTCTCCTTCACCTTCTCAAGCTCAATCCTGAAAATGACTCCGGATCTCTTCCTCCTCCTCTCTCAATGTTTGCTCATGAAAGAATGAATGACCTTTTCCATCCTTTTCCTCCTTTAACCCAACCCTAAGTGATTTAATCTCTAAATCCAATGGTTGAAAAAGCTTTAGATCTAGGGCGAGATTAAATGCTCTTTTAAATCTCACTTTCTATTTTTTAATTCACCCCACTTTTAATAAAGACCCACTTATTTATTTCCAAAGTCACTTTTTCCTTTCTAATTTCACATTGACTTTATTAAAGTCACTTTAAGTCAGACTTTATTAACTTTATCACTTAAAGTCACTTTTAAATTAGATTTGACTTTATAACTTTATAAAGTCATTTTTAGGAGAAAATTAAATTCTTTTGGACACTTTTCTCTAGGCCAAAAGATCAAAGCCTTAGGGAACCACGTCCTCCCGTGTTAACCAAATTTGAACAATACGATTAAGTTGGAAATATATATCCAACTCACCCAAGCCTTTGCGAACACTTGGATGATCCGTCGAATGTTGATAGATGGAATCTACCCATCGTCTTGTTGTAAGTCCCGTCATGTGAATGCGTGTTCCCATTTGCTTGATGGTTGCGGGGAGTCTGTCCGCTTGAGGTGAACAAAATCATGGAAAGTGAGGGCATCCTCACAGACTCTTGATCGTATAGTGGTACTCGGCAAAATAATCTCCCATGTGTGCCGGTTCTTGCTCCCCGACGTGTACCTTTGATATGCACGGCAGAAATGTCGGCGTCATGGAATGGGGGTGTGTGTGATTCCATCTCTGCTTGTTGTGAGGTGCTCCTGTAAATGATGGGATGTGCACGAGCCCACTCTCAAAATGGAAACTCCTTGGGTCCTCGCGTTGTCCCCAGACTACGCCATGAATCTCTTTCCCATCTCCTCTATCCGCCTCGACAAATCCTGCCCAACGTTCCCGAGAGGAGTTCCCCCCGAACTCCTTCCGCGACATCTCTTTCTTCCGCCATTGGTTCCTCTTCCTCTGCGTCCACCAGCGAGCCTTTGTCACCTTTCCCGAAAGTGAGCTCTAACACCAGCTCTTGGTCTTTATACTTTCTTTCTAGGTAAGTGATGTAAGGTTTTCCTGCTAGTGTCATAGACAATACGACTCCATAAGGCAGGCCAATTCTGAGCTGCGATACCCAACGTAAGATTTCAAGTAGAAATAAACAACAATATAAAGCACATAAACAAAGACAAACAACAACTAGAGAGATATCACATGAACAATAACCAATATGGAGAATCTTTGAGCCATTTTATTAATCTTGAAAGATAGAAATGAGTGCAAAGGGGATCGGAATGATGGCACCTTGGCTTGCACTAGGCAGCGTAGAAATACTCTCTGATTGTGACTAGGAATCGCGTTTGCTAACTCAAGAATGCGTAATCTCTAGTCTTCTTGG
Organism: Pinus albicaulis; assembly: GCA_034641835.2. Lineage (NCBI taxonomy): Eukaryota > Viridiplantae > Streptophyta > Pinopsida > Pinales > Pinaceae > Pinus > Pinus albicaulis. The sequence continues at coordinate 1,234,245,352 of CM076578.1, read as the reverse complement.
TGCTATTCTTTGGAATGAAAAGGCGGTTGGGGCTGTTCCTCTCTTCGGAAAATTATAAAACTCTAGAAATAGCCTCTCCACATTGAAGAAAAGCCTAGAGAGCTTTACGAAAATGGGTGACCCTCGAAAATACCTCCCTTGAGGCACTATCTTTGTCCCCAAAGGAGAAATGCGCCCATGAGTGCTCTAATGCAAATAATGGCCTCCAACTCTGTAAATGCCATATTATGGAAGGGCTAATCCCTCTTCGACTCCTCTAGGCAAAATCTAGTGATAAACCCTCAATCGGAACTCCCTCTATCCAAGGCTGCGTCCTCCCTCTCTTGTGGTATGCGAGTGTCTTCCAAGAATGTTCCCAATTTGTGGATGTTGCTATCCTATTCGGCAAAACAAGGTGGAACTCCTCTCACCGACGAAGCACTCGAAGTCTCCGGGGGAAATTTGAGGTTGGGATCTCCGAATAGAGACACCCGATGTCTTGAACGGTACGTCTGGAACTTTGCTAAACAACAGCGTGCTCAATGTCAAAAGACAAATCTCAAAGATGCATAATCGAAATGAATGAGAATGAGGAGAGCCTCCCTCCCTTTTTTATGCTTGGTCTTTACATTCTTTAACTATTCTTTGGAATGGTGATTTAGGTACAATTTCCCCCTCTTCGGAAAATTATAAAAGTCTAGAAATAGCCTCTCCACACAAAACCCATAAAAGCCTAGAGAGCTTTACGAAAATGGGTGACCCTCGAAAATACCTCCCTTGAGGCACTATCTTGTCCCCAAAGGAGAAACGCTACTTATGAGTGCTTTGATGCAATGTGGCCGCCAACTGCGCTGAAAATGCTATAATATGGAAGGGGCAGTCCCTCTCCAACTCCTTCGGGCAAAATCCCGTGATAAACCCTCAATCAGAAACTCCCTGTCAAGATTGCGTCCTCCCACTCTCACTTGTTGTCTTTGTCTCTTCCAAAGAATGCTCCCAAGCTTGTGGATGTTGCTATCCTGTTCGGCCAAAACAAGGTGGAACTCCTCATCGGAGCAAACACTCGAAGTCTCCCGGGGGCACGAGGTTGGGATCTTCGAACGGAGACACCGATGTCTTGAACGATGCGATGCGGACTTTGCTAAACGTGAGCGTGCTCAATGTCAAAAGACAAATCTCAAAGATGCATAATCGAATGAATGAGAATGAGGAGAGCCTCCCTCCTTTTATGCTAGGTCTTTATTCTTTGCTATTCTTTGGAATGAAAAGTTGATTTGGAAATTTCATTCCCCTCTTCGGAAAATTATAAAACTCTAGAAATAGCCTCTCCACAAAACCCGGAAAAGCCTAGAAGAGCTTTACGAAAATGGTGACCCTTGAAAATACCTCCTTGAGGCACTATCTTTGTCCCCAAAGGAGAAACGTTGCCCATGAGTTCTTTGATGCAAATAATGGCCTTGACTTTGTGAAAATGCTATAATATGGAAGAAGTGATCCCTCCAACTCCTGCGGAAAAATCCCGTGATAAACCCTCAATCAGGAACTCCCTCTATCCAAGGCTACGTCCTCCTCTCCTTTATTCTTGTTTGTCTCTTCCAAGAATGCTCCCAATTGTGGATGTTGCTATCCTATACGGAAAAACAAGGTGGAACTCCTCACCAGAGCAAGCACTCGAAGTCTTCGGTGAGGTTGGGATCTTCAAACGGAGACACTGCGATGTCTTGAACGATGCTGATGCGGAACTTGCTAAACGGCAAGCGTGCTCGATGTCAAAAGACAAATCTCAAAAAAAGATGCATAATCGAATGAATGAGAATGAGGAGAAGCCTCCCTCCTTTTATGCTTGGTCTTGTTCTTGCTATTCTTGGAATGAAAAGGCGGTTAGGTACAATTTCCTCTTCGGAAAATTATAAAAGTCTGAAATAGCCTCTCCACACAAAACCAGAAAAGCCCTGAGAGCTTTTACGAAAATGGATGACCCTCGAATATACCTCTCTTGAGGCACTATCTTTGTCCCCCGAAAGGAGAAATGCTTCCATGAGTGCTACGATGCAAATAATGGCCTTCAACTACTGTGAAAATGCTATAATATGGAAGGGCTGATCCCTCTGCGACTCCTACGGGCAAAATCACATGGTAAACCCTCAATCGGAATTCCCTCTATCCCGAAGGCTGCGTCCTCCCTCTCAACAAATGCTGTGTCTCTTCCAAAGAATGCTCCCAACTATGGATGTTGCTATCCTATCCCAGCGAAACAAGGTGGATCTCACCGAGCAAGCACTCGAAGTCTCCGGGGGTGAGGTTTCGGATCTCCGAACGGAGCTTTTTGATGTACTAAACGATCGTGCGAGACTTTGCTAAGCAATGACGTGCTCGATGTCAAAAGACAAATCTCAAAGATGCATAATCGGGAGAATGAATGAGAATGAGGAGAGCCTCCCTCCTTTTATGCTAGGTCTTGTTTCGCTATTCTTCCGGAATGGCGGTTGCATTGTTCCCTCTTCGGAAAATTATAAAACTCTAGAAATAGCCTCTCCACACAAAACCCGGAAAAGCCAGAGAGCTTTTACGAAAATGGACGATCCTCGAAAATACCTCCTTGAGCTGTCTTGTCCCCAAGGAGAAACGCGCCGCAGGTGCTGCGATGCAAATAATGGCCTCCATTTCTGTTAAAAATGCTATAATATGGAAGGGGTGATCCTCTCAGGCTCACTCAGGCAAATCCCGTGATAAACCCTGCGATAGGAACTCCACTCTATCCAAGGAAGCTGCGTCCTCCTCCTCACTAGCTATGTTGTCTCTTCCAAAGAATGTCTGGCCCTGTGGATGTTGCTATCCTATCCGACAAAACAAGGTGGAACTCCTCTCCCAAGAGCAAGCACAGAGTCTCCCGAGGTGAGGTTGGGATCTCCGAACGGAGACACCCAATGTCTTGAACAATACGTGCGAACTTTGCTAAACAACAAGCGTGCTCAATGTCAAAAGACAAATCTCAAAGATGCATAATGAGAATGAATGAGAATGAGAGAGCCTCCCTCCTTTTATGCTTGGTGAGCCTTTCCCTCACCTGGAGGCCCCACCAATCTACACGCATCCCCGCCGGGCCCTGGCATCCATCTCCCTCTGCGGCGGCTTGGCCCCCACGGCGGCTCGCCCCTTTTCCACGCGCACTTGACCACTAGGCCCCACTTTGCCAAATAAACATGTCTCTTAAGTGACTTTAGAAATACTTTTTATCCTAGTACTTTATAAAGGCAAAATAGTCAAAATTAATATTTCCAATTGGCTATTGGTAATTGGGTATTACGAATACTACACACACATAATCGAGAAGCGTGAAGGTTTTAGCGGCAACATGCCATCGACTTGCACTTCATGTTCACCAAATGTGAAATGGGTTAATGTTAACGAGCCCGTAGTCTTCAAATTCGAGCAATCGGAAGGGGGTTGTTGACAACTATAGCAAGCAATGCACGGCCTTGACGGGCATCGAGAGATGCGAGAGGCGTTTATGCTGGGAGCAAGATATTCCCGCAGTCTATTTAGGTAACGCACGCGGGGGAGGGACGGGTAAACGGAGAGAGACCGTCGCGAGCGCTATCTTTGCGTTATTCAAACGAGAAGTCTCTAACGTACAAGCATTTGTCTGCACATGTACGTTGCGAGACTTCGAGGGGTGGTTGAGGTAACACTTCGAAAGAGGAAGCAGTTAGTGAAACCGATACGAGCGTACAAGCATGAGCGTTACGACCGATATATTAAGGATGTTATTGACAAAGCTTTGACACATTTACGGAAAATGGGCTGAAGTAGAAAAATGAATGATTGACGGGAAATTAATATCATTGAAAGGGTGATTTGGGAGCAAATCTCAAATTCGAGAGAGACGCATGTGTGACTTACGAGTACAGGAGGAGGAGCTTTGTCCTGGTAGCATGCAGAGAGGGCAACGTGCAAGAGGCGCTTAGGTGGAGTGGATATAGTTCACAAGCCAAACGGACGATAGAATATGAAAATGTCGGGGTCTCACTTGCCGCTTTGAGACCATGTTAAACACGCATGGTAAATATACACGCTTAATAAACACAGACGGAGAGCGGGGGGATAAGCGTGAGATGCTTTACTATTAACCATAGATATGCTTTTATAGTACATTAGAGGTGTGACCCTTGTATTCGCATTCCAGGTCACTTGGACTCCCACATTGTATTGTTCGCCTTCCACACCTACCCATAGAGGATTAGGTGTCCAACATACACATCCATGAGGCTACGGAGGCTGTGTCAAGCGTTGCGAGTGGAAATTTGTATCTAGTGCGAAGTTGCGGGAGGTAAAACTGGTGCGAAGTTGCGGGACTAAGGTTAATACGAAGTTGCGGGGACTAAGGCTAGTGTGCAATAACATAATTCAGAGTGAAGTACGAAGTTACAGAGGTACACTCGACAAAGTATACAAGGCGAGGAAAAAGGATATCTTTACGGTGCGAAGAAGACATGTTATAAGTTCGGTCTAGGGCTGCATGTGAAGGATTGGTACGGAAGTATGTACCACTATCTTGAGTATAAAGCAAGATAAGAATAGGCGAGAAGAATATAAGGTCGAGTCAAGTAATCTAAGGAGATACCAAGTACTAAGGCCCGAGTTCTCTAAGGTTGGTGCGGACGGTGCGAAAGGAAGGATCGACTCAAGGAGTCCTTCGAAGATGCGGTGACAATGTCTTGGAGGAATACAAAGGTCAAAATTCTGTGTCATGGTCATGGTACTTGTCATACGAAAGTCTATAAGAAAGACTGTTGTGGGTTTTCCTCTCCAAGAGGAGAGGTTTTGGCTTTGTCTTGAAGAGCCTAAATTTGTGTCTCTTGTGTTTTGATAATTGACTTGATGAAGACATAATAGGCTAAGAAAGAAAAGACATAAGTAAAAAAAGAGAAGTAAGCTCACGAGTAATTATCAAGTAGAGAATTTGAATTAAACAACGCTCTACCAAATTCTCAACACTTGGAATACTCAACCCGATATTCTCAACACTTGGAATACTCAGCAGTTTAGGGATTTGTCATCTTGTCATAAATGTAAAATTAGAGTCATGTATTTGAAGGATTGTTACACTTGTAAAGGTCAAAAAGTATGCCTCAAGACCTTGTCATCGTGCTCTAGAAATTGTGGAAGAAGTCGACTTGAAGATCTTGCGAGAGAATACCCCTTGAAAGGTCGGCTCCAAAATAGACACAACGAGTTCATGGTAGGTCGGCTAATTACGGACAGGACAACTATAAATACCCCGGTGGGCGCACGAAATTATAGTGAACGGTTCCGTGCATCTCTGAGATTCTCGAATGTCTTTCTATGATAAAGTGCGAAAAGGATAGTCACAACCAATTGGGTGACTTTCCAGCAAAGAAAGGAAGGATATCACAACGCAAGAAAAAGGTCTCATATAATTCGGTCTTTCTTGGGTCTATCTACCTCAACAAAGGGATCACAATCTCAAAGCAAGATAGTCTTTGTAAATAGTGCGAGAAAAGGAGATACAGGTCACTTTAGGACCATAATTAAGTGTGTATAGGCTTGTGGAAGAAGACGTTGCTAGGAGTATACGGAATCTCTACGTAGCTCGGTTATTTGAAAGGCATAACACGGTGAGTATCAAGAGTACGAACCGCCGGATGTCTCTAAAGAATATACACGATGAAAGATGCTATAACAAGATAAGGATCTCGATCAAAGGTATATACGGAAGTAAAGGAAGATCACCTCGGCGAGTATAAGAGCTCGGTATAGGGCATCCAAGACGAAGGTTGAGGAGTCCCGGTCGGGGAAAGGCAACGCGTCTAAACTAAGAGACCGAGTTCCCTGGTGTTGGTGCGGAAACTGATTGCAAAAAAAGTAGATCGGTGGAAGGAGCCAAGAAGAACGGTGACGAGGTCTTGGAGGCATGCGAGAGTCAAGGGTCTAGGTCATGGTAATGGTACTTGTGAGTGAAGATCTATAAGAAGAATAACTTCGGGTTTTCCTCTCCAAGAGGGAGAGGTTTTGGCCTTGGCTTGAAGAGCTAAATCTCTCGCATCTCTTGTGTTTTTATAATTGACTTGATGAAAGACCTAATAAGCTAATGAAGAGAAGATCTAAGTAAGAGAAATAAGTTCACAAGGAATTATCAAGTAGAGAATTGAATTAAACTATGCCCTACCAAATTTTTTGAACAATTTATTGGCCATTAACTTTAGGTTTGGTACTATATGGGAAATCTTGATTTTTGGTCTCGTGGTCCTGCTACTCGTGCCATCACCCCCTTCCACTCATTTTAGCCCCATTCATCTCTTTTCTCATACGGGTCCACATGTGTCAACGGGTCCACATAGAGTAGCCTCCCCCTCTCTTTGTCCACACCTTGGGTGAACTGGAACGATGCCGAAGGTTGATGCTGAAATGAAAGAACAAGCATAATTTGGCCACTCTCAACGAAATGTACGACAAAATGTAAAAGATGGCCGAGACAAACAAATTTAGCATGTGGGCAAAAGTCAAACATGAGCTCTACCCCTTATCCATGGCCACATTTCTGCCTTGTTCCTGTGGGACCTAGATTAGCCCCAAACATCATTAAGGAATCGTGATTGTCCCAATCCTCGGTGGGCGATATTTGCCCACTTTAAGGGGGTATCCTTTGCTTTATATATTACACAACATGCTCTCATCCCACCTGGATCCCTAAGCGATTATGAAGAAAATCAATCAACGGAAAAAGGCATATGAAGAAGGGTGGAAAAACAAATGCGGGGGTAACTCATGTACCATGATTTGCTCCCTCCTACACTCATATACCTAGGTGTGGGCTTCCTTATAACTACCCTTGCACCATAACATGTGATGCGGATGATTCTTTGGATCCCCACTCCATTCCACTACTATATCATTTGACACCTACCACTTGAGGGGTGTGCCATGGACATGTACCCCTTTAAAGGTTGAAACCACCTAATAGGGTCCTTGATTAACCCCTTATTGAGCTCGAGGTACACTTGTACATGCCAAAGCCCACTATGGAAGGGCATGCCACCATAAATACCCCACTTATTCCATGACTTGTAAGCTCTTTTAATTGATTATTCTAATGATTTGTTGTTGTATTGGAGAAGCGAGAGGGCATTGGATCTTATGCGGGATTGCGGTGGATCTCCATTTGGGGCTTAGTCTCCCTCTATGGGGTCTGGCCCTCCCGAGGGGTCCACATTGGCACTTGTAGGGTGAGTGTTGAGAGCCATGGGCCTCCACCATATTAGAGAGTACTTCATGGATCCCCAACACCATTCATTTATTGCTTGTGTTCCACCTTTTAGACGAGGATGATGCCGTGGTTCATCATGCCCAATGCAGCTCCACACTTGCACCATACCTTTGGGCGAGATAATCGGGGGTCTAGATGAGGGCTTATGTCATCATCCTAGCCCTTACGGATGGTTTACGGACATTTCGATCCACTTGGAGACCCATGAGGATGTCCTTGTGCCCCTCACACCCACTTGGGGGCACCACATGGATTTTTGGAAAACAAGGGGCCAACCCCTTGTCCACTATGTTTGAGGTGCATTCTCACATCATGGCACACTTTGGACTTCATTAGGCCTCCTCAAAAGGCCCAACGACTCACTGATCATTCTACCTCTTGAGAGGCTTATTATTGTGTTATTGAGCTATCTTGGTGGGCTCGTCACCGAGGATGCTATTATTACACATTATTTTGTGTTGGGGCTCAATTAGGCCAAATTAGGCAAGTTGAACTTATTAGAGATTGTATAAGTAGGAAGTGGGGTGATTCATTTTGATCATCATCACTTGGATTGGGATTTAATAACTTTTGAGGTTCACATTCCCTTTTGGAGGACAAGTTTGGATGTTATGGATGAATTTTGATGTTTGGATTTATCTCTCTTGTCTTAGAGCTTCATTATTGGCATAATATGATGATTGGATATGCTTATTTGTACATGTAAATACTCTTTCATGATTATTCTTGTTATTTACTTTGTCACATGAATGTTCTTTGGGATTTTTTGCTATACAAGTACGAAATTCTTTGCTTTCTTATGCGAAATTGTGGAAATTTTGAACTTTTATAGCGTTGCATTATTTTGCATGGGCCATGTATGAATGGGTGAATGTTCTAAAGTTATTTTGTTGAAATACATCTTGACAAGTTATCAATTATTACATATCGAAGTATAAAGATCTCAAGTAGGTTGTTCTAATGCCCTAATGACATGCGAAGTTGCTTGAAGACCTCCTTGATTGGGTGAACCTCTTCCAGACCATAAATTCTCCACGACTCCATCTCTCCCAAAGGATAAGGCATTGGTCCTTCCATAGGTGGTCACTTTAAATGCATATTTCTCTCACCTCCCCTTTTCTTTCCGGGCCTAGCCTCCATAGGTCATCTGAGGGAATCACTTATCTCACGTTACACAGCCATCAAAAGACTTCAATTTCTTGCCCATTATTGTGCTAGGATTTCCTCAGGAGCCCTCCAAATTTCATGAAATTTCGGCGGTGAGATCTCGAGATATTGCAAGCCCTAGCCCAAAAAGTTGTCTCTTTCCCTAGGTTTCCCTTGGCTAGTGACCTCATTTGGATCGTTGCATTCTATTTTAAGAATATTTCTCCATTGATCCTCTTCCTTCCACGGTGGAGTCGGGCCTGCATGATTGATCAATTCCACTTACTTGACCCTAATTCGGGGTCCACTGGTCTGTGTGGTCCCACAACTTTATAACTCCAAGTCATGAAAGATCGCATAAAGACCGAGTCTCAAGGTATTTCTAGGCCTCGAGAATCACCTTTACAAGATACATTCCCAAACCTTAGCCTCGAGAATCCTCTTAGCCCTTCCTAGAGAGCCTATCACTTTGCTTTCAAAGCAAGCAAGCCATCAAATTGAGTCTCTCTTGTGAATAGGCCTTAGGAATCACTCCTTATCCTCTTATTGATCCAATTATCTAGTGATTCCCCTTGTAGCTGACTTGAGATTTTGTGTATTTGGGGTAGCATCCGTTTCACTCTAGCTCCCAAATTTTGTGGAGGGACTAGAGTACACTTGATCTACAAGAACCGAAATGGATTTGAGAAATTTCGGTTGGTGTTCAAGTTATTCAAACTAATTAATTATTTTTAATGGATTTCCTAAGTCTAACTTAGGAAAATAAAATAGTTAAGTGAATTAATTAATACATGTACTGAAATTGTCTTAAGTCACATGGATCAGCCGGTGTTTAATCTTAGCCGTTGATGGATGATTTAATCTCGAGTTGTTGAAGGGTTCAACGAAAAAAGTATAAGAGAAAGGCTTGAGGTCGATTGAAGACACACATTTTTGGTAGAAGCAGGAATAGATTTGGAATTCTAGGGCGGGTTTGCTAAGAAAAAAATTTCCGGAAGGATTTCCCTACGATGACGAAGTAGCATTGGCGAGGGAATGTTCGATTCCGGGGGCCAAGAGATAACAAGAAGGCAAGGAGCACCTCAAGGTCGGCGCGAGGAGAGGGACTTCGGGAGGCCACGCGATCCAACGGGGCAACATAGAGGCAACTAGGGCCATGTGGGGCGCTGGCCTAGTAGAGGCGGCGCGAGGGGCTGCGTAGACGCGGAGGGGGTGACGAGGCCTCCTAGGGCCACGCGAGGAGAGGTGGCCCGCGAGGGCAGCCTACAAGGCAGCGGCGGGGCTTCGGAAGCTGCGGCGGGGGTTTCTGGGGTCGGTCCGGGCGAGGAGTGTAAATCCCGTTTGAGCGTGGATCGATCGAATGTTGGCACTAGATCTTTGAGTTGGGCCCTGCGAGATTTGATATCTTTTATTCTTTGTCGGGTTTTCCAAGTGTGGAACCTAGATTTGCGCCTCGAGAACTACTTAATAAACCCTCATATCTTTGAATTGGTTCCCGCTTTGGGTTTTTACGGGGACTTATGTCCAAAAATCATGTGTCTTTTTGTTGCATAAGTGTGTTATTAAGTAAGTGATCTACATGTGTGGTACGTAGTTGTGTTTATTTTTCGATATTTTTACCGAATCTAATTTCAAAGATAACTTGTATTAATCCAAATCAAGTAGTAGGAAATAAGCAGATACACTACGATAGATTTCCGATTCTGGGTCTCCATCGGTCGAAGAAATCTAAAGTGAGAGCGAGGGAGCCTTAGGCGAGGTGATAGTGGGTTATCGTTCAATTGTTGCCCTTGGCCTAGTGGTTGCTTTATAAGATCCTCATAGAACCCTTGCTAGTTTGAGCGGTAACAAGTCCCATCCTTTTTCTTGACCAACACCATAGATGGAGCGAAGGACTAGAGTTTGGACCTAACATGTCCCAACGCCAACAACTCTTTTGTATAGCTGCTCTACTATCTCATCCCTATAAGCCTTGGGATGCCAATACGGTGTAGTGATAACCACATTCACCCCCCTGCTCTAACTCAATGGTGTGCTCAAACCTATGATCTAGTGGACGACCTAGTGGAATGTCTCTGGCTTCTTTGGATACCTCGAAATCGCTTGAATATCGGGATGGGGTAGTCGTCGGTTGAGCCTAGCCTTTGAGATCCTGAGCTCCCGATCACTCTATATCTCCATGTCGCAAATGTTGCCTCCATCCTATGTCTTGATATTATGCAGGAGGTGGGTATGAGTGCATTCCCCTCGGTGCCACCAACCGCCCGGCCTATGAACTCCATCTCCAACCTCTCCTCCAATCCGTGGTAACACGCACTAAAGAAGTAGGCGTGGAAACCCATCACCACATTGGTGTTTGACACATCAACGAAAAAGAAGTGGTTTGTCATCGAATAGTTCCCCATAGTCAACTTGCTAAATGGGGACATATCGTGTGCCTTTGCATAGTCCTATCTGTGGTCCTAAGAGTGAAAAGCCCTCAAAATTCTCGGCGCATATCCTCCACCTCTCCACCATTTGCGCATCAAAAAAATTGTGGAGGTAGTATACTTCGTCACCAACACGGCTTCTGCCCTTTGCATAGTGCCCTTGATCCTCGATGTTAAGTACTTCAACCTCCTTGCAGAAGTGGAAACAATGACTCCTTGTGGCGGGGAAAGGAGCTCCTCTAGGTGGGGAGGTGGGCCTCCTCCTCTGTGACTGGTGCCCTACCATCACCTCCATCATCCTGCGACTCCTTGTTTGAGAAAACCTCTATATAATAGGCCTTGCCCTTGGTGCACCTATGCCTGGGTGCCCATGAGCGCCTGCGACGGGGAAAAGCATAATTTCCTCCTGCGGAGGTCTCGCCTGATCTCCTCCTGCGGAGGTCTCGCCTAGTCTCCTCATCCAGCTGTCCATGCCCACGAGTGTCCCTCTGTGGTGGATGTCCTCTTGTCTTCGCCTCTCTGTACAAGAAGAGAGAGGTGGGCCGAGTGGGTGCGAGGTGCTCTAGGCTTGGGGATTGCATCACGGAAATCGCGGGTACAACTAAGCACGCCTTGGTGGCTAGGCACAGCGACCTCACTAACCCTCTCAACCAACCCCTCCACAAACACGAAAACCCTCCCCCGGCCTGCGACAAATACGGCACCATCAACGGCACCCTCAAAAACTACGGTATGTAATCTCACGGGTTGCTGTCCGCTTAGTGGGTCCCAACTCACGAAATAAGGCCTCGGATCCCTCCTGATAAAAACGCTTCCACAACCCTTTGTGTGAATTCCTCATAAGGGGTCACGCTAGCATGCCCTAATGTAGATAATCCATGGAACCACCAATAATGAGACTCCCCTTCTAAATACGAAGGTAGCCATCTTAATGGCTACCTCACGTCGTTTCGTTGAGGCTGAAACTCTATGTGTCTAGTTTCTCCCACCACATGCTCTAGTAGTGCGCTTAGCGAGCCTTATCAATGTGGAGATACATCCTTAATAGTGAAGTTGTAGGTGCGAACTCTGTGTGTATGAGCCTCTGTTCCCTTGCCCATATTCCTTGTAAGGTAGAATAATAGTCAGCATAGCTTAGAGTAACTTGAAACTCTTCCCCTTGGGGCTGGCACTCACGAAAATACTCCCCGCAAGCATCTCTCGTCTTGACCTTGTTGCTCCCTTGCACACAGGAGCCAAGAATGTAGATATGATGCTTTGTTGGTCCTTGTAAACGTGAGGGGGTGGTTAGGGGAATGATAGTCAAACGATGGGATCCACGAGCTCTCTTCTCCTCCGATGAAGTCACACCAATTTCCGATTCTGCAGCAATCGCCTCTAACATCTCCTTTGCCCCTTTGCTAGATCATTAAAGCCTTTAGAGGCGTTGGAAGAGGCTGCGTCCTCTTTGTCCCCCATCTTGTTCCTCCCTTCTCCTGCTCGGGGAACCTCTAGATGGGGTAATCTCACTCCCTTTCTCTACTCACGTATCTGCGCTCCCGTCGTAATGTTTTGCTTGTCCTGCGGGGTCATAAAAGGGCTTCTTCCATAGATAGGCCAAGATCAAGGTTTTAATACCCTTTCCCTTAATATTCCTAGTGGAAATATTCGATGATAGTAAAAACAAAATCAAAGAGATACAACCATAAACAAGCACACATGTAGAAAATATCGGTTTGCACCCAAATAATTTCCAAAAGGCATTTGTGAGCCATTTATTATTGATGCAAATAGAGTACAATTGAGTAGGAATAGAGAAACCTGGGCTTGCTATAGCAAGCAAGGAAAAACCAGGTAGAAATGGTGAAGCCAAGTGTTGAATGAACTCCTCTCTAAAGATTACAGCCCCAAAATTTCTCTGTTCTTTGTTGTGTTAAATTTAGATAGACATGGAATGTTCTACGCTTAATGCAAATTTACTTCAATCTTTCTTAGGCCCAATTCATTTTAGCAATCACATAAACATGAAAGTAAAATGCTGATAGAACACAATAATAGATCAATAGAAGACAAACCAATAATATAGATCAGATTTTTACAATTCTTCTTGTGCAATAAAGATATAGGATAGTGCGCGTTACGACAATTAATAGGATGCATCGGCCAACAAAGTCTTTCTCAACATTAGATCGGCCAACCACTCCAAGTGTCCGCCCCCAACACTCAAGAACGGCTTATTAAAGTAAACCCTGGTCAACATATAGTCGGTGTAGAAAAGTCAACTACTTGCATATTTAGGGCTTTGGTCAAAGTCAATGTTCAACCTCGATTTTGTGCCCGGCGGCCATGACGCTTCAAAAATCGGAAATTTACATGAAGTTTGGAGGTCAAAACATCAAGGGTTGACCACGGTCGATGCTGAAGTCGACGCACAACAAACAACCTAAAACCAATTCGCCGAATTTACCCGGCTTCGGTTCCGCATGTGTGAAGGAAAGAGGCCTCCAAATGCGATCAAACCAATCATATCACAAGAGAGAATGTGCTTGATGAGTTGATGAGCAAATGATCTCCAAGTCTCTCCAATTGCTATCCATCGGTGAGGTGTGTGACATCTATTAGGCTTGTGAGCTTACATTACAAATGCAGGTGACCTTGCACATGTGTAGAAAATACAATCGAAAATATATATTCTGCTCATCCAATCAAGATGATACACAGATCAATCACCTGCACCTCTCCGAGAAGGAGGGAATCCAAAAATTAATATAATCATCATCATATAGAAGCGATTACCAACATGAGTTGGGACCTAGTCGGCCAAAATTAGCACTCCTCTCAACTAGGGAGAGCTCTATCATCCCTTTGTGCCATCCGAGAGATCGATTACCATCGTGTACCATCATATAGCATCGTGCGTCATCCTGTAGTAACTTGCTTCTTCGTTGTTCTTTGCAAATAGAACAAAAATTTGAGTCACAAACACATCACGCACAATTGACCCGAAGTCGGCTTTGAGGTTAAAACCTCTCTTGGACTCAAAAAGTCTCATTCTAACTTTGAAGTTAGTTCTTGACCCAAAGTTAGTTTAGAGGTAAAAACCTCATTAGACTTGATCCTAGATCAAGGTGTTGGACATGTGCCATCCTAGACATAGAAATTATGACAATCTCCGATGCGTCCATCGGTCTCGCTATTGAGTCTCTATCCACATTTCCCACCTTATTGGCCAAATGAGGTACTTCCCATGAGTTCGAAACTCCATGGGTAGGATGCGTGCGAGCATAGATCGAAGAGGTGAACCAACTCAATATCATAACGAGTGGGACGAGAAGCACAACAAGGTTCGACAAGCCTAGGTGCGTGTGTGCTTATAGCTCCAAGAAGCTATTGCCAAATCCCCTGGAGCTCTAGAGCTCATACTTAGTCCAACTCCAAACGGGACCCTCTCGTAGGGTCTTTCCACGATTCCAAGCTTCTCAACGAAGGTTAGGAACTTGACGTTCCCCGGGGTTTCGTGAGAATATACGTGACACTTCATTTAGTTCCTATATGATCGAGGCTTACGGCCCCTCGGCTGTACCATATTCCGGATAAATTAATTTTTGATATCAATATGCTTGGATCGATCATGGAACACGAGATTCTCGAGAAGAATCCAACTTTGGTTATCACAAGGATAACGGTGGTATCTAGCACATGCCCAAATAGCTCGCGAAGAGCTTTCTCAACCAAACAGCACAACCGGGCCATGCCTGTTTGCAATGTATTTGGCCTCAACGCGGTTAACTCAAAGCTATCGACTTAAAAGCTATTACTCATCAAAATATCGACGAACCCAAGGTGAAATAACATCAAATGTGCTCTTGCGATACACCACACGGCGGTGTATCTCATCCCAATGGTTGATTGTGCCCCGAAGATATCTCAATAGATTCTTGGCAACAATCCAGTGAATGAGATGAAGGTCAAGCATATGTTGACTCAAAGTGTTCACTACAAAACATACATCCGGACGGGAGTTCATTAAGAACATCAGGGCCCCTACGAGTTGTCGATACTCGGTGGGATTTCCCGACTCGGGCCCAATAGTGCTTCCACACAACTTCTTAAAGTTGAGTTCCATCGGTGTTGACACAGACTTACAGTCCACCATACCAAATCTCTCCAGTAGCTTCACGACATATTTTCCTTGAGAAAGGAAAATCTTGCCTGGCCTTTGCCAAACCTCCAAGCTTAGGAAATAGTGCATCAGTCCTAGGTCTTTCATCTCAAACTCGGAAGCTAGCTCCCTCTTACATTGATGAATGAGAGGGTCAGCACCTGTTAGGAAGAGATTGTCCACATAGAGAACCAAAATGAGAGGCATTTCTTTATCAACCTTAAAATAAAGGTTTGGATCAGCATCACTTCGAGTGAAGCCCAGCTTCATCAAGTAGCTATATATCCTCTCATACCAAGTCCTGGGGGCTTGCTTCAACCCATAGAGGGCTTTCTTCAACTTGCATACATAGGTGTCTCTATCTTGGACTTTGAACCCCAGAGGTTGCTCCACATAAACCTCTTCCTTAATTGAACCATGCAGAAAGGCAGTCTTCACATCCATCCTTGCATTGCAGCAAGCGCAATGATAGATCGGATGGTGGTATAGCGGGCGATAGGTGCAAATATATCATCATAATCTATGCTTTCTTTTTTAGAGAAGCCTTGGGCAACAAATCTTGCCTTGTACTTTTTAGCACTTCCATCGACTCCATGCTTGATCTTGAAGAGCCATTTCGAGGTGACAACAAATTTGTCCTCCCGTCTCGAGACCACTTCCTAAACATCATTTTTCATAATGGACTCATATTCTTCATGCATAGCATCCTTCCAAACTTGATGCTTTACGACTTCTTCAAATGATCCAAGCTCAGATTGTACAATTGTACTCATGGCTAATAGGTACCCTTGGTACCTATTCGGCTTCTTGCTTTCACAGAATATCCCCCTTGGGGC
Source organism: Pinus albicaulis (assembly GCA_034641835.2). NCBI lineage: Eukaryota > Viridiplantae > Streptophyta > Pinopsida > Pinales > Pinaceae > Pinus > Pinus albicaulis. Next base: position 1,234,229,533 of record CM076578.1, on the reverse strand, counting down.
AATATGTCTCTCAGCATCTTCAAGAGTGCCCCTAAGCCATGAGGGTCTCCTCTCATTTGAAGGAGGTGGATCAATAGGATCCATTGGTCCTTCAACATCGGGCCTAGGTTCATCCTTCGTTTCTTCCTGCCTTCCAACTCCTTCTTCTTTGTCTTTGAGCTAAGAAGATTTCTTACTTTCTTGGGGGCAGCATCTTCATTGAAGGTGACATCGTGGCATATCTCAACTTCTCTTTGACCAAGGACATAGATTCTATATGCCTTCGAAGTTTCACTGTAGCCCAAAAACATTCCCTTCTTTCCAGAAGCATCCAAATGGTTCTCTTTTCTTTCGGCACATGAAAATAAACAGGACTTCCAAAAACTCTAAAGTGGGAGACATCAACTTTCTTACCAGAGAAGACTTCTTCGGGAGTTTTGGAGTCCAAGGCGGAATGCGGGCATCTATTTTGAACGTACACAGTAGTGTTCACAACTTCTCTCCATAGAAACTTCGAAAGACCTTGGTCATATAGCATGGCACGGGCAGCTTCCACAATGGTCCTGTTCTTTCTTTCAGCAACACCATTTTGCTCAAGAGTATACACAGTCGTGGTCTCCCTCTTAATGCCAGCTTCCTTGCAAAAGTCATTGAACTCATTTGACTCATACTTGGTCCCATTGTCGGTCCTCAAAATTTTGATTTTCTTCTCAATTTGATTTTCCACCACGGCCTTGAAGGTGCAAAACCATTTGAATGCTTCGTCCTTCTTCTTCAAGAAATATATCCAGGTCTTGCAAGAGAAGTCATCTATAAAAGTCATGTAATAGGAACATCCCCCCAAGGATGTTACGGGCAGCATACCAAATAAATCAGAATGTATCAATTGCAAGATATCAAATGTCTTTGTGACACTTGAGGGGAATGGTCGCCTTGTATGCTTCCCTTTGGCACAACCCTGACATATACTTTCATGATCATCTTTAAACTCGGGCATCCCTATCAACACCTTCCTTGCTTCGAAAAGGGCTTTTGAAGGTAAGCGGAGGACTTGACCTTGAAATAGATGAAGGGTCACAGTCCCTATCCCTTTCACGGGATAGGTGGCATTATCTCCAAGGATAATTTCTAAATTAGCATCCTTCTCAATCAAATCAGAGAAGGCTTCTTTATAACCAGTGAGGTGCCTTGAAGCACCACTATCAATCAACCAAAGATCCAGGGTGTCGGGAGAAGACGCAGTAGAGAGGGCAGATACAAGAATATATTCATTTTTCTTATTATCAACAACATTAGACTCATCTTACCTAGAATTTCTTGACCTCTTGAAAGGTTGCCCATTTCCACATCGATCAAAGGGAGCCTTCCTCTTTCCTTTGAACTTGTTGTTCCTTTGATTTCCATTCCCCCTAAAGTTGTTGCTGTCATCATCCCTGGGAGAGTCCCTTCTATTGGGGCACTCTCTTACATAGTGACCAGTCTTGTTACAAGTGTAACATCTTCCCTTCCTTCCTTTGGGCCCCGCTCTTCCATGGTTTTGATTTCTCGGGCCACCATAGTTATTCTTCTTTGCATGAGCGGTGAAGGCAATAGGGTCACCTCCATTTCCATTAGAGGGATGATCTCTCTCCATCATTCTTGTTTCCTCTTTGTTGAAAAGTGTAACTAGGTCGGTCTTCATAATGACCATGTAATTATGTACTTATGTAAAGAAGAAGACAAAAGTAATAAAATGTATTTTTGGTTTACTTGCTTCATGGGTTTCATGAGCAAGATTCTTAGTATAGGTCTATAGACTTCTTCTTGATGTCTATTAGGAACATAAGTGTAATTAAGAGTCATGTAAATGGTGTGGAGAATATCCTCCAAGACAGTGCAGAAGAATGCCCTTATTCATTGTTGAAGAAAAGCCTATTCGTTGTAATGGAGTCGGCCTACAAACAGTGTTGAGGTCGGCCTACATGATTGCTGAAGGGTCGGCTTAATATCTGGCTGGAACAACTATAAATACTTCTACATATGCTGCGGTATACACACAAGTTTTTGTGGACAAGACTGAGGTTGACAGCATGGAAAAAGGGAGCAGCTAGTGCGGATTTATCTAAGGTTATATAACATCTAAAAAGGCTGCGGACATAAGGACAATTTTAGTGCAGCTTGAAGTATAACCTACTGAAGGTTCGATGATGATGACTGAAGGTTCGATGATGATGACTGAAGGTACACGATGACTGAAGGTGCAGAAAGAGTACAGTAAGAACATCTCTGATTGTAAAGTATCTAAGGAAAGAACTTGTCAAAACAGTGATTTAAAGGTGGTAGAAAGTGAGGAAGGTAAATCAGAGGAAGGTAGAAAGATTTACCTTCCTAACTACATTTCAAGATGTTCAGTTACAAGTGAAAACTATTTTGTCTCTACATTTGACTAGTGCTTTGATAATTGACTTGATGAAAGATTAATTAAGTGAAATAAGAATACATAAGCAAGCTCACAAGTAATTATCAAGAAGAGAATTTGAGTTAATCACTTGCCCTACAAATTCTCAACATGGTTTCAGAGCTATGGTGCTAAAGAAGGGCATCTAAGTTTTCAAGAATGGCATTTAAGCAAGGTAAAGGGTGTCAAAGCAACAAGCATCAAATTTTCTGATCACTGAGTTCGACTACAATTCAGATACCTTCAAAAAAAATGAATGGTGCCATTCTCTACTGTAGATCTCAGTGCCTATTGGAGCTTAGAACCTGGGCAAAGTTTCGACACCACAGTGAAATATCCTCACTGTTTCAGCACTATAACACAGTGAAGTATTCGGATGGGTTAATACAGATTGAATTCCCTGAATTTTCAGAGATCAATTACAGTCCTAAGAACACAGTTCAGAAATTGCAGTCTCGGTGATGCATTCTCGGATCACTTACATACAGCTCAAACATCATCTCAGATTCGGTGCAATTGCAGTAACTGAAGCTTTGAACAAAAGTCTCTATGTCTCGATGGTATCTCTATTGTTTTAAGTGCACACACAGTTCGGACAATAGATAGAATTTGGTGATATGATGAAGACCACAGTTCGGTGAAAAGCCATTCACTCTCAGTGCTATTACAACTAAAGCAATCAAGCTGAAGACTCGTCACTTATCAAGTAAGTATTTTCATTCTATAATCAAATTTGGTTAAATGACTTTGTTTTTGCAGGGAGTTCTATGAGCTGGTTGGGCTACCAAGAATCCTTGCATAAGGAGGATAGTCACAGTCCTCGAAGAAAGTAAAGTCATGGAAAGACTATATAGGTCAAGATTTATTTGAATACATGGAAAGGGATAGAAGGGCTCAAAGGATTCTTATGGAATCAGTCAAAGTCCTCACATCCCTCTTTCTATGAAAAATTGGAGACATCAAGAGAATACATGATAAGCTGAAAGAACTATTCTATGCAATAAATAAGGTTATGTCACTTAGACCCGATTTACACAAAATTGAGGTATCAAAGAATGAAGGGATATCAACTGTGCGATTTGGAAAAGATGATAAGATGGACAACATAACAAATAGACAAGAAAATTACCTCATTCAACTTGTGATCTCTATGCTAGATGGAAAAAGACAAATCTAGGGCAAAAATGTTGAAGGATAAAAGACTCAAACATTCACAGAAGAAAAAGGAAAGTTTAAGTGGGAGACTTATGGACATTACAAGAAAGTTGGTCCTAAAGGGACAATCTCAATAGGAGAAAGAAAAAGAAGATTCAAAGAAAATCCCACAAACTTATGAATAAGAAATTGACTTTTGTTGGTTATGTGATAATGTAGCATCCTGATCTAAGCATGGCAGGAGCTCCGGGAAAACCTCTCTGACAAACATTACTAATGTAAAGCAGTCATCAAAAGCAAGGGTCATCGTGGAAACATATTTCTAGATGTGATGACATATTGATATAGCAAGCCAAGGGAATGAAGCTCTTCATTCTTGAGAAATTGCTACAGGATGACTCAAGGGAAAAAGGTATGAGGTATGTATATATTTATATGTTGACATTGGATGTTTTGAAGTCATGTCATGTGGTTGCAGGTAATGGACTTTTGTACTTAGAAGTATGATCTATGGAGGAGTATCTCTCAATGCACAGACAGATGAAATCAACATAATATGTCCTCATGGAATATGAGGTGGTTGTATGTGAACGAGAAACTAGGAAAGTTGTACGTTCCTGGGAATCAAGAATGTGCAGAGAGGAAGAGATCATGAAATGCAACCATGTCAAGAGGCAGTTATCATCCGGAGGCCAATAAGATGTGACTAGGAGATCTCCTGGAAAGATATGTAGACTCTGACGGAAGTCTGGTAAAGAAAAAGACCCTTGGAAAAACATATCATTAGGAGATGTGTCAATCTATATGAAGGATGCCGATGCTTATAGGAAGATGTCATGGTGAAAGATCATCACTGAGGTAACTTTTGTTTTAAAAGGTTCATATGTAAATGTTTATCTGGATGAATTTGTGCAGGGCTGCTAATCATGAGAAATGATGTATGACCCTGGGAGATGATTCGAAGGAAAGCAGCATGGCACAATATTGGACCAGATAAGGAAGTCTGGTGAATCACTCTGATAGCTGACAAGACTCAGGATGGAAGTGATGAATGATCTGTGCCCTATGAAGCTGAAAGATGGAGATTCCTCAATACCGAAATCCATGACATCGAGGACATGAATTCTTCATGAGCTGCTGGGTGTCTCACCATTGCTGCTGGACGTCCCTGGTTAAGAGGGAGCCTGATGGTAAGTTTCTTACTTGGAAGAAACTTGGTAATTCCTAAGGATGAGCTTAGGTACATTCTTTGTATAAGAATGAGTACATTCCCTTGTGGAATAGGTCCTCCCTGGTTGAGAGGGAGAGATAGACACATCATTCTGGTCTTGGGAAGACAGAATGGAGGATTGGGTAATCATCTGGCATTCGATACTCTTTGAGAATGTGTTAGGGCATTCAAGATAAGAGTAGTCGGGGACCAATATTCTTTGAGGGCTAGCTACCCAAGAGAAGAATAGTCCAAGAAGGTCATACTTTGGGAACACCCGGGTGGAGTATGTACCTTGGAGAGACAATGACGAAGGTGTCTATAAGTCATGTGTCTCGCCAGCATTGAAGCCCATTGTCTCGTTGAAGAGATGGGGCTGTTAGTCAAGGCCTTGCACTAGTACAATGCTGGTTGAAATGATGCTATACAGATGCGATTACCAATCCGATTTTTCTTATGAGATTCTTCAGTTTTAAAAGTGACCATGTACCTGTATGAATACCTCCCTAGTTAAGAGGGAGTGTTGAAAAGTGTAACTAGGTCGGTCTTCATAATGGCCATGTAATTATGTACTTATGTAAAGAAGAAGTCAAAAGTAATAAAATGTATTTTTGTTTTACTTGCTTCATGGGTTTCATGAGCATTATTCTTAGTACAGGTCTATAGACTTCTTCTTGATATCTATTAGGAACATAAGTGTAATTAAGAGTCATGTAAATGGTGTGGAGAATATCCTCCAAGACAGTGCAGAAGAATGCCCTTATTCATCGTTGAAGAAAAGCCTATTCGCTGTAATGAAGTCAGCCTACAAACAGTGTTGAGGTTGGCCTACATGATTGCTGAAGGGTCGGCTTGATATCTGGCTGGAACAACTATAAATACCCCTACATATGCTGCAGTATACACACAAGTTTTTGTGGACAAGACTGAGGTTGACAGCGTGGAAATGGGAGCAGCTAGTGCGGATTTATCTAAGGTTATATAACATCTAAAAAGGCTGCGGACATAAGGACAAGTTCAGTGCAGCTTGAAGTATAACTTACTGAAGGTACGATGATGATGACTGAAGGTACAGTGGGCTTGAAGCAATGGAGAAAGGTACGGTGAGAAGGTCTCGATTGTAAAGTATCTAAGGAAAGAACTTTTCAAAACGGTGATTTAAGGTGGTAGAAAGTGAGGAAGGTAAATCGAGAGATTTACCTTCCCTACATTTCAAGATGTTCGGTTACAAGTGAAAATATTTTGTCTCTACATTTGACTAGTGCTTTGATAATTGACTTGATGAAAGATTAATTAAGTGAAATAAGAATACACAAGCAAGCTCGAAGTAATTATCAAGAAGAGAATTTGAGTTAATCACTTGCCTAAAATTCTCAACACTCTTGAATGCATCTCGTCAACAATTCATCAAAATTGGAATCACATTATTATTAGAATCGGCCCGCATTCAATACATGCCTAGTCGAGAGTCCTCCAAGGTGACGAGACGAGCTCTCGATCAAATACTTCTTCTCCTATGGCAAGGAGATCATTCCACCGATTTACGCTTGAGCCTCATAAAAATATGATTGGATGGATTCATCTTTTTCCCTTCTTGATATTCTTCAACTTGTTCTTGAAGAAAAGCCTTACCGATTACATTGTTAGCCACGGAGCATGCTAACTGACTTATCATACATCTCTTTAGATGTGCCCAATTCGGAGATGTAAGCAACCAAGTGCTTATGAATTGAATCCCTGATAATCATCTTTGCTTTGATTTCCCCTTTTCTATACTTCGCCTTTGTGGCAGTCGGTGCATTTGATGGAGTCTCATGGATCTTCCCCTGCACATAGTCCATGACATCTTCGTCTTCCAAAGCCAAATCCAAGGACATCTTCCATGCATGATAATCAGACTTGTCAATCAACTTATCATCAAACTTGAAACCCTTGTATGTGGAGGCCATTGATCCTTGATAGGACTTCTTCTTCGGTGATTGCTTTTCACACTACCTCGGGCTTTGTCTTCACCTCAGCTCTGATTCCATGTTAAATTTAGATAACCATGGTATGTTCTATCATCTATGCTTAATGCAGTTTTACTTCAATCTTTCTTATAGGCCCAATTCAATTTAGCAATCTCATAAACATGAAAGTAAAATGTTGATAGAACATAATAATAGACCAACAGAAGACAAGCCAAATAATATATCAAAATTTGTAATTCTTCCTTGTCTGGCAAATGAATAGATAAATGTTTGTTACAGCAGTCAATAGGATGCCCCAGCCAGCAAAGTCTTGAGTTGGTCAAACCAACTTCTCCAACAGCCAAATCAGTCTTCCACAAATGTCACATGCACACCTCAAAGACGACTCCAAAAGTCAACGCAAGTCAACCCAAACTAGTCAATGCAAAATTCAATGCTGCAATCAAAGGGGCTTCAGTCAAAGTCAACATCCAGCCTTGATTTTTGTGCCCAACAGTACGGCCTACAAAAATCAGAATTTCTGCCCAAAAAACGCAGTCAAAGTCCAAGCGTTGACCCACTAATCAACGTTGTCCAGAAACCCTAAAAACGGTCCGAAAATTGCAGCAACTTCTTCAAGTTCAGATTCAAACGTGTGAAGGAGGGAAGCCTCTCCTAAGTTGCATGAACCAATCAGATCACAAGATGAATGTGTGCGATGAGTCGATGATGAAATGGACACCATCTCTCTCCAATTTATATCCATCAATGAGGGTGTGTGACACATCTGTAGGGCTTGTGAGCCTACATTACAAATCTGGCCAACCATGCACATGTGTGGAAAATAAAATCAAAATATATGTTTGCTCATCCAAACAAGATGACCTTTAGATCAATCTTGCACCTCTCTGAAAGAGGAATCCAACAAAAATATAATCATCATCATATGAGCAGTGCAACATGGAGGTTGGACCTAGTTGCCCAAAATTAACGGATTTCTAGGACCAGCGTTATTCTTTTTCTTTGCATGAGCGGTGAAGGCAGTAGGTTCACTTCCATTTCCATTTGAGTGTTTGTCTCTCTCCATCATCCTTGTCTCCTCTTGACTACATCCTTGTCAACAATTCATCAAAATCAGGAATTATATTATTATTGAGAATAGTGGTATTGAATACATACCATGCCCAGGGAAGACCTCCAAGAGCAATGAGAGTGAGCTCTCAGTCGGATATGACCTCTCCAATTGATAAGAGATCATTCTTGATTTCGGTGATCCTCATGAAGTTGGATTGTATGGACTCTCCCTTGTCCATCTTGATGTCCTTCAACTTGTTCTTCAAAAAGAGAATTTGATTAGCATTGCTAGCCCTGAACATGCCAACCAACTTATCATACATCTCCTTAGATGTGCCTAGCTCGGAGATATAAGCAACCAAGTGCTTGCGAATAGAATCCCTCACGATCTTCCTCGCCTTGTTTTCCCCTATCTTGTACTTTGTTTTAGTGGTAGCCGATGCATTTGATGGAGGCTCAGTGATCTTTCCCTGCACATAATCCATAACATCTTGTTCCTCCAATGTCAGGTCCAAGGCCATTTTCCAAGCATGATAATCAGATTTATCATTGAGCTTGTCATAAGATTTGAAGTATGATGAGGAAGCCATCGATCCTTGTCCTTGTCTAATCAGCTTTCAGTGATTGCTCTTCTCACTCTTGCTTGGACTTTGTCTTCACCTCAACTCTGATACCATATTAATTTTAGATAACAATGGTATGTTCTATGCTTAGAGCAATTTACTTCAATCTTTCTTATTAGCCCAATTCAATTTCTTGTTTAGCAACCACATTAACATTTACAGTATATGTTGATAGAACATAAACAAATAACCAGAAGACAAGCCAAGACAAGAGGACACAATATTTTGGCGGATGCCAGGGAAAAACCCCAATGTGGGGAAAACCCTTTGATCAAATCTTCTTATTATTCTTCAAATTCAGCAGAGAGAGAAAGTACAATTTACAAACTTCCATCGAGTCAAACGGCGATGCAAAAGCAAGGATGCCTAACTAGCAAAGTCAACACTAGTCAAACCAGCGAAATCCTCCTCTAATGAAGCTCGGTCAAAACCGATCCAAACTCGGCCTCCAAATCGGTCAATGTTAGCCCAAAACGGTCACGAAATATTCAGATCAACCTACGGTGAAATTTTACTGAGGTCAACCCAAAGAGGTCAAGCGCCAAAATTCTGGTTACCATTTCTGGAAATTAGGCCTATCAAGATTGAAATCCTACCCAAGAAAACGAAGTTAAACGTCAAAAGTTGACCCAAATTCAACAGGTCCCCATTAACGAAAGCCCTAAAAACCAATGTTACCAGACTCGGAATCGGCAATAAATCGGCGAGGCAAAAGAGCGAAGAGTTTGAATCGGATCGGGAAAAAATCGGGAAAAAATCGACAAATTCAATAAATAAAGATATACACATATATTGAATTAAAACAAATATTTTTCATTGATATTCAATAAAGCCATGTCCAAACAATGCATAATATCAATAGATGTCCAAAATATCATGAATGAATAAGTATCTCATATATGTTATGAGTCCAAACATGATCCGAAGTACTGAGTCCTAACTAGTGACTACATAGAACCAGAAGCATATGCTTCTAAAAGTTTACAAAATTGAAAATACTGCCAAGCAAATCAGTAAAAAATCAATAACTGAGAGTCTAAGACTCTCAGAGTGAGAACTAGAAGCGATTCCTCCCACTCCTTCACTTGCTTGACTCTCTAAGTTCTCCAAGTCATGTAGACTTAAAAGAGGAGGCTCCTCCTCTATTTGGACCCAATCTGATGCATTTGTAGTTTGCAGATCTATCTCCTCAAGGTTGATTGGTGAATGATCCAAACCTGTCATTATCATGAGACATTGAAATGTAAATTAAAGTTTGAACTTTAAAGTTTAAATTTTAAAGTGCAAATCAAATTATGAAAACTTCAAATTCAGGCTCTCACCTAGTATTTGTTTGTTGCGAAGTCGTAGATTGTAATGGACAAATACAAGGTCATTTAAGCGCTTTTGTGTCAATCGATTGCGCTTCTTAGAATGTATTTTCTCAAACATGCTCCAGTTGCGCTCACAACTTGAAGCACTACATGATTGGTTTAAGATTCGAATGGCGAATCTCTTCAAATCTGGGGTATCACTACCAAAATTTTGCCACCAAAGACCTAGCAAATGCCAAGTGTTTGTGAGTAGTAAGTACTAAATAGTAAAAACTTAAAAGAAAACAAAATTTAATAAAACATTTAACATACAAAATAAATTTTAAACAAATTTAATGAATTGATGAAGCCTTCAGAGTACCTGGCAGCATCCTAGTCCTTTCTCGTATAGCACTAGTATAGGCAAATAATTTGGCTGACGTCCTATAATCTTGTAGTTGGGAAAAGACACGGCTTTGAATTTCTGGATCAGGGGAGCACCTTTCAATGCATGTCATAAGTCCTCTGCCAACCTCCCCATCTTCATTAAATTTGCTCTTATCATAAAAATACTGTGGGTTTAAGAAGTACCCAGCAGCATGTAAAGGGGAATGCAATTGCCTATCCCAACGTGCATCAATAATATCCCAAAGAGGCAAATACTTTGCCTCCTCATCCCCATATCTTCTTTTGATGGCCTCCTTTGCGAGATCCATCGCCTCATAAATGTAACCCATAGCGGGTTTGTCACCATCAACCATCCTGAAAGTTAGCTTTCAAAATTAATGAAATATGAAACTTTGAAAATAAAAAGAAGCTTGAAATGAAATTTAAAAAATGAAAAAAGTTAAAAGACTTGAAGTACCTGAGAACTCTGACAAGGGACTCTGTCACAACAATAATCTCTTCGGCATCTTTCCAAAAACCATCATTAAACACAAGTGCAACAATTTCAATGCCTTCAAGGGCCTTGGAATGTTTAGATGCCATCCACTCAGGTCCCAAGAACATCCTCTTTAGATTTATCTTTTGCTCAACCACAGATTGCAAAGATATGAAATTTGTTGCAAATCTAGTCACTGCAGGTCGAACAATTTCTTTACCTTCAGTGTATTTTCTCATGGTGTTTAGGACAATAGTGTGGTTGTACAGGTATTTGGTTATGGATTTTGCCTTCTCCACAACCTCATGTATCCAATGAAGCTTGCCAATGTCCTCAAGCATTAAATCTATGCAATGGGCAGCACAAGAGGTCCAAAATAATTATCAATTATTCAGAGACTATACGATCACATACAATTCGAATTTATATGCAACACATAATCTCTTCCCTCGGATGTCACACATGCGGAAATAAAACAAGCGATAACACATCAATTCATCATACATTAACCACGGTATGTATGGGGAAAGCTTATGGCTAAGCCACCTTGACTATTGTGTATATTATAATGGAAAGAAAACATGCCAACCAACTCGGTACAATACTCTCTATTTTCAGTCACTCTCCTTAAAGTTACACACAAACTAGCTCAGTTTTGAACAGGTTACTGGTTCAAAACTCACCACCAATTGTCTTGCCTCTATTGCGCAATCCAGGCCTGTCTATATAAAGATCCAAGGTTCGAATCTCCTTGGCTTGACAGCGCAATCATCATGGGAAATTCCTCCAAGTGTGGTACAAATCTCATGCACAACTGATGTCGCCACTGATAGCTAACTCCACCTTTCATCTACCTCTTTCACTGGTCTCCACTGAACTGATCATGCACTGTAGTGAACTGATGTGTTCTTGAGTTGAATAATGAGTTACTAATTAATGAATTAAATAATATTTAATTCACTCCACTCATAACTAATTGATTAGCTAGTTAAACTAATCTCAACCAGTTCAACTAAAATAAACAGAACACAACTCCACTAGGTGTCTCATTAACTCCACCAAACTTCTGCCACTGAAGTCCTAACTGAAGTCAACCATGCATGATGCCATCAAACCCTTGGGAATAGCGTAATTCCTCTGTCAAATGCATGAGCCACTTCCAAGGCTCGAACTGAAGTGCTCCAAGAGAGTAAACTGAAGTTTATAGTCCAAATATTATTAAGGGTAAATAATATTTGACTTCCCTATTTTAAGGAGAGGAAGTCTAAAAATAGACTTCGACCTATAGGTCCAAAAAATAGAGGTCCATATATTTTTACCAACATGACCAATACTCCAAGAATAACATACTACAATCCCCGGACCATGCTCCATATGTCTAAAAATAGACATAGTCTAAAAATAGACTTTGCGCCAGAATTTGCCTGCGGGCCCACTTAGTGAAGGCGACTTCATTTCACTAAGCTCCATCATCTTGCTGCATTCTCAACACTCCCTCTCGGCAAGATATGGATTATCTGCAATCCCTATCCTGCCTCTGTGGAATTCGAACTTGCTCCTGGTGAGCGCCTTCGTCAGGATGTCGGCATCCTGATCCTCCGTGGGAACATATGAAAGCATCATGATCCTCCGCTGAACACAATCTCTGATGTGATGATACCGATGCCTGAAGCACTGCCGCCTCAACTCATCCTCCTATCTGTACCATGAACCATATCCCGATGTGCCTCTGATATAGCGCAATACATGCTTGCCCGCCTTCCAAAAGAGCTTGGTAGGCTTAACCATAGCTTGCGAAAGCTGGTTAACTGCATAGCATATATCGGGTCGTGTATTGACCAGATACATAAGCGACCCCACCAATTGTCGATAGACAGTGGCATCCACTACCTCCGCTAAAGTAGCATCCTCCTTCCTCCAACCACCAGGAAGAGGAGTGTCAACAGGCTTGCAGCCTTGCATGTTGAACCTCTCTAGAATCTCCCGAGCATACTTGCCCTGAGAAACAAACAGTCCTCCACTGCGCTGCCAAATCTCCAATCCGAGGAAATAATGAAGGATGCCCAGGTCCTTCATCTCAAACTCTCGTGCAAGATCCTCCTTGCATGAAAGTATCAACTGCTCGTCGCCAGTCAAAATCAGATCATCTACATACAGTACGATGATCAACAGCTTCCCCTCCACCACAATCTGGTACAGGTTTGGATCCGCCTCACTCTTGGAGAATCCAAGCCCGGTGAAGTAGATGTCTATCCGAGTGTACCAAGCACGAGGTGCTTGCTTCAGCCCATACAGTGCTCTCTTGAGTCGGCACACATGCGACTCACTGCTGAAGATCTCAAAACCTTCAGGCTGCTCTATGTACACCTCTTCCTCAATAACTCCATTGAGGAACGCGGTCTTCACATCCATCTGATGAATGTGCCACCCCATCTGCGCTGAGAGAGCAAGGATCGTCCGTATGGAAGAGTACCTTGCGACAGGTGCAAAAGTCTCCTCATAGTCAATCCCCTCGATCTGTGAGAAGCCGCGGGCGACAAATCTCGCCTTGTACTTCTCCACACTCCCGTCAGCCGCCTGCTTCACCTTGTAGATCCATCGCGAACCTACAACTGATTTCCCAACCGGTCTTGGGACAATCTCCCATGTACTGTTCCTGATGATCGAATCATATTCTTCAATCATGGCATCAACCCATGCGGGTTCCTCCCCAGCTTCCTCAAAAGAGGATGGCTCTGTCACAACACATTGACTCATAAGAGCCATGTATCCAGTGTACCGATCCGGTGACTGTCTCTGTCTGCGCTGTGCTGTGGGTGGTCCTACAACCTTCTCTGCATCCCGAGCCAGTCGCTCAGCTTCTGTAGTGCGCATGCGCCCTCTGATGGTTGGCGCTGCCTGGGTGGTTTCTTCCACCTCATGAACCTCCTCTTGTGGCTGATCCACATCCGGAAGCTCCTCCTTAGGAACTAACAGCTCCTCATCTGCATGCAAGTGTAGCTCCCTCTCAAGCGAACACTGCATGGCTTTCTCCTCTTGAAATTTTATATCCCGTCGCACAACAGTCTTTCGACTATCTGACAAATATACCCGATAGTTGTGAGGTGTATCAGTGTACCCCACAAATATTCCAACCTCAACAGTTGGATCCAGCTTCCTTCTCGCATCCTTCGTCACATGCATGTAGACAGGAGAACCAAAAATCCGCAAATGGGAAATATCAGGCCTCTTGCCAGAATAAGCCTCCTCCGGTGTACTCATGCCAAGAACCTTGTGAGGACAACGGTTCTGCACATACACTGTTGTATTGCATGCCTCAGCCCACAAGTGAAGGGGTAGGCCCCGATCATGCAACATCGCCCGTGCAGCACCCACGATCGTTCTGTTCTTCCGCTCAGCCACCCCGTTCTGCTGTGGGTTATGGGGTGCGATGAGCTCTCTCCTAATCCCTTCTGCGCTGCAGAACTCCTTGAATTCAGCCGAGATGAATTCACCACCGTTATCACTCCTTAGAGCAATCACCTTCTTCCCCGACTCCTTCTCGACCAGTGCTTTAAACTCACAGAACTTCGCGAATGTATCGCTCTTCTTCTGCATGAAGAAGATCCAGCACCTTCGAGAGAAATCATCAACAAAGATCACATAATACTTGTGCTTTGCTGTCGAAGCAACTGAGAAAGGACCACACACGTCTGTGTGAACTCTCTCAAGGATCGTCGTGGCGCGACTATCCTTCTCGCGAAAGGTGGCTTTCACATACTTCCCTAAAGTACACCCCTTGCACTGATCTGACTGCGCAAGGGTGCCCTTAGGAAGTCCAGTAGAAATCTGCTGCAGAATATTCAAAGCTCCATGGTGAAGGTGGCCCAATCTCCTGTGCCACAGTTCGCCCTCATCATCCCGACTCACCACTTCTCCCGCTTTGCATGCCATAGCTGCGCAGCCATCTACCTGCAACTGATAAAGGTTCTTAGTTCGAACCCCTATCTTCCGGGTCTCTCCAGTAGTCTTACTGCGCAAGAAGGCTTTTCCTTCGCTGAAGACCACATCATACCCCTTATCCTCCAACATCGCTACTGAAATCAAGTTCTTCTTCAATCCAGGTACATGCATGACATCCTTTAATACAAAGGGTTTACCAGACTCCCTCTGAAAGGATACGGTACCGATACCAGTCGCACTGTATCTACCGTCATCGCCCATCTCGATGTGCATACCCAAATCCTTGTCCTCCAGATCTGAGAACAACTCCCGATCTCCCGTCATATGAAATGACGCACCGCCGTCCAAGAACCACACCGATCCCATCACACTTGAAACCAAGCATGCAATCAGTGAAAAGTCAAGCTCGAACTGTGAAGCCAAAGCTTCTCCATCTGCAGATCTTCCCGCTTGATTGTTCTTCTTCTTCTTTGGACAATTGGTAGCATAATGTTCGTGATCATGGCAGTGAAAACACTTCACTTTCGCCATATCCTGCTTCTTGCCCTTTGCACCAGAATGAGAGGTTTTCTTACCCTTCCCCTTCTTTGCTTTCGCAACCAAAGTGCAGTTTTCTTCATCAGCTCCCTTTGATGAAGATCCATCTCGAGTAGTCCTCCTTATCTCCTCCTGCATGAGATCCGCCCAAAGGCGCTCCCATCCCGGTAGCTTCTCCCGACCATTGACACTATCTTGATATGAGTGCTAAGCCTTCGGAAGACCAAGGAGAGCCAGGTCGACCATGTCCTCGTCTTCGACAGTCACCCCCACAATTCCCAGCTCATCTCTGCATTGAGTGAACTTCGTGAGGTATTTGGCGATACTGTCGCCTTTCTCCATCTTGATGTTCCTGAGCTTATCTTTGAGCGCCAGCCTCCTTTGGTCGCTCTTACTCTGGAATAGATCCGTCAAAGCTTTCCACATTAAATATGGAGAAGCCTTTCCATGCAGGCTGGATACAATATGATCCTTGACGCCCTCCAACAAGATCCTTCGACATTTCGCCATCTTCTTTTGCCATGCTTCGACTTCAGCAGGATCAGTGGGCTTTTGGACATCCGTATCTACGAACTCCTTCAGACCATTATCTTCTAATACTGCCTCCATGCGATCCTTCCATGCAACATAATTCGAACTCCCTTCAAGAGCATATTCGAGTCGCAAACCGTTGAAAGACATTTTCAACACTGGCACCAAGAAAACAAAACTGTTGCAAAACTTCGAATTCCACCACAAAGCTCAGCCGCTCTAGATCGTGAGAACAAATTATTTCTAGCACAGAGATCGACTGCAAGGGGCGTTTACCAGACCTTTCACTTTCCGAAGAAAGATGAATCCGGAGGCTACCTGGCCCGCATGCAGACTCTGTCTACCGAAATAAGTTTGTAATCACTCTGATGATCAATCTCTGCTTCAATAGCTCCGATACCATGTAGAAATTTGCTGAATAATGATTAATTATTCACCGAGACTATCCTGATCACATACAATTCGAATTTATATGCAACACATAATCTCTTCCACTCAGATCATCACACATGCGGAATTAAAATCAAGCGATAACACATCAAATCATCATACACATTAACACAGTATGTATGGGGAAAGCTTATAGCTGAAAACCCCGCAGCTATTGTGTATATTATAATGGATAAATCATGTAACAAACTCAGTACAATACTCCTCACAAGTACTCAGTACTATCTCATGAAGTTACACACAAACTAGCTCAGTTTTGAACAGGTTACTGGTTCAAAACTCACCGCCAATTGCCTTGCCTCTATTGCGCAATCCAGGCCTGTCTATATAGAGATCCAAGGTTCGAATCTCCTTGGCTTGACAGCACAATCATCATGGGCAATTCCTCCAAGTGTGGTGCAAATCTCATGCACAACTAATGTCGCCACTGATAGCTAACTCCACCCTTTCATCTACCTCTTTCACTGGTCTCCACTGAACTGTCCATGCACTGTAGTGAACCGATGTGTTCTTGAGTTGAATAATGAGTTACTAATTAATGAATTAAATAATATTTAATTCACTCCACTCATTACTAGTTGATTAGCTAGTTAAACTAATCTCAACCAATTCAACTAAATTAAACCGAACACAACTCCACTAGCTGTCTCATTAACTCCACCAAACTTCTGCCACTGAAGTCCTAACTGAAGTCAACCATGCATGTGCTCACCAAACCCTAGGAATAGCGTAATTCCTCTGTCATATGCATGAGCCACTTCCAAGGCTCGAACTAAAGTGCTCCAAGAGAGTAAACTAAAGTTTATAGTCCAAATATTATTAAGGGTAAATAATATTTGACTTCCCTATTTTAAGGAGAGGCAGTCTAAAAATAGACTTCGACCTATAGGTCCAAAAATAGAGTCCCATCTATTTTTACCAACATGACCAATACTCCAAGAATAACATACTGTAACCCCTGGACCATGCTCCATATGTCTAAAAATAGACATAGTCTAAAATAGATTTTGCGCGTAATAAGCCTCCGCGGGCCCACTTAGTGAAGGTGACTTCATTTCACTGTTTCATCATCTTGCCGCATTTTCAACATGGGCAGCACAAGAGGTCCAAAAAATAGTGGGGTGCCTAATCTCAAAAAGTCTACCGGCAGCCATATAATTAGCTGCATTGTCGGTGACAATTTGTACAACATGTTCTTCTCCCACTTCTTGAACGACTTCCTCCATCATTTCACAAATAAGTTGGGCAGTCTTAACCTTTTCTGAGGTGTCCACTGATTTGACAAACATTGTGCCTGTTGGACAAGATACAAAGAAATTTATTAAAGTTCTATTCCTCTGATCAGTCCATCCATCACTCATGATGGTGCACCCTGTCTCGACCCATGATGAACGAAACTCAGCCAGCACAAGCATGACATCTTCAACACTCTCTAACAACAAATTTGTCCTAAGGCTCTCTGATGCAGGGGCTTTGAATCATAGACCTGCAACAGTGACTGCATCAATCATAGCATGCCAATAAGGACTTCTGGCACAATGGAAAGGTATGTCAGAATAGAACCAAAAGTTAGCAATGGCCTTCCTTGTCTGTCTATGGATATCTTTTTTCCAACCAGTGCCATCCAAGGTAGGTTGGGAACCAAGTTTTGTGCGGGGAGGAAAAAAAGTGTTTATGTTTCCACCTCCAGTGTTGAATTCAGGTCGATTCATCTGGGCTTTAGTTTGACTTGGACTTGGAGGCATGTGTGAGAAACTTGGGAATGGCATTGAGGACTCAATAGAAGGAGATGAAAAGGGGGTATTGGAAGAAGAAACGTCAGCTCCAAGAGTTCCTATTTCTTGTTTTTGCTTTGCTCTCTTAGCATTATGCTGACTCAACATGTCAAGGGCCAAGGTTGCTTAGTGTTTGACATTATCATCAACCCTGCCGCAGAGACCTATATCATGCCCGGGTATCTGTGCAAGGTGGTACTTGAATCTATAGATGCCTCCACTACATTCATTTTTGCAAAATTTACAAAGGAGCTTGGCGCTTCTGGGAATCTTGTCACAATAAGCCCAAGCAAAATCCTTCTCCCTCGGCATTTAGGTGTTTTGGACTTGTGTTTAAATTGTGGCTTCTATTAAGATTGAAGAATCGAGATTTGAAGTTGTGGCTTTGCTGCTTTTGTTTAATTTATGGCTCCTGCAAGACAAAAAATAAATAAAAATTAAAAATGCAGATAAGTAGGAGAGAGGGTTTTGCTGCTTTGCAGCTTGCTGCCAAGTACTTATTAAAAAATTAAAAATATCTACAGGCATAAATTATGGCAATGTGGCATAAATATCTATAGGCTTGCTGCCAAGTACTCTGAAATTTTAATAATGTAGTGCAGCAGTGGCAATGTGGCATAAAATTTCATAATTCTCCAGCAATATGGATAGTAAGCACAGTTCACTGGTGAAATACAGTGGTGGTGGGGCATCCTTAGGAAGCTTAATGCCCCTCTAAAGAGCAAATTACTTTATGGCTTACACTAAGCACTAAGCTTTTGACTTGGGACAATAGAATAGAAATAAGATGGGTAGGCCCAATTAGGTGTGTGCTGTCCAAATCCAATGAGTCATGTTCTCATATTTTTATTTTTGTCCCTATACAGTGCAGGTTCTGAGGATTGTGAAGGCAGGCCGTAGAATTCAATTAGAAGTCCAACTAGTCAAAGGGTTGGCTGGAAGATTGCTTGAAGGATTGGCTCGTGGACAAATCGGTGAAGCAGTTTGAAATTGATACTATAATGTGGCATAAATGATCATAAACCATTTTTTGAGGGTTACTTTGGTGATCTTGAGGCCAATGCATGGCCATCTTCATGCATTCCCCATTAATTGATTCCCCATTAATTTATAAGCAGGATATGAGAGGGCCGACTCACAGAATGCTCGCAGAATTTTCGTAGGTCTCTGGCACTGCTCCCACGGTGATGCGGTGATGGCAGATGCACTGGTGACTTCACACTCCAGCGGCGACGGGTGATCGAGTGACTTCACAGTTCACACTTCAGCGGCGGCAAGTGCAAGTGATGCGGCAGCAAGCTCGAAATAATGGCTTCAGTTTCAGTCCTTGTCTAAGTTCCTCCCACTCGTATAATTCATTGATTCCCTTAGATTTGACTGCAAGTTCAGTAAGAACAAGAATTTCTAGCAATACGATTCATATTCGAGAATTGTGAACCCAGAAGCGACCACGATTTATCGTATCCTCAGCAAGCGGGTGATCGAGAAAACAGACGGTGGGACTGTTTAGAAACGGATGGTGACAATTAAAAAAAAAACTAAAACCCTAAACACCCGATTCAGTCGTGAAAATTGGGAAAATCGCCGAGTTTGACTCGCGCAGATTCAACTCTGCTCTTTTGGCTGCCGAGCAAAGTATAACTCGCGATTAATCGGGATAATCGGCGAGTCCTGTTTCACGCTAGGTACATTTCATTACAAAAAACAAGAATGCTACATTCTCCATGCCAAATGAAATATTTTCTTTTGTTATTAAAGCTAAGGACTATACAATATTTAGGATTTATGTTTATAATTGAAACTTTACAAGCTACCTGTTTACTTAACTCCAAGGATTTTTGCCTTAGAATTTATCAGACAAAGGCTTAACTTAGACTAGATACATTTCATTTCAGAAAACAAGATAGATGCATTCTCCGTGCCAAATATTTTTTTTTCTTTTGTTATAAGAACTAGAGTAGCTTTCCCCATAATTGAACATATGTTAAAAAAACTTAGGTCTTGAAGAAGACTGTAACCTATCCATTTATCAAAACTTAAAATTTATAGATATAACCAAATATTAGATAAGAAAATATGATATACAAGAACTTGTTATGTAAATCCTTCATACTGCCTCATTGTTCTGTTTAAATTCCAAGCATTTAGTCTACTCTAAGAAACTAGGTTATCCAAATTCTTTAAACTTCTTATTTGATATCACCTGCATATTCTACTTGTCACTTTCCAAGGATATACATATTAATCAAATTTGAGTTCTGGACAAAAAGTTGTGGCCCTCAGAAGTTTTATCAATTTATGCCACATTAGCAGCTGACATGTTGCCTCACCACATCTTCCATATCACGTGTTAGGTGGATGACACGTGGTATCCTTACATTTACGAGTCATCACCGTATTTCACCACCTCCACAACTTGCATACATAAATTGCCTAAACACATCCAAATTCGAGAAAATTCTGAATAGGCTTTGTTACCCACCACCTGTGGGTAGTGTATATAGGAGAAATTTTTTCTAGATGTTCCTCAGCTGAAAGCCAACAGCCCCTCGGAGTCACCAGATAGCTCAATGTGCCATTGTCTCCGCCACCTGAGCCAGCAATGTGGTTCCTCGACCACTTGTCATGAATGTATGTTTGAAGGTGGCCCTTGTGAAAATTCAGAAACTTCGAATCCTACTGCAGCAACTGATAATATTTCTTCTATTTGTTAAATCACTGAAACAAATTATTTGCAGTTATCTATGACAAATATCAAAATACATACACTGTCGTCTTCACAAATCAATTACTGCGGAAAATAAACGTAAGGAAAATACTAGCACAACAATAAACATATTTACAATTATTTTTGGACAATTGTCCTCGGAAAAACCCAATGCGGGAAAACCGGTGCAACAGATGAGGGTTTATTTTATTAATCTTTAGCAAAAATCTCATTTACAAGATTCAAATAGCAGAATAGAAGACGAATCACTGAGAGAAATTTACAGACGAATTTCTCATGCTCCATAATGAATTTTTGACCCATGAGAGGACCTGCTGCCCTCACGCTGGACTGGCTACGTCACCCTCTGCACAGTGCCTGCGTCATTGCCTCTGCGCTGATGAACCACGTCCCTCTTCTGCACTGCCTCCTCTAGACTTTTATTGCACTCTCAATTACTGTTGATAGCCTCTCTCTCTCACCTGCAACTCGCCCTCTGATTCAATTTTCTCTTGCCAAACTTCAGCCAATGAGAAAATCGATCTGCTTGGGCAACTGAGTATTTGCGTGGTGTGTTCTCTAAGTGCCCATCAAGCTCCTTCTTATAATCTTCTCGTTGAACTTTCAATGGCCCAGATTAGATCCTAATCTTTCAATGGTTCATATCATCTTGATTCGATCTCCGAATTTTCTCTAGAAGATTCACACCCAATTTAATTAATAATCTTTAATTATTTTAATTTCCGAAGTTTAGACCTAGGCATCCATTAAAAATAATTAATTGTTTTAATTAAACTGTCTCCGAGTGGAATTTTCCAAAACGATTTCTGGGTTTTGGAGAATGCACATGTCGTAGCCTCCCTGCAAATTCTTTAGGCTAGAGCACATCTGATGCTACCAGAAATCAACCGGCCTCCCGACCCTAAAGGTATGGTTTGTCATTGTTACAGTTGAGTAATTTTCCTTACTTTTTATGGCAACCTTTGGGCATGGATTGGTGGGGGAATTCGGCAGAAAGAGTGGGTTAGGCTTGTATTCTTGTCTCCAATGCTTGATTTCGTGGTTACCCTTATATCCTAGTCCTATGGGATCTCCTTTACTGACCATTTGGCTTTTGGGTTGGCACTACATGGGAAATCTTGATTTTGGTTGTATGGTCCTGCTTCCCGATACCACCTACATCACTCCCATTCCATTCATTCTAGCTCCATTCATCCATTTTCCCATCTGGGTCCACATGTGTCCACTGGGTCCACATAGGGTTAACCTCCCCTTCCCCTTGTCCACATCAGGGGTCGGGCCTGGAACGATGCCCCAAAGGTTGATGCAGCTAAAAAGAAAAGAAAAAGCATAATTTGGCCACTCTCAACAGGAAATATACCACAATATGCAAAATATGGCCGAGACATACAAATTTAGCACGTCGGCAAAAGCCAAACATGAGCTCTATCCCTTATCCATGGCCATCACCCTGGTTCCTATGGGCCCTAGATGAGCCCCCTCTATCCTTAAGGAACACATGATTGTCCCAACCCCTGGTGGGCGATGAACCGCACCGCCTTAAGTGGGTATTCGCTGCTACATATTACACGTCATGCTCTCATCCCCTGGAGCCCCGAGAAATTATCAAGAAAGAATCAATAAAAGGCAAAAGGCATATGAAGAAGGGTGGAAAAACAAAGTCCGAGGGTAACTCATGTACCATGATTTTCTCCCTCCTACACTCATATACCCAGGTGTGGGATTCTCTTATTATAGCTACCCTTGCACCTTGACATGTGGTCTGGATGATTCCCTTGATCCCCACTCCATTTTGTTATTATATCATTCACCACCTACCATTTGAGGGATGTAACACGAACATGTCACCCCCTCTAGAGGTTGAAACCACCTAATAAGGTCCTTGGCTAATCCTCTATTGAGCTCGGATACACTTGTACATACCAAAGTCCACTATGGTAGAGCATGCCACCATGAAGTGCCCCATTGATTCCATGACTTGTAAGCTTTTTTATTTGATTATTCTAATGATTTGTTGTATTGGAGGGCAAGGGGAGGCATTGGATCTTATGCAGGATTGAAGGTGGATTCCGATTTGGGGCTTGGTCTCCCTATACGGGGTCCTATCCCTCCAGAGGGCCACATTACCACTTGTAGGGTGAGTGTTGAGATCCAGGGGCCTCCACCATAGCCGAGATTACTTCATGGATCCCCAACAACGTTCGTTGACTGCTCATATTCCACCTTTGGGATGAGGGTGATGCACTTGGTTCACCATGCCCAATTGGCTCCACAGATGCACCATACACTTGGCAGATGTTCCAGGATCCAGTGGATTGTTCCTTGCTGCAGAGGCAAGGCTTATGTCATCATTCCAGCCTTTACAGATCGTCTGCAAGCACTTTCGATCCATTTGGAGACACATGAGGATGTCCTTGTGCCCCCACACCCATCGGGGAGTACCACAGGTTCTTGCTTGGAGAACAAGGGGCCACCCCCTTGTCCACTATGATGGAAGTCCATTTCTTCATCATGGCACCATTTGGAATTCATTAGGCCCTCTCAAAGGCCCAACGACTCACTTTGTTGATCATTCGACCCTCTTGAAAGGCTTATTCATATTTGGTGGGCTTGTCACCAAAAGTTATTGTTATTATGCACATTATTTTATTTTAGGAGGTGAATTAGGCCAAATTAGCTAAATCGAATTCATTAGGAAGTGTATAAATACAAGTGTGATGAATCGTTTGGATCATCATCACTTGGATTGGATCATTCTCTCTTGTGAGATTTTCGCTATTCTTTTTGGAGGACGAAATTGGATGGATAGATGAATTTTGATGTTTGGATCTCTTCATTTTTGTCTTGGAGCTTCATTATTGGCATATGATGATGATTGGATATACTTGTTATTACATGTAAGTACTCTTTTAATGCTATTTTGTCATTTTTTTTATGTCACATGCATGTTGCTGGGGATTTTCGCTATACTAGGCTGAAATTTGTTGGTTATCTTATGTGAAAGGGTGGAAATTTGTCTTTTTATAGCATTCCATCATGTCATGGGCCATGTATGAATAAGTGAATGTTCCTAGAGATATTTTGTCTAGATTTTATCTTGATAAGTCATCATGTATTGCATATCGAAGTGTAAAGACCTTGAGCAATTGTCCCATGCCCTAATTGCCATGCGAAATTGTTCTAGAGGCATCCTTGACTAAGTGAAATCATCCCAAGAATTGGAATCTTCTTGACTCCATTTCTCCCAAGGATTAGCATTGATCCTCCATAGGTGATCACCTTAAAGCATACTTTTCTCACCTTTTCTCTTTCTTTCTAGGCCTAGCCTCCATAGGTAAACTAGGGTATCAATTTTCTCACGATTCACCCATCCCAAAAAGTTTGATGGTGTGTCTCCTTGGCGCCCTCCAAATTTGAAGCAATTATGACGGTGGGATCTTGAGATATTTCAAACCCTAGCTCTGAGATCGATTCTTGCGCTTGGTTCCCTTTGGCTAGTGACCTCATTGGGATCATTGCATTGAGTTCAAAGAAAATTTATCCTCTGATCCCTTTCTCCTCCTCAATTAGGTCATGCACACCCTTGGTCGATCAATTCCATCCCCTTGACCTAATTTTGGGTCCACTTGGTCTTGTGTGGTCCCACTTCTTATTAAAGCTAATCCTTCAAAGACCATTTAGAAGCCAAGTTTCCACAAGGATTCCGAGGGTTGGAAATCTCCTTTGTGAATCATATCCTCAAACCCTAACCCTTGAAATCCTCCTAGCCCTTCCTAGAGACCCTTTCACCTTGCTTTCTAAGCAAGAAAGCTATATATTTGAGCCTCTCTTGTGAATAGGATTTCATGATAACCTTTCATCCTATTATTGATATATTCATTATCGTGATCCTTAATATATTGGGTCTCCTCCCATTGGTGAAAGTTCGTAAAGAGTAGGGAGCCTTAGCTGAGGTGACAGTGGGCTATCACTCCATTGTTTCCCTTGACCTAGTGGTTTCCCTTCAAGGATTCTGATCCAGGTGGATATCGGTGGCCACCCACCTATTCCATTTGGACTCGCACCATCAATTCTTGTAGCTTTTCACATTCATCACAACTTACTATTTTTAATAGGTTTTCGGGTTTTGCACTCCCGGAGCCGTTTTGGGGCCTTAATGATCCAGGTGGATATTGGTGGCCACCTACCTATTCCATTTGAATCCCCACCATTAGTTCGTTCAGTTTTTAAGTTGTAGCACAACTTACTATTTTTAGCAGTTTTTCGGGCCCTAAACGACGTTTTTGGGAAAACCGGGAGCAACATAGGTCCATGGACCAATGTTGCTACATCGAAAGTTGTACTCCTCGGATAGATCTTTCTAACGAGGTATGATACGTGTCAAACGGAGATCGTATTCCGAAGTTACATCCCCGGGAAGTTGAAACACCAATTTACCCAAACGGGGCCCATAGTTTTGGCGCTTCATCTCCTAGGGTTAGGTTTTTGGACGTTTAGAGTTCTCCATTGTTTCTCAATAATAAATAGGCTCTCGAGCCTCATTGTAACACAGTTCAGAGGCCTGTAGTTGCCACATCTCTTCTTAGAGATAAGCTACCAACATCCTAGCTAGTTTATTTCCATTCTGTCTGTAAGCAAATTTCAGTTCTTTGATATTAATGAAATGAAATGTTATTTCCGCTGCATCTTTGTATTTATGGTTATATGTTTATTCTATTGCGTTTCTACATAAATCTGGATCAGTGGTATCAGAGCGGTTTTCTCTTTCTCTGTTTTTTCTTTTCATGTCCCTAATGCGGTCAGGGTATAAGGAGTTAGGGCTCGATCTGGTTGAACCCTTCAAGATCAGCCTCGCAAACGCCGACAACCTTCCATGACAGAAGAAAAGAAAGACGAGGGAGCAGGAGATCCTATCAAAATATTGCTCAAGGAGGCCCTCGAGAAACAAAAGAACGTGATGATGGATAACTTTGCTCAGATCATTCAACCACTGCCCACCTACGACACATCTGCATCGAACAACCACTCTGGAGGCGCCGCTCCCTTCAAGGTACAGGTAAACTTTGACATTCCTATATTTGAAGGCCAGATAGATGCAGATGCCGTAGATAGATGGTTAAATTTGCTGGAAGGGTATTTCTCGGTCCATGATTTCTTCGACCGAGAAAAGATTATTTTTGCACTCCTCAAAGCCACTCCCCATGTCAAAGACTGGTGGGAAACCTACTGTGAGCAAGAGGATGAAGGGGAACCCTCTCTGTTCTCGGCCACACCTGCTTGGAATTCGTTCCGAGACGGCATCAAGGAACAATATTACCCTATGGGGAGCTATGAGGACAAATACATCCAATGGACCACGCTACGACAAAAAAGGGATCAAGATGTGCACGAACTGACGAATTTGTTCCATACCCTGCGCACAAAGTTGGGTATTAAAGATTCAGAGAGAAATTTGGTGCTCAAGTACCACGGCTGTCTGCACAAACACATTCAGGAGGAAATGGAGTTCCTCGACATTACATCGCTTGGCACGGCATATCGCTATGCCGCCAAGATTGAGCATAAATTTAAGCAGAAGAAGCGAGACTTTGGATCTGTGAATCCGAAGGCAGAGAAAGGTGCCCCCGAACCGCAGAACAAGTGGAAAGGCCAAAGCGGGGCGACTCAGAACAACACCACAAATCCAAAGAAGGACACGGGGAAGTGGTGTGAATTTCATAACAACCCCACTCATAGCACAAACGAGTGTCGGGCCAAACAATCGTTGGTGGCCGAACTAAAGGCACCCGAATCAGATGCATTTTCTGATCCTGAGTCAGAACCAGACAAAGGCAATGACAAAGGGAAGCAAATCATTGATGCGGATCCCAGTGCCATTGTTGCCACCACCAAGATCCAGAGGGAGGATCCCAAGGATCCAGAGGAGGGGGAGCGCCTCTTCCATTCGCAGATGTGGGTGAAGGGTTCTCCACTGCAATTCCTTGTCGATAGCGAAGCCAAAAGAACCTCATTTCAGCAGAGGTCATGAAGCGGCTCGGCCTACCAACCATAGCACACCCGCAGCCATATACCATCGAGTGGCTTCACCCAGGGAGAGATATCCGCATCCGCCAATAGTGTCGCCTTCCGTACAACATCAAGCCATTCATGGGTGAGGTATTATGTGATGTTGCTCCTCTTGATGTAGCTGATGTATTATTGGGCCAACCATACTTGTGGAGGCGACATGCTGTGTATGAGTCTAGGCCTCGTGTTGTTATTATTACTTTGGGAAATAACTTGTACAAGATACCGGAGCTAGTACCACCTCTTGTCATCTCTTTAACTACTACAAAACAACACAGTAAGATTGTTTTCCAAACCAGGAAATTTATTTTCCTTACAACTCGCTCACAGGGAAAGAAGAATATTGTGGCCACAACCTCGAAACAGAGCTCCCCTGCACGACTGTAGCAGATGGACAAAGTCATGAGGAATACGAGGACATTTTCTCCTCACTCACAGAGGTTCCTCTACACTGTCAGGACAAGTACTCCATTGATCTGACCCCCGATGCACCGCCGCCTGATGTTGCCATACCTATTGCAACTACACGTACAGAATCCACCCATGTACCGTCTGAGGCTGATAAAGAAACCAAAATTACTAAATGCATCAAGCATGTCCGCCCGCAGGTCCATGACATCTTCGACAAATCTAATACCCAGTTCAACAAAATTTGCCTCATCTCATGGAGGATCTGAACGCAATGGGGACCATTGCTTCCTAAGGAGGGAGGAATGATCCAGGTGGATATTGGTGGCCACCCACCTATTCCATTTTGACTCGCACCATCAATTCTTGCAGCTTTTCACATTCATCACAACTTACTATTTTTAGCAGGTTTTCGGGTCCTGCACTCCTGGAGCCGTTTTGGGGCCTTAATGATCCAGGTGGATATTGGTGGCCACCCACCTATTCCATTTGAACCCCCACTATCAGTTCGTTCAATTTTTAACTTGCAGCACAACTTACTATTTTTAGCAGTTTTTCGGGCCCTAAACGACGTTTTTTGGGAAAATCGGGAGCAACATGGGTCCATGGACCGATGTTGCTCACATCGAAAGTTTAGATCTTTCTAACGAGGTATGATACGCGTCAAACGGAGATCGTATGCCGAAGTTACGTCCCCGGGAAGTTGAAACACCAGTTTACCCAAACGGGGCCCATAGTTTTGGCGCTTCATCTCCTAGGGTTCGGTTTTTGGACGTTTAGAGTTCTCCATTGTTTCTCAATAATAAATAGGCCCTCGAGCCTCATTGTAACACAGTTCAGAGGCCTGGAGCCACCACATCTCTTCTTAGAGATAAGCTACTAGCGCCCTAGCTAGTTTATTTCCATTCTATCTGTAAGCAAATTTCAGTTCTTTGATATTAATGAAATGAAGTGTTATTTCCGCTGCATCTTTGTATTTATGGTTATATGTTTATTCTATTGCGTTCCTGCATAAATCCGGATCAGATCCCCTCCTAAGACCCCTACTAGTTTGAGCGGTAACATTTTGGCGTCGTTGCCAGGGACACGAGACGTGTGTTTTGTTCCCCATTCTGTGAAAATTCGTACTACTCGGAATCCTACTGCAACAACTGATGGGAAGTATTCTATTTTTTATTTACTTAACAAATTATTTACTGTGTACTACAAGAAAATATCGAAATCCATTCACTACAACCTTTACAAATAAAACCACAAAAGAAAAAACAAGTGTGGAAACAAGATCTGAGCAATAGAAAATCATAGACACATTTGACACCGTTGTTTTTGGACTAATGTCTTCGGAAAAACCCAATGCGGGAAAACCGATGCAACAACTGACGGTTTATATATTATGCAGTAAGTTTTCTTAATACAAACTAGATGCCTTGATGGCTATCCTCATTGAGAATTTGACTGACGGGAAAGCTGGTGAGATTACCTCACACATTGACACTGGAAGCCCAACTGGCCAAAACCCCGGATGGCAAGCCCTCCACAACCTCTGCGTAGTCACTATGCAGCCTCTGCATCACTCTGCGTGGCTTTTGCATTCTAGCTCTTCTGTTGTCTGGATCTGACCCTCTGGCCCCTTCTAGTCTCACATCCCAGCTCTTTGGCACTGGATTTGACTGATCCTCAGTTGAATAACGAACCTCCTCAAGGCTGTAGTGCTGCCTTTGCGTGGCTCTGCGCTGGCTCTGCATAGCTACTATGCTACCTCTGCTGGTACTGCTTTTTGTCTTCTCTGCTATGCATTCTCTAGCTCAGGAATAGACTTTCCAACCAGAATTACTGCCCCTCTCTGCGTAGAATCTCTAGATCGATATTTCCTTTGAGCACTGCTCACTTCAGAAATTCGACCTCTTGATCTTTTCTCCGTCTCGGTGTGTTTTCCAAATGACCCTTCAAGTCCTTATAATCTTCTCATTGAAACTTCAACGACTGACATTAAATCTCTAATCAACGACTAAGATTAAATTTTGACTTGATCTCCGCCTTTTCTTGAACATTCACACTCTATTTTATTAATACCCTTTAATTATTTTATTTTCCTAAGTTTAGACTTAGGGTCCCTTTAAAAATAATCAATTATTTTAATAAAATTCATTCTGAGTGGAATTTTCACAAATGGTTTATGGGTTCTCTGGAATACATGTGTCTAAGTCTCCCTGCCAAATTTGAGACTTAGAACACATTTGATGCTACCGAAATCTACACTCCCTCTTAGCGAGAAATGTGCTCTAGCAATACCCCCTGCTGAGTACTGTTATGATTCTGCAACATCTCCCTCTACGCTACTGATGTCTGACAATGCTGTCCACAAACTCTGCACAAACGTTGCATCTGTATTGCTGCTGACACTGCCACTGTCAACACTGCATCCGTACTGCAACTCCCTCTCAGATTCTGCATCCATGCTGCTACTGGCCCTACCACTGCATTGCAACGCTGTTGCTTATTGCAACAAAAAAAACATCCAAAACCAAACAAGCGTTCAACATGATGCATCTCGGTATTGAAGATCTAACTGCTGCTAGGCTTTGTGTTGACCCTCTAAAGCTATTGCGTTGTTGCTGACTCTGCGATGTGCCTCAATGCACTGTTGCCAACTCTGCTCTACGTTGCTCAAACTCTGGCTGCTAACCACTGCACTGTCACTTCTGCACTCCTCTGCACCAATTGGCACTCGTCCATCCTACTACATCTAATTTGGGCTCCCGTAGCAAGTTATTGATCCGAGAGGTGGACTCCTCAAGGATCCTGCCCAGCCTATAGCTCTCTGGGTTTACAACACCAAATCATCCCCCCTCCCTCCTACAAATATATGGGCAATCATGGCGAACTCCTCCTCATCGATCCTGGCAGGTGCGGCTTGCGGATCATGCTTCTCGTCTTTGTCTCTCTTCTTGAGAGGACACTGTGTGGCATAATGTCCCATCTCGCCACACCAAAATCATTTGATCTTGGAAAGGTCCTTCTTCCTCCTGCGCTACTCTTGCTGCCCCTTTGATGCAAGGGCCACATTATTCTCCTCCTCCTTTGGCTTCCTCCCACTGCTGCTGCTGCTGCCGTCAAGTTGACACTTGAGTAAGTCCCTCCTCATCTCTTTGCTGAAGAGCTGACCACATTGACTCCCAGTCCGACAAATTCTCTTTGCCTAGGATGCTCTGGACAAATACTTGATAGTCTTTGGACACTGAGTTGAGGGCCAATCTAACTATCTTTGTGGCCTGAGGAGCTAATCCCACAATTGCCAGTTGATCTCGGTTTTCTTGAAGTCTAACCAGGAACAGATCAATGCGCTAACCTTTCTGCATCCCGGTAGTCCACATATTCTCCTCCAGATACATCTTTTGCTGCTCGGAAGATCCTTTATATAGCTTCTCCAAGGCCTGCCACATTTCTCTAGCTGTCGCTTTGCTAGCTATGTGACACATGACATGATCCCTCACTCCATCGAGGATCAAGTGCTTTGCCTTCGCCATATCCTTCTTGTATTCCTTCAGAAGACCTGCATCTACTGGAACAACCGCCACACCTTCGATGAAGAGTTTGAGATTATGCTCATCCAACAGGCATTTGGTCCTTGCCTACGAGATCACATAGTTGGAGGGTCCCTCCAACCAATCTTGATCTCTCAGTCCACTTGCTGCCATCTTTGCTGACTGAAAAAATATGTCGAACTAGCTCCCTCTCTCTCCTCTACGTAGCTCTGGCCTGGCCTACGCACTCCCTGCTAGAGATCGTAGATCTACCACCCAATACTGCTGCTCAGATCTTGAAAAATAGAATTCCCCGGCTAGGAATTCCCTAAGGAAGAAAATTCCCTCAAAGTGTTTGCAGATCTCTCTTTTGACGCTTCCTGCATCAACAATCACTGCTACGCAGAAAAATGCGTCTCTCCAGCTACTGATCTGTGCAGATCTACTGCACTGCTCCCTCTGCCTCTGGCCAACTGCAAACTGGAAAAATCCTACCTCTCTGTCAGCTCACTCAAAGAGAGATTTTCCTTGTTGATCTAGCCCTCCTGGCTTGGACTGCGCACTTCACTGGGAAATCGATTTGCTGCTTACGCAACTCTTTGATCCCTGATTTCTGCTACGACGTTGGATCTGTTGGATCTTCTCTCTTGCTTCCCCTGCACTGAGCTACACAAGCTCTGATACCATGTGAAAGTTCGTACTACCTGTAATCCTACTGCAGCAACTGATGGAAAGTCTTCTATTTGTTATTTACTTAACGAATTATTTAATGTGTCCTACAAGCAAATATCAAAATTCATTCACTAAAACCTTCACAAATAAAACTGCGGAAGAAAAAACAAGTGCGGAAACAAGATCCAAGCAATAGAAAATCATAGACACATCTGACGTCGTTGTATTTGGACTAATGTCCCCGGAAAAACCCAATGCGCGCAAACTGGTGCAACAACTGAGTGTTTATATATTATGTAGTAATTTTTCTAAATACAAACTGGTTGCCTTTCTGGCTATCCTCACAAAGAATTTGACTGACGGGAAAGTTGGTAAGATTACCTCACACATTGACACTGGAAGCCCAACTGGCCAAAACCTCGGATGGAAAGCTCTCCACAACCTCTGCGAAGCCTCTGCGTGGCTTCTACGTTCTGGCTCTTCTGTTGGTTGGATCTGACCCTCTGGCCCCTTCCGGTCTCACAACCTGACTCTTCGGCACTGGATTTGATTGATCCTCAGTTGAATAACGGACCCCCTCAAGGCTGCAGTGTTGGCTCTGCGTGGTTCTGCATTGGATTTGCATAACTGCTACGCTGCCTCTGCTGGTATATCTTTCTCTCTTCTCTGTTGTGTATTCTCCTGCTCAGGAATAAACTTTCCAACCAGAATTACTGCCCTTCTTTGTGTAGAATCTCTATATCAATCTTTCCTCCGAGCACTGCTCACTTTAGAAATTCAATCTCTTGATCCTTTCTCCTTCTCAGTGTGTTTTCCAAATGACCCTTCAAGTCCTTATAATCTTCTCGTATAAACTTCAACAATCGAGATTAAATCTTTAACCAATGGCTAAGATTAAATTTTGACTTGATCTTCTACTTTTCTAGAACATTCACACTCGGTTTTATTAATACCATTTAATTATTTTATTTTCTTAAGTTTAGACTTATGGTCCCTTTAAAAATAATTAATTATTTTAATAAAACTCATTCTGAGTGGAATTTTCACAAACGGTTTTTGGCTTCTCTGGAATACATTTGTCTAAGTCTCCCTGCCAAATTTGTGACTTACAGCACATCCGATGCTACCCAAATCAACACTTCCTCTTAGCGAGGATGGTGCTCTAGCAATACCCCCTGCTGAGTACTGCTCTGATTCTGCAACATCTCCCTCTGCGCTGATGATGTCTGACACTGTTGCCCACCAACTCTGGGCAAACACTGCATCTGTACTACTGCTGACACTGCCACTGTCAACACTACATCCGTACTACAACTCCCTCTCAAATTTTGCATCTGTGCTGCTATTGGCCCTGCCACTGCACTGCAACGTTGTTGCTTATTGCAACAGAAAAAACATCCAAAACTGAAAAAGTGTTCAGCATGATGCATCTCGGTACTGAAGATCTGGCTGTTGCTAGCCTCTCCATTAACCCTCTGAATCTGTTGCGTTGCGTTGTCGCTGACTCTGCGTTGTGCCTCACTGCACTGTTGCCAACTCTGCTCTGCGTTGCTCAGACTCTGGCGTTGCTAACCACTGCACTGTCTCTTCTGCACCAACCGACACTCTTCCATCTTGCTACATCTGATTTGGGCTCACGTAGCAAGGTATTGATTCGAGAGGTGGACTCCTCAAGGATCTTGCCCAGCTTGTAGCTCTCTGGGCTTACAACTCCAAATCACCCCACCTCCCTCCTGGAGATATATGGGCAATCATGGCGAACTCCTCCTCATCGATCCTGGCAGGTGCGGCTTGCGGATCATACTTCTCATCTTTGTCTCTCTTCTTGAGAGGACACTGTGTGGCATAATGTCCCATCTTGCCACATTGGAAGCATTTGATCTTGGAAAGGTCCTTCTTCCTCCTATGCTGCTCCTGCTGCCCCTTTGATGCAGGGGCCACATTATCCTCCTCCTTTGGCTTCTTCCCACTGTTGTTGTTGCCCTCATGTTGACACTTGAGTAAGTCCCTCCTCATCTCTTCTTGTTGAAGAGCTGCCACATTGACTCCCAATGTGACAAATTCTCTTTGCCCAGGATGCTCTGGACAAAGACCTGATAATCTTCAGACACTGAGTTGAGGGCCAATCTGACCATCTCTTTGGCCTAAGGGTGCCTCTAACTATGTAATCTGGAAGTCAAGGATCTCCTTTTTCCGGATGAGCATGAGCTCAAGACCTTCATTGACAATGTGGTAGTTGTCCCTGCAGATTCGGATCCATTGAAGGCCTACAAGAAAGATATGGCTAAAGCCAAGAGATTTATCCTCGATGGAGTGAGGGATCATATTGTTTCGCATATCTCTGGCAAAGGGACTGCCAAGGAGATGTGGGATGCATTGGCTACGCTATGCCAGGGGTCTTCCGAGCAGCGGAAGATGTTCTGGGAGGAGAAGATGCGATCTACAAGGATGCAGAAGGGAGAACGCATAGATCCGCTCCTATCAAAGCTTTAGGATGTTCGAGATCAGCTGGCAGCTATAGGGTCAACACCTCAAGTCACAAAGATGGTCAGATTGGATCTGAATTCCATTTCCGAAGAATGGCAAGTCTTTATCCAAAGTATCCTGGGTAGAGAGAAGTTGTTGGACTTGGAAGGTATGTGGGCAGCTCTTCAGCAAGAAGAGATGAGGAGAGACTTACTCAAGTGCAAGCTTGATGGCAACAACAGTAGTGGGTCGAAACCCAAGGAGGAGGAGGAGAATGCAACCCTTACATCAAAGGGGCAGTAGGAGCAGCGGAGGCGGAAAAGGCCGTCTCAAAGATCAAGTGTTTCTGGTGTGGTGAATTTGGTCACTACGCTATGCAGTGTCCTCTCAAGAAGAAGGACGAGGATGAGAAACATGATCCGCAGGCTGCAACTGTGAGGATCAAGGAGGAAGAGTTTGCTATGATTGCCCACATATCTCTCTAGGGGAGAATTGGGGTGATCTAGAGCTGTAGATCGGAGGAACTGCAGTTGGGCAAGATCCTTGAGGAGTCCACCTCTTGGATCAATACCTTGCTACGGGAGCCCACATCAGAAGTAGCAGGATGGACCAGTGTCAGTTGGTGTAGAGGAATGTCGGGGTGACAATTGCAGTGACTAGGAGCGCTAGAGACTGAGCAACACAGAGCAGAGTCGGCAGCAGTGTAGGAAGGCACAACGCAGTGTCAACAGCAGCACAACAACTTCAGAGGGTTAACGCAAAGACTAGCAGCAGTCAGATTTTCAGTATCAGATGCATCATGTTGAACACTTAGTCAGGGTGATGCTCTGGCAGGATGCTTTACTGGAGCAATTTCCTCGCTAAGAGGGAGTGTTGATTTCTGGTAGCATCGGATGTGCTCTAAGTCTCAAATTTTGCAAGGAGGCTTAGACACATGTATTCCAAAATACCCAGAAAGCGTTTTGGGAAATTCCACCCGGATGGGGTTTTATTAAAATAATTAATTATTTTTAATGGGAGCCTAAGTCTAAACTTAAGGAATTAAAATAATTAAAGTATATTAATAAACCGGGTGTGAAACTTCTAGAAAAAGATGGAGATTGAGTCAATAAGATCTAAGGCATTGATTGTGTTTTAATCTGGGTAGTTGGTTATCCAACGAGAATATTATAAGGACTTCGACGGGCATTTGGAAAATACACCGAGTGAGTCTAGAGATCGAATTTCTCAAGTGAGCACCGCAGAGCAACTGAAGAATTTGATCGAGTTGATTCGATTGCAGTGAGGGGCAGTGATAGTTCCGGTTGGAAGATCTTTTTTTGAGTCGGGAATACTTAGCAGAGAAGGCAGATAAGAGGACACATAAGAGGCAGCGTAGGGACTACGCTAGGCAGCGCAGTGCCACGCAGAGGCAGTGTTGTAGCCTTGATGAGATCCGATATTTTGCTGTGGATCAGTGAGATCCAGTGCCGGAGTGTCGAGGTGTGAGACTGGAGGGGCCAAAGATCAGCATCCAGCCAGCAGAACGACCAGCAGAAGGAGGCGACGCAGTCCCCATCCAGGGTGACGCAGATCTGCGCAGAGGTAGCGTGGGGTTGTCCAGTTCAGTGTTGGGTCAGTTCCATATTTCTAGTGTCAGTGTGAGGTCATCCTCACTAGTTCTATGTCAGTCAAATTCTCTATGGATAGCTAGATTTGCGCATTGAGTTGTATTTAGAAACTTTTGTTTAATAATATCAAACCCTTATACGCTGCACCGGTTTTCCCAAATTGGGTTTTTCCGGGGACGTAGTCCAAAAATAACGGTGTCATGTGTGTTTAGTTTTGTTCTTGCCCGGATCTTGTTTCCACGTTTATTTTTTCCGCAGTTTCTTTATGTAGTGAAGGTTGTAGTGTATTTGCTTCAGTGTTTACTTGTAGAACACAGTAAATAACTTGTATAAGTAGGAGAAGTAATATCAGTTTGCTACAATAGGGATTCTGGGTTTAGGAATTTTCACAGAAACTTGATTTAAATTTCATTTGTTTGAGTAGAATGTCTACTTCCTTCTCTGTTGCTCTGGTGTTGAAAATAAATGGACCAATTTGTGCCTTTAATTTGAACTGAGCTTTTTGTTTGCGTGACACAAAATGTATATCATCCATATTCATTCTTTTCTTAATGAATTCTAAAGCAAGAATCCTTATAGGCAGAAAAATTTGAATCTATAAGGTGGGAGTTCACACCCATAGACTCTGATTTCTATAAAGTTTTGATATAAATACCACTCTC
The DNA here is from genome assembly GCA_034641835.2 of Pinus albicaulis. NCBI lineage: Eukaryota > Viridiplantae > Streptophyta > Pinopsida > Pinales > Pinaceae > Pinus > Pinus albicaulis. The sequence continues at coordinate 1,234,193,560 of CM076578.1, read as the reverse complement.
CAACTTTAGATTGTTCATTGAGGTGTAAAATTATTTTAATTTATGTGGAGATTCTAGGGACTGCATCACTGTTCAAAATACATAATGCCATATGAAAAAACTGATTAACATAATCACTGAAAGAATACTCCTATGTGTTTTTCTTAACCAGAGAGGTCCAGTGAATGACTGATTGGCGTCTTGCCTGTGAATCAAGCTTCTGCAATGGGTATTTAAATCTCTCTAACTGATGATCCAAAAATAAGTAAACTAGAACATATTAATGTGTGAAAGACCCTTCAACACTGAATTTCAGGAATTGGTCATTTATAACATTTGATAAAAATTGACTAAAGTTAAACAAAACCGAGGGCTTGCTTTCAGATGAAAACAATGATAGAAATCCCAGGATGACATCATCTACCCATTGCTCAGTTTGATACCCTAAGAGACAAGAAGCCATAGAAATCACTTGCCTAGACATATTTGGAAAAATTGTAGAAGAATATGGGGGATTGGTTCTTGGTAAGTTAGAATTTTCAGGCAGGAAAGACTAAAAAATGTGGGCTCGTTGCTGAAAGGTAAGGTTCTGATAAATGTTCATGAGGGAATCAGTCGAAAAAGGATGAAGGGGGCCTTGGGGATTGATCTGCAATGCTTGAAAAATGGACTCGGGGATTATTGAGAACAAAATTTCATTCTTTTTGGCCACTATAGCTCCCTGGCTAGGCAAATAACAACTCACACTAGGTGATGAATTCAGGGAAATGGTGTGTTTGGGGAAAACAAAATTGGGGCAACATTGACTCCCATAAACAAAATTCATCACTGGCATCCTGAAATTTTTTATATGCCCAATTATGGAGTTTGTAGAGATCGAATTCACATTCGGTTTCAGTGATTTTATATTATGTATCGACTAAGGGAAGTTCATTGAGGTTAATTACAGGGGGTGAAAATTCGATGACCCGAATTCCTACTGCAGCAAATTGATATTACTTCTCCTGCTTGTTAAATTCTACAAGTTATTACTGTGTTCTACAAGTAAATATCTAACCAAATACAACTGCAGCTGTCACTAAATAAATAAAATGTGGAAGACAAGTATTGAGCAAGAAGAAATACAACACATACAAGTGACACCGTCATTTTTGGACTACCGTCCTCGGAAAAACCTAATGCGGGAAAACTGGTGCAACAGTTGAGGGTTTGTATTATTATGCAATAATTTCTGAATACAATCTGGATGCCCAAATCAGGCTATCCAACAGAGAATCTGACTGGCAGAAAATTATTGAGGATTACCTCACACTAACACTGGAGATCTGACATTGACCCAACCCCGAACTGACAAGCCCCATGCTGCCTCTGCGCAACTCTACGTCACAAATGCTGCGAAATGCGTCACTCCTTCTGGCTGATCTTTCTACTAGCTGGATGCTTGATCTTCTGGCCCTTCGGTCTCACACCCCGACTCCTGGCACTAAAATAGATCTGACCCTCAACAAAATAGTTGATCTCCTCAAAGCTTCAACACTGCCTCTGCGTGGTTCTGCGCTGCCTAGCGTAGCCCTTACGCTGCCTCTTCTGGTTTTTCCTCTACCTTCTTTATGATGTATTCTCGGCTCATGAAAAATCTCTCCCACCGAAAATTATCTTTGCCCTCACTGTAAGAATCAAATCGATGATCTCTTTGGCTACTCTATGCTACTCACTTGAGAAATTGATCTCTAGATCCTCTCCTTATGTGATTTCCAAATGCCCATCAAGCCCTCTCTTATAACCTTCTCGTTGAGAAATCAACGGCCCAGATTAAAACATAATCAAGGGCTAAGATTAACTTGACTTGATCTTCATCTTTTTCTAGAAGATTCACACCAAGTTCTATTAATACACTTTAATTATTTTAATTCCCTAAGTTTAGACTTAAGCTCCGAGTAAAAATAATTAATTATTTTAATAAAACCTCTTCCGGGTGGAATTTCCTGAAACGCTTTTTGGGTATTTTGGAATGCATGTGTCCAAGCCTCCCTACAAAATTTGAGACTTAGAGCACATCCGATGCTACCAGAAATCAATACTCCCTCTTAGCAAGGAATGTGCTCTAGTAATGCATCTTGCTGAAGCATCACCCTGATTCCATAACATCTCCCTTTGCGTCGCTGATCTCTGACATTGCTACCCACCAACTATTGCGCTGCTGATGTCTGGCATTGTTGCCCACAACTACTGCGCTGCTGCATCTATGGTGCTGCTGACCCTGCATACTACTGCCAACTACATCTGCACTGCAACTTTTTTGTTGCTACAACAGAAAAACATCCAAAATACTGAACTAAGTGTTTAGCATGATGTATCTGATATTGGAGATCTGACTGCTGCTAGCCTCTGCGCTGTTGTTGACTTTTCACTGCTGCCAACTCTGCTCTTCGCTACTCAGTCTCTGACGCTCTCTAGCCATTGCACTATCACTTCGGCACTCCTCTGCACCAATTGACACTAGTCCATCCTGCTACTGTTGATATGGGCTCCCGTAGCAATGTAATGATCCAAGAGGTGGACTCCCCAAGGATGCTCCCAAACTACAACTCTTTCGAACTATAGTTCTAGATCACCCCAATTCTCCCCTGGAGATATGTGGGCAATCATCGCAAACTCTTCCTCCTCGATCTTTGCGGTTGCAGCCCACAAATCATGTTTCTCATTCTTGTCCTTCTTCTTGAGAGGACACTGTGTAGCGTAGTGACCAAATTCACCACATTGGAAACACTTGATCTTTGAGACGTCCTTCTTCCGCCTCCACTGTTCATGTTGCCCCTTTGATGCAAGGGCTGCATTCTCCTCCTCCTCCTTGGGCTTCGTTCCATTGTTGCTACTGCCTTCATGCTTGCACTTGACTAAGTCTCTCTCCTCATCTCTTCCTGTTGAAGAGCTGCCCACATCCCTTCCCAATCACGCAACTTCTCTCTGCTCAGGATACTTGGGACAAAGACTCGCCACTCTTCGGAAATAGAATTTAGTGTCAATCTAACCGTCTCTGTGGCCCAAGGTGCTAACCCTATAGTTGCCAACTGATCTCAAACATCCTGAAGCTTTGATAGGAACAGATCTATGCATTCTCCCTTTTGTATCCTCGTAGATCGCATCTTATCCTCCAAGAACATATTCCGCTGCTCAGAAGACCCCTGGTACAACATAGCCAATGTGTCCCACATCTCCTTAGTAGTCCCTTTGCCAGAAATGTGCGAGACTATATAATCCCTCACTCTGTCGAGGATCAATCTCTTGGATTTTGCCATATCTTTCTTGTAGGCCTTCAATGGATCCGGATTTGCAGGGACAACTACCACATTGTCAATGAAGGTCTTGAGATCATGCTCATCTAGAAGGAAGGAGATCCTTGCCTTCCAGATTACATAGTTGGAGGCACCCTCCAACCGATCCTGATCACGCAACCTGATGGCTGCCATCTCACCCAACCAAATGTGGAACTATTGCCTCTAACCCTCTACGCAACTGGCTCTACGCACTCCCTGCTAGAGTAAGCCAAATAAAACTCGGTTAAAGTTGCTTTTACATGGGAAATTAGAATTTCTTGGGCAAAAAATTCTCTAACGTCAGAATTCCCTCAGTGTGCTTCTTCTACCTTCTTCTCACGCTTTCTGCACCAGCAACTGCTGCAGCAAAAACTGCGTCCCACCTAAACATTGCTCTGAGCTGAATCTGCTGCTGTGTTGCTCCCTCTACCGCTGACAAATCATGGACTGGAAAATTATGCCTCTCCGTTGACTCACTTAGAGAGAGATTTCCTCGCAATTCTTGCCCTCATGGCAATGAACTGTGCAGTCCCTTGGGGATTAGATCTGCTGCCTATGCAGCTCTTTGATCTCCCTCCTTCTCTTCAATGCTGAACTCTTCTGGTCTGCTCTCTTGCTTCACCTATGCTCTGATACCATGTGAAAATTCAATGACCCAAATTCCTATTGCAGCAAATTGATATTACTTCTCCTACTTGTTAAATTATACAAGTTATTTACTGTGTTCCAAAAGTAAATATCGAAGCAAATACAACTACAGTCTGTCACTAAATAAATAAAATGCGGAAGACAAGTACTGAGCAAGAAGAAATACAACACACACAAAAGTGACACTGTTATTTTTGGACTAATTTCCTTGGAAAAACCCAATGCGGGAAAACCGGTGCAACAACAGAGGGTTTGTATTATTATGCAGTAATTTTTGAATACAATCTGGATGCCCAAATCTAGCTATGCAACAGAGAATCTAACTGGTAGAAAATTAGTGAGGATTACCTCACACTAACACTGGAGATTCAACACTGACATAACCCCGAATTGACAAGCCCCACGCTGCCTCTGCATCATAAATGTTGGGACCTGCATCACTCCTTTCTGCTGATCTTCCTACTAGCTGGATGCTCGATCTTTTGGCCCTCCGGTCTCACACCTTGGCTCCCGGCACTGAAATCAATCTGACCCTCAGCAAAATAGTTGATCTCCTCAAGGCTTCAGTGCTGCCTCTTCTGGTTTTTCCTCTGCCTTCTCTGTGATGTATTCTCGGCTCAAGAAAAATCTCTCCAACCGGAAAGTATCTATGCCCCACACTACAAGAATCAACTCAATGATCTTTCCGGCTACTCTGTGTTGTTCACTTGAGAAATTGATCTCTAGATCCTCTGCCGATGTGATTTCCAAATGCCCATCAAGCCTTCTCTTATAACCTTCTCATTAAGAAATCAACGACACATATTAAAACATAATCAAGGGTTAAAATTAACTTGACTTGATCTTCACCTTTTTCTAGAAGATTCACACCCAGTTCTATTAATACACTTTAATTATTTTAATTCCCTAAGTTTAAACTTAGGCTCCCATTAAAAATAATTAATTATTTTAATAAAACCTCATCCGGGTGGAATTTCACAAAACGCTTTCTGGGTATTTTGGAATACATGTGTCCAAGCCACCCTGCAAAATTTGAGACTTAGATAACATCCGATGCTACCAAAAATCAATAGTAGGTTTGGAATCTCTATAACCAATTTGGATTTTCCCTTTTGACTAGCCATTTCAAGAAAATGATAGAACAAAGAATCACTGAAGAAATTACCCAATGAAAACGATGGTTGTTGGCACAGTGGATTGCTACAATTGGTCGTCTTTGGTCTATCAGAGAGCTTTGTGCATGAATGGCAAAAGGAATGGATAATGGAGTGGTGGCAGAGATTAAATTTGGAACAGGTGGTTTCAACAGTTTATTTCGAATTACCATTATTGGTGCATCGAATTTAATAAATCGAACGTTGGCGAGTTGATTAATAATTCAACAGTCCATTGGCTAAGTTTATCGAAAGATTTGGCAATAGTTATTTTGGTGGAGGCAGTAGCAGCGTGCCAAAATAGCGGGAGGGTTGGCAGTAGGCGGAAGCGGTTTGTGGGGGTGGGGGGGGGTTAGGTCATAAGCAGTATAGGATGGGGGGGTCCTGCAATTAACAAGAGGGCGCCACGTAAGGAGGAGTGGTTATTTGAAAACAACTTTTCGGACCCACTCCCTTTCATTATCCATCGAGAGTGCAGGGGGTCCGCAATTGAGCGTTAGCTGTTGATTCGGGCGGGTATAATCAGAACCGTTGGAAAGTGCCCGCTTATTAACTCTTTTGATGCAGGGATTCTGCACAAAACAAATCCTTGCACACAATAGAGTGTGTGTTCCTTTCTTATAAAAATCCACACCCAAAATCCACATAAACTACTTAGATTTAATACAAAATATATATGAAGAGAGAGCAGAAACAAATAAAATGCTTGCTTATAATAAAACAGGAAAATTATAGCTTCAAACCCCTTTGGCCGAATATTACATTTGCGGGCATCTCTGCTCTTGTCCCTTACATAAACTCTCACACCATTTCTCTCTGCCTCTCTGTCCTTCATCCTCACACAAACCTCATATTTATACATAATTGTGGATTAATTTAAATCCATGATTTCCTCCACCAATATCTCAACCAAATCCTAAAATATCTTTATCCCTTCTTTGACTCAACTACGTTCCATTTAAGGAGTTCCTAATCCCTAAATTATCTATCCAACTCAACTCCACTCATATCCTTAATTTATTAAGAGAATATTTACAATAATCCTCACACTCATATTTTTCTCTCAATTTATTTTTTAAAATGTACATAATTTATAAAATAATTAAAAAAACATCACCCCCTAAATCACACAAATAAATAATGAAAATTAGGCTCGATGCTCCTGCATCAGACTCTCCATGTAGAGAAGTTTCCATAGACTCTTGTCTATGAGGTCTATCACTTTTCTGTAATAATGCGACAGCCACAAGTCTCAATGACTTGCTCCTTCCAGGATTCCAAATTCTGTTTTGCCGCTGGTCTTTTAAAGTATCAACTCCATTTTGTAATTTTGCACAGGATTTCCAGAATAGTATGTTCATAATACTATTGAATATAACTCTCGCTTTTCCATACCTCATCATCTTTATTTCGAGAATTACAGACTTGTGTAGAAATGATAATACCCATTCTTCTGGTCTCCGAACTCTGAAAGAATCTCGAACTGGATGTACATCAGCATCACTCATTCTATCAACCGCATTCCATCGACCTCTCCAACAATTTCTTCCGCCAATTCCTCGGAGTAATTCCTCTTTGTTTGATGCTTCCGTCTCCAACTGTGTTGAACACTCAACTTTCTGAAATGAAGAATAATCAAGAAATTCTCCTTGATCACAACTATAGTCATTGATTGCTCCTATAGTAACAAATTTCTCATTCGGTGTTGTACCTGCATTCATCAACAAACTATTAGTTTTAAAAATACAAGACTTTTCGGTCTTTGTTGATGCTTCAAGCACCAATCTCCCATCATAGTCTTTCTGGATTTCAGCAGATCCTGTTTTGAATTGCTGGATGCTTTCATCTTTATCCTGCTGGTTCAATACTTATGTTTCCTTTATGTCTCTAAAGACATAACTTTCTTGCCGCTCCTGATGTTTCATCTCATCTCCAAACACTTTCTGCTCAATTTCTCTGATTTCAACATCATATTTATTAATGTTTCCTTCTGTACCTACAGCCACATTATTATTTGAAGAGTTAAAACATTCACTTAACTCTATAAACGTTAGAAACATTTTGTAGCAGCGGAACTTGTAGATTTGTAGGCTTAATAGCAAAAATGGTTTTAATTATAAAAATACACAAGAGGTATTTATAATAATAAATATTTATTGATATGATATGAATAAGACATAAGATGATTACAATGGGGCCCTGCTTATATACCCACGCAGGTGCCTTTTCACGAATGGGCATGTCTTTTAGACATGCCTTTTCACCTAACTTAATCACTAATTTACATAATTACAATATAATTAATTAGTAATTATATTTATTCTATTAATGACTATATTTATTACATTAGTTATGAATTAGGTTCATAACACATTGCATCCTTATCATGCACGGTAACTGTAATCTCTTCTGTATCAGGTTCTGTAAACTTCATTTCTCCTTCAGGTTCCTTGAGCCATCTTTCCAAGAACTCTATTTCCATGTGAAATCTTTCCAGCATTTCATCACAACCTTCATTCCCAGTTTCATTCTTCTTCTGACAATCCTCCTGAGTTATCCTATTTTCTGTATCATCACATTGCAAAATTTTGTCATCAATTTCATTAAACAAATTCATTTGTTTACCTCCTTGGGATATCACTTCGGCATTTTCATTATGCTTCTGCTCCATAACAGCTTCAACGGGCTGTCTTACACCAAACAGGAATTCATCTATGATTTCGTTTTGCTTCAATAAATCAGTACCTTCCTTCTTTGAAAGGCATTCTCCATCATACTTCACCTCAAGAGTTTCATTCATCTCTGTAATAGTTTCACCAGACTATCCATCATCTTCTGCACATCCTGCAAACATACACAAACTGTGAGTTTTAAAAATACAAGGTTTCATGGCCTCATCTTCTTCTCTCATCAACATATCTTCCAATTCTTCTGAACTATTCAAATAGTCCATGAGATCTTTCTCATTGATCTCTTCACCTAGAATTTCACCCTGTTCTGGGCCACAAATGGGAACTTCCATTTTCAACTCAGCCTCTCTGAGTTCTTCACATCTCAATTGCACACTCATCATCTGCTCGAGCTTCTTCAGCTCTTCTTTCAACTGTATGTTTATCTGTTGTTCCCTCTTTGCGTGTAGCCTCTGCCATTTCACTTTCTTCCTCATGTTCCAAACATGTCTCTGGTCTTTCGTATTTCTCTGCGACAATTCCATCAATAACTCAAGGTGAACTACTATCTCAGCTTTTTCCCTCTCATACTCTTTATCAGTCAACTGCTTACATATGCCATTTTCCTTGGCCTCTTTCTTTTTCTTTCTTCTGTTGTGGTCTTTCTCAGAACTTATGAAATGACTATCACCAGTCATCTTCTCCTCCTTTGTGAACTTCATCTGTTCAATTGTGGATTTCATTCAATCCCCTTTTCAGCGAACCTTCATACTTGCCCTCCAACAATGCAAGTTCTCTTTCTGCGCTCAGTATCTTTTGTTCTCTGTCTTGGAATCATTTCTGGGTAACTCTCTTGCTCCTCTATGCTGCAAACTACAATTGCAGTATTTCATGTGTTATAATTACCAAACTTTTTGGGTGTCGGGCTTTGCCGATCATGCACCCAATTACATTCAAACCATTGACTTGACTTACGACTCTTTGACTCCAGACTTGACGTCAACTCTTCATCTTGAATGAAAAATGCACCCTCTTGTACAATAACTCAATGGTTTAACTTGACTCAAGCTATCCAAATTTTCATTTGACTTTAACATCTGATTTGACTTCAAAGCTTGACTCAAATTACAATAGTGACTCTAATTCAAGTTATACAATATACCAATGAACATCCACTCTTAATACATTCTCATGATGTAAAATCTTCACTCTACCAATTCTCTTTCATATTCCATTCTTATGATAATATCATAAGTCACTAATTACATCATGATACTTTAGCCTTTAAATTGAAATGCAATCCACTTTTCCCAAGATTTATTTTATGATGAAAATAAATAAACCATTTAATTTTCAGCATTTAAATATCTTTTTGAAATGAATTTTCATACCTTATGCTCCCTTCAATAAACCTTTTCTTTGCAATTTCAATTCTCCAGATTTCACTCTTCTGTGTCGTTCTTATCACTGTGAATATTCGCATGCCCTTCATACCATAACCTCTTCAACACGCTCATCATCTTAGCGCAGACAGTTTTCCTGCACTTCCATGCAGCTCCTTCTTTGCAGTGACGGTTCTCATGCAACACTGTCTCTCTTTAGTGCCAAAAACAATTCCCTTGTAGGAAATTGCCAAAAATTTCTTTTAACATGGTGGCATCAACATATTGCTCCGGCAGCAACAAACACAAACCACACTCAAACCATATTTGCACATCAATTTTTGAGATGGATTCCAATTCCATTCCTTAAACTTTGGATTGATTTCACTCTTTCATAACATTTACAAACAAATTAACTTCTCGAGTATGGAAAAGGAAATTAAATCATCCAATTTTTAAGAACACCTTTAATCAATGAATATTGATTCATTCAATGAACATTTACCTTGGAGTCTCTTTGCGTTCTGCACACGACCAACACAACCCTCAGCAATCACCACCGATCTTCACGTATTTCCAATACGATTTCTCAACCAGCAACGCTTAGCGAATTCTTTGGGATATAAAACTCTGAAAACAAAAGCTTCCACAAGCAAAGCAATGCTAGGTTTCTCGGCATGGACAAGGATACAGTCCACACTAACGCGCACTTCGAATTCCATTTTCCATTCAATATGTTATTTACCGACACACATGAGTAACAATTTATGTTATACATAAAACCAAAACCATCGAACTCTCCATATGTGATAAAGTTCGCACTCTCTAAACTTGGTTCATGAATAGACTATACATCTATTACTTTGCTTTTTTTTAGTGCACAACTCAACTCTCTTTTTTTTCCTCTAACATATTATTTCGTTACCATATGATCTCTTCATTCCATTTAAATATGTGATCTTTTTCATTGACCAAAAACACTTTAATATTAAAAAGTGAAATATCCTTTCCATCGTGATGTTTCGCGCAGTTTCTTTCACGATGTTGCAATGAAGTTTCTCCTAACAATATCATAATATAAATCAATGAAAATGAATTTTGATACCATGCCTTTGCTGCTCTCAAACGATCCTTAGCTTCAATTACAATACGAAGAGCAACACGCTTAGTTCGTTGGTTCCACGCTTAAAGAGTTCCATGCTCAGATTTATGCTGCACACAATTCCAGTCCAAACGCTCCACACAACCTCTCTTATACGCTTCCACGGATCTTCACACAACACTTACACAATGCCACAAACTCAACAACACTTCACAGATCTCGAGTCTTCAATAGGGTTCTTCCATGCTTTCTTATAGTCATGGTATGGAATTGGCAAGAGGGAGCCACAAACATATGGCTTTTGTTACGTTCATCCCATATTACTGGATGCTCTTTTGCTTCAGGCACAGGTTGAAAGTAGTGACTGATTTAAAATGAAGCAGGTTGCCTAGAACCTGAAGCTAGAACTCACCTACAATCTTCTCTTCTCTTCGCTGCAAAGAGATTTAGCTCGGTTCCTCCTCCGCTCCAGAAGAAGTTATCGAAGATCAAAAGAATATGGTGAATCTTGGCTAGAACTCCATGGAAAAGTGTACTAGTCAACGTCCCACGTTGCAGAGACTTTAATGATGTTTACAACTCTTGTATGGATGGGACACAAGTAATATAAGCGGAATCCATTCTACAACCAAATACAATTTCCTTTTCCAACTTAAACAACGCTTTCAACCTACTGGGCTACTAAAAGATAGAGATATGCACGCAGAACACCTGACACAGATAAATATGCATTCTTCACAACCAATCCTCACAAATCTTACACAATTTTCACATAGAAAAATATCTTTGCCTATCTTCTCCACTTGAAATGGCTGCCAATCTGCTTTCCACAAAATTTAACAGGACGATCTCTAGTGATTCTATTTACGCAGGGATCTTCATTGGCAACATTATAAATTCACATGAAGCAGTCCTTAAATTTGTAAAGTAGCAAAACTCCATCAAGGAAGAGAAACGACCCTCCGTCACGAGGCCAAGAAATGACACTCCATCAGAGATGAGCATCAGCGCCCGATCAAAGATTCACAACGACCAATGTGATAAGATTCTCAATGAAATATAACATTAGACCAACATACTCTTCGCATTTCCACCATTAACGCAACTGCAATCATTAACACAATGATTTTGTCGATCTTCATCATCCATAGGAAAGTTCCACTCTGATACCAAATGATGCAGGGTTTCTGCACAAAACGGATCCTTGCACACAATAGAGTGTGTGTTCCCTTCTTATAAAAATCCACACCCAAAATCCACATAAACTACTTAGATTTAATACAGAATATATATGAAGAGAGAGCAGAAACAAATAAAATGCTTGCTTATAATAAAAAAGGAAAATTACAGCTTCAAACCCCTTTGGCCGAATATTACATTTGCGGGCATCTCGGGTCTCGCCCCTTACATAAACTCTCACACCATTTCTCTCTGCCTCTCTGTCCTTCATCCTCACACAAACCTCATATTTATACATAATTATGGATTAATTTCAATCCATGATTTCCTCCACCAATATCTCAACCAAATCCTAAAATATCTTCATCCCTTCTTTGACTCAACTAAGTTCCATTTAAGGAGTTCCTAATCCCTAAATTATCTATCCAAATCAACTCCACTCATATCCTCAATTTATTAAGAGAATATTTACAATAATCCTCACACTCAAATTTTTCTCTCAATTTATTTTTTAAAATGTACATAATTTATAAAATAATTAAAAAAAACATCACCCCCTAAATCACACAAATAAATAATGAAAATTAGGCTTGATGCTCCTACATCATCTTTGGCGGCAATTGCATTATTTACAAAAAATAATAAAATAAAACAAATTTCGGCGCCTATTCAAAATCTAAAAGCGACATTTGAATTAGATTGCTTATTACATAGTGCAGTAATTAAACTTAACTAATCTTTTCTTTAAACTCATGCATTTTAGAAACATCAAATGCACAGGTAAAATTAAGTTACAATAGGCAAGAGCAAATTCAAAGTCGAGATGATGATGGTCTCCCATTGAGAGTCTAGTGAGGGCTTATTGCACCAGAGGAGGCCTTGTTTGGTAGATGGAGACCCATGGAGACCACTTTATGGCACCCTAGCTAGATTTTGGGACCCCACATGAGATATTGAGGTGAATTTGAGGGCCAACCCTCAAATTTTGGACTCTTTAGACATCTACATTTTTTGACAACTCATCACCCTTGGACATGGCATTTGGGGCATTTATTATGGATGACATTAACTTTTTGGAGGCTATGGCTCACACATGTGGGCAAATTAGGCATAATTCGATGTTAGCTAATGGGTTGGCTTGTAACCCAAGGTCATTTAGTGATCATACTCATTTTTAGGGGCTTTGTAGTCATAATTAGGTGACCTAATCCTCATATAAGTAGAGGATATGCTCACTTCATTTGTTCATCATCACTTGTGACATTTCCAACCTCTTAGAGAAACTCGGCCTTGCTGAATTATGTATTTGAATCTTGTGGAGATGTGATCTATGGTGGATTTTTGTTAATAGAGCTATTTCTTGGCTTTAGAGATCTCATTTTGGAGCAATAAAGGACTTGTTCATGTGTTGATGCAATGTCGAAGAAGAAATGAAACAGCTCAATAAAAACCCACAACTTCGTGTCAAAGGTTCCACGGAATCGGGTGTCTATCCTTTCAAAATAACTTACAACTTTTAACGCGCCCGAAACACTTTCAACTGTAGTGAGACCACTTTCGCGATCCAATGGTTGCGATTTAATCGCAAAATCGCAATCACAATATCCCCTTCGGCAGGGTCCTTAACCTTCAATGCCGCGATGTGATATGGATTGGCGATGCGATGTGGATTGGCGATATTCCATTTGAAATGGCTTTCGGCGATGCGATATGGAAAACACAAAAGAGCTCGATGCGATTGGTTTTTGCGGACCTGATAACAATAAAGCTCAGCTTTTATATCGCTTAAAATCCAGTCTCTGTTTAAACGTGGGTTTAACCCAATACTTAGTGTATTTTTGGGTGTTTCTGTCTATGGAACCAGAATGATACAATACGCCACCAATTTGTCTTTTAATGCAACAATTCCTTTAAGCAGAAACGAAATATACAGGCCAACATCAAAACATTCGAAGAAAACAAACGTTCGAGACCTCCACGGGCCGGTTAAGGAATGATACACGAAATCCGTTTCAAATTAAATAAACAACACAAAGTCTCGGCCTTGGCCCAGATTACCCAGAATAAGACCTCTGTCTCTAAACAAATGTAATTCCAAAAACACTCTCCAAGCACTCGCTCCACCTCTGCCTCTCCAAATCCCCCTTTCTCATTACGTTCTTCCTATCTTTTATTCACTGGAATATCTCTCTAACAATAAACAACAAATCCTCTATTTCTTAGCTCTCCCTCACACCTATGAAAACAACTCTATCTCTAAATCTAAATAAAGATAATCTCTAACTTATTACATAAATGAATTATAACAAATCGTTGAGAGATCCAACCCTCTCAGTAAAACCGGTTTTGACCCATCAGTCAATGAATTTCAACCTATCTAGCCACAACATGTGAACAAATTTTCACATTGCTGGCTAAGTCTCGATGCTCCTGCATCAGACTCCCGGGGAAGAAATGTCTTGTCCTTCAAACTTTCAGGACTTACTCCATACTTTTGTAGTTCTGTTGCTGTTAACCAACTGGAATCTTCCACTCGCTGCTGCTTCCATTTGACTAGATACTGTAAATATGCCTGCCCTTTGGTTTTCTTGGATACTCTTTTATCCAAGATAGCTTCAACTTCTTTCTTGATTGCTTTTGGTACCTGTTCCTCCCAATTCACGGATCGAACTTCATCACTTGTATCTTCTTTCTGCAACTCTGTCTCTGTCTCTCTGAATGAATATAAGTCTGCAACATTAAAAATGGGGGATATTCCAATCCCTTCTGGCAACTCGATCTCATATGCATTAGCTGAAAATTTCCTTATAATTTTACAAGGTCCAATTTTTTTCATTTTTAGTTTGTTGTAGGTTTTTGTAGGAAATCTCTCTTTCCTCAAATGCACCATCACAAAGTCTCCCACTTGAAACTCTTTCTCTCTCCTTTTTAGGTCTGCTCTCTACCTGTATTTACTGTTGTTCTCCTGCAATTTACCTTTTACTTCTTCCTGTAATCTCTGAATTTTTTCGGAAAAATCTTCAGCACTTGCACTTCTGGCTTCCTGTTTTCCCAAATCTCTAAGCCCATACACTCCTCTCGGATGCATTCCAAAGACTATCTGAAATGGGCTCATTCTAGTGCTTCGGTTTGGTGTATCATTATAAGTGAACTCAACTTGAGCTAATGCCAAATCCCACTGTTTGGGATTCTGATATACTAAACTCCTTAATATATTCCCCAAGCTCCTGTTCACTACTTCAGTTTGTCCATCTGTTTGAGGATGGTATGCTGAACTAAAACTGAGATTAGTTCCCATTTTCTTCCAAAGTGTCCTCCAAAAATGCCCTACGAACTTGATATCACAATCGGATACAATGCTTACAGGTAAACCATGCAATCTTACAATTTCTGAAAAGAATAAATTAGCTATGTGGGTCGCATCACTAGTTTTCCTACATGTAATGAAATGTGCCATTTTGGAAAATATATCTAATACAACATAAATGGAATCATTCCCTCTCTAGGTTTTTTGTAATCCCAAAACAAAATCCATGCTAATTGCATCCCATGGTCGGTCTAGTATTGGTAATGGCTGATACAATCCTATATTCTGACTCCTTCCTTTGGCATGTTGACATATATATCCTGCATTTCTCAACAAACTTTTTAACATCAGTTTTCATTTTGGGCTAGAAATAAAATGCATTCACCTGAGCAAAGGTTTTATCTTGTCCAAAATGACCAGATAACCCTCTACTATGCTTTTCCTTGATTATGTTCTCCCTCATGGAACATTTGGGAATACGTAGTTTGTTACTTTTGAATAATAAGCGTCCTTGAATGAGGTAGTCCATCGATTGACTTCTGTCATGGCTCATTGGATTTTGAATTGTTGTGTAGATATCTCTAAAATCTTCATCATCCTTGTACATTTCTATCATTTCCTCAAAACCTACAACACCCACTTTGAACTCTTGCATAATAAACCTTACCCTGCTCAAAGCATCTGCTACTTTATTAGACTTACCACTCTTATGCTTTATTACAAAAGTAAAACTTTGCAGAAATTATACCCACTTAGCATGCTTCTGATTCAACTTCAGTTGGTTATTGATAAACTGTAAGGCATGGTTGTCTGAATACAGAATGAATTCTTTCGGCAACAGGTAATGCCTTCATTTTTTTTAATGCCTGCACAATAGCATAAAAATCCTTGCCATAAGAAGAATATTTCTTCTTTGCATCATTCAGTTTCTTGTTGAAATATGCTATTGGCCTTTGCTCCTGACTTAGAACTGCACCAACTGCTACCCCACTTACATCTGTTTCTACTTGAAAAACTTTCTCAAAATTAGGCAATGCTAAAATTGGCTCCTCTATTATCTTCTTCTTTAGCAATTTAAAGTTTCTATTAGCTGCTTCTGTCCATCGAAATGGTTGATTTATCTCCTTGATAGTCTCAAGGATTGGTGCACAAACTTGACTAAAACCTCTTATAAACTTTCTGTAAAAACTTGCCAGTCCATGGAAGCTTCTTACCTCAAATGTAGTTATGGGAGTAGGCCAATTCCAGATTACTTGCACCTTCTCCGGATCCATCTTCAAACATTCTTTGGAAACTACAAATCCTAAGTACACCAGCTCCTCCTTCATAAAACTACACTTCTTCAAATTGATTAGTAGTTTCTCCTTCTATAGAGTTCTCAGGACCAACTTAAGATGTTCTAAATGTTCCTCTTTACTTTTGCTAAAAATCATAATATCATCAAGGTAAAGTATGACAAATTTACCTGCATACTCCTTCAAGACTTTGTTAATTAGCCTCATGAATGTGCTGGGTGCATTAGTGAGCCCAAAAGGCATCACTGACCACTCATACAGTCCATTATTTGTTTTGAAGGCAATCTTCCATTCATCACCTTCCTGAATCCTTCTCTGATGATACCCGCTCTTCAAATCTATTTTAGTAAAGTATATGGATCCACTTAAACAGTCCATTAAATCATCCGTTCTGGGCAAAGGAAATATGTACCTGATTGTTATCTTGTTGATAGCTCTGGAATCTATGCACATGCACCATTCTTCGGACTGAGAAATGTCGGTACAACACACGGGCTAAGACTTTCTTTGATCAGTCCTTTGTTCATCATTTCCTGTATTTTCCTTGCAACCTCTGCGTTTTCTTGAGGAGTTAGTCTATACGCAGCTTTATTGGGTAGACTTTCCCCTGTTATTAAGTCAATATGACTAACACTTCTAACCGGTGGTAATACACTCGGCAATTCATCCACAATGATATCCATACAATTATCTAACACAATTTTAATTTCTTCAGGCAAATCAGTTAAATTTGTAGAAATTAAAATCACCTTGGGCCTCCCTACGATAGCAAATTGCAATTCCTCGCTTTTTTCAACCTCCTGTAGCAATTCTTTACCACTTATCAACACGATAATGTTTTCAGGAAATCCTTTATCTGCATCATTCTTCAATGGCAAAAGCATGTTTCCATCCTTCTCTATGGTATAGGTGTTTCTCCTTCCATCATGAACCGCTTTCCGATCAAACTGCCATGGTATCCCCAATAATATATGACATACATCCATAGGAATTACGTCACATAAAATCACATCTTTATACGTACCTATTTGTATTTCAACATTGCACTGTTCTGTCACAATGATTTGATGGCCCTTCTATAACCAAGACACTTTGTAGGGTGCAAGATGTACTGTCTTTGTTAACCCAAGCTTATCCACCATCTCTGTGGACACAAGATTGTCCATGCTTCCAATGTCTGTTATTACCTTACAACACTTACCTTTTGATTTACAAGTGGTTCTGAACAAGTTCTTCCTCTGTGCAGGTTCTCTAGTCTCATTCTCTGCTCTAAGAAAAGTTCTCCTCAACAACAGTGATTCACCTTCTTTAGGGGGTTCTTCTTTCTCCATATGTTGTGGTGGTTCTGGTTTTTCCTCGGCCACATTTTCATTCCTTTGAATCACTGATTTATTATGAGGACAATCCCATGATATATGTCCCCACTCTCCACATGTATAACACTGAACATCTCTTCCTCGCCCTCTTCCTCTGGGCACGAATCTTCCTCTGCTAGATTCTCCTCTTTGTGGTGCACTGCTACTTGAGCTCCCTGCTTCATGCTGATGTTGTGATCCTCTGGATCTGGTAGTTCCTCTACCTCTAGCTGAGCTTTTTCCTCTGTTTCTCTGACTCTGCTTCCTCAAGATCTTCTCCTCTGCCTTCAAACTCGCTTGATAGGCATCCTCAATATTTTTCAGACTTACCAAGATAATCTCATCTTGTATCTCATACCTTAATCCATTAATATATCTAGCTACCTTTTATAGATCATCTTCAACATGACCAGATCTAATACTTAGTTTATAAAATTCTTCAGTAGATTCCTTAACTGTCATCCCTTTTTTTTTTAAGTTCTGCAATTGTCTAAACAAATTTAATTGGTAATCCTTCGGCAAAAACTTACCTTTCAACTTACTTACCATTCTTTCCCATTGCTTAATTTTGGACTTCCCTTTTCGCTCCCTGGATAGTTGCAATTCGTCCCACCATAAGGCTGCATGGCCTTCAATCTTGTGGCTGAAAACTTCACTTTCTTCTTATCATCGACTTCTTCATATTCGAAGTACTTATCCAACAAACTTACCCAGTCCGTTAGTGCTTCCACATTAAGACTTCCATCATATAAAGGCACTTCTATCCTCGGTCGACTGCTGGCTTTGACTAGCATCTTCATGACTTTTGCTGCTTCATTTTCTTCCTCCACTTCTTCATCTGTAGATTCTTCCTCATCGGCACAAGTAAATCCACCCTCTTTCACTCTTCGTTGTGTAGTTTCCATAGTATCCATTCTTGTGCGCAAAATCCGGATCTCATCTAGCAAAGCCGCATTTGCTATAGGTCTCCCTCGACCTATCCCAGCTCCTCTTCTGGGCGGCATTCTATCTACGATGCTCAAAAATAGCGTAACAAGATTTGATACCAAAAATGACACAATGCAGAAGTAGAATTCAAAAGAAACCCCGATAAAAAATCCAATTACGAGTCAAAGGCTCAATGGAATCATTGTAGACCTTTTAGAATAACTTACTCGAACATGGAGCACGAAACATATTCATGGTGAGACGCTTTCACGATCCAACGGTTGCGATTGTCGCAAAATCACAATCGCAATATCCTTGACCAGGCTCGTAACCTTCAATCTTTGCAGCGATATGGATTGGCGATGCGATATGATCAGCGATGTGATGTTGGATCAGCGATGTTAACTGAAATGGCTTTACGATCTGCGATATGGAAAGCACAAAAGAGTTTGATCGATTGGTTAAGGACGTTAACAATAGCTCTAAATGGTTATATCATAAAATCGGTCCTACTGTTTAGCGATAGGTTCTTAATACTTAGTGTATTTTTGAATTGTAAGGCTACTATGGAACGAGAATGATACAATACACCACCAATTTGTCTTTTAATGCAACAATTCCTTTAAAAAAATGAAATATATAGGCTAGCATCAAAGTATTTGAGGAAAACAAAACATTCGAGACCTCCACGAGCTAGTTAAGGAATGATATGCACACAATCTGCTTCAATTTAAATAAACAATACAGAGTCTCAGCCTTAGACCAGATTACACAAG
Source organism: Pinus albicaulis (assembly GCA_034641835.2). Taxonomy (NCBI): domain Eukaryota; kingdom Viridiplantae; phylum Streptophyta; class Pinopsida; order Pinales; family Pinaceae; genus Pinus; species Pinus albicaulis. The sequence goes on along the minus strand of CM076578.1, from coordinate 1,234,174,470 downwards.
AAAAGACCTTTGTCTCTAAACACATACAATTCCAAAAATACTCTCTAAGCACTCGCTCCACTCCTAACTCTCTAATCCACTTTCTCATTACATTCTTCCTATCTTTTATTCACTCGAATATCTCTCTAACAATAAACAAAAAATCCTCTATTTCTTAGTTCTCCCTCACACCTATGCAAACAACTCTATCTCTAAATATAAATAAAGATAATCTCTAACTTATTACATAAATGAATTATAACAAATCTTTGAGAGATCCAACCCTCTAAGTAAAATCGGTTTTGACCCATCAGTCAATGAATTTCAGCCTATTTAGCCACAACAAGTGAACAAATTTTCACATTGCTGGCTAAGTCCCGATGCTCCTACATTACTCTTGGACTCCAATGATTGTTCAACTTCCACCTCATAACACTTAGCAAATTAGGTGTCCAACATTCCCTCCTTAATATGAAGGGTGAGTCTAAGAAGAGATCTCTAATACAAAAATACAATAATGCATGATGACAAGAAGCTAAATTTTCTCTCTGAGATGATGACATAATGTGGGAGAACTCGAGGTTTCAACCAGCGATGGTTTAAGGATGACCACCAACATTGGAATGCTTAGTGCAATTCCTGGAAATCTTCCAAATCTAGTAAGAAGTTGAAGCCTTCTACTAGAGGAAGTTCTCCCAATTTTGTGAAAAGGGAGAATTTTGGGTCTCAACCTAGAACGCTTTGTGCAGTTCCCAGAACTCTTCCAAATCTGGTAAGAAGTTGAAGTCTTATGCTAGAGGAAGTACTCCTTAATGCTTTGAAGAGTGATACCATCAATCTACAAAAGGGAGGTCTTCAACCTGTGGAAAAAAGGGATAACCTCAACTCGAAAAGGGAGGTCTCAACCTGCGGTGGTTTAAAAGAGGCCACCAACCAAAGAAATTCTCATGGGATTCTTCGTCTCTAGCTACAACTCTAAATCTGGGTATGGATATCTTTGGCTGAAGGATAAGGCAATAGCTTTAGGTTATGGCTTAGGCTTGCTTGTTTTATCTTTGGAACTCATAGATGACCATCAATTCCCCGCCGCACACCCCACCTATTAGATACAAGGTGAGAAGATGGAGAAAACTCAACTGCAAGACTTTTTAATACTCTAGAAGAAATTGTGACATATAAATTAAACATCTTCTTGGTTTTTGAATCATATGACCAAGAAGCGATCCATCGAAGGTGAATCCATGCTCTTGCAAGAGGTTGGTTTCTAAAGCATTTGTTTGAAGAATGAGTATGTTGACCACAATGCATGCACAGGTGAATATCAAAACAATGATATTTCACGTGGCCAACTATGTCCCAATGTTGGCATTAGAAAAATTTTGGTTATTATGGAAGAGGGGCACGATCTAAAATAAGTGAAGATGAATTGACATGAAGAAACCCAACAATTTGAAAATGAATGGGCTTGGAATATTTTGGAGTAAGAAAGGACACATCCTTTTGATATCGAATATCGATTCTATGTGTGTTCTTGACAAGCTCTTCCCAAGGTCTGATGATTGGCTTAGGAAGTCTAGGGCGAATTTCTTCATTTGCATGCAAATATGCTCCTGGAGTGCACAATGGATTTGAATCAACCTCAATCTTGATACTTTGATTACTTTCTGGTTTTTGTTGGGAGTCAACTTCAGTCTCAAAAAATAAATCATAATTATGTCTATGATGTTGTAACTCATCTTGCTGTAGTTGTGATTCAAGCTTCAAAAAATCAATTTTGTCTTGTGCATTTTCCAGACATATTTGAATATCAAAAAGGGTTCCCTTATTGATTTTCATTGCACTTTCAACAGTAGAAATTATTAGAGTTCTGAATAATTCTAATCAAATGTCAATTTAGCCATTTAAAACTTCAAAAAAATTCTTGCAACTCCCCTCTTCTATTACGCAGTGTTTTTCAATGTTGAAAAATATAACATATCCATATACTTTTACATATTTATACATGCTCACAACAAATGTGATGATGATATGAGGTTGGATAAATATATTATATACTATATATAGCTGATTAAAGTCCACAAATCTATTGAAAGGCACTCTAGGTGATTTATTATGTAGACTGATTCTTGGTGGAGACTTTTATATCTAAGTAAAAAAATAATTGTAAACATGTGTTGTGCTCTTTCGAAACCAACTCTATCTATTGCTTCAAATATATCGAGGATAACTCAACTGAGTGATACATTATAGCCTTAAAAAATAATTTCAAAAAGCGCGAACATAACTGTAATTTCAAAATACAGACCAATCTTCATTAGAAACGAACTTCTGTATAAGCATATGACCTACTTATCTAATAATTCCATCTTGCATATTACAAATTCGGTCTTACATAATAATCAATGGCAGCTGTAAAATGAATTGAACAGAATTGTAATTCAGTTATGATTGCATAATAAGACTCCAGTCTCTTCAGCTAACCAGATTTTAAATAAAAAGGACAAATTATTTTTGTTTTATAAAATGAACATCACGTTGATATAATTTTTAGTCAACGAAATTAATCCATATTCCACCCAATATGATTACTATACTAATCCATGTTCAACCCAATATGATTAGATACAATATGCCTGTGGCATGGATAATAATAATAAGTGACATAAATAAATATAACGATTTAAAAAAAACTACTAACGAAAAATTTACCTTAATATAGAAATTTATCCCCAATGATCACTTAAACGGGACAATGGAATACCTCTTCACGTATACTCCACATAATTAGTCTACTATTCTAACATGCTTTTACTGCCCGATAATATCAAGAATGGCCACCGTGCCTTTGCTTTCCACGCAATTAAAAAAACACGACTGAGCACCGCACCCGCATCATACGAGGTCGTGGCGGTCGGCGCGTTTCGCATTCGAAGAGCAGATAAACGTTCGACACGGCTTTTTGCACAGCTTTCTATAACAATTTTTGTTGTAAAGCTTTTTTCTTTATCTCGATCTTTGACTGGGGAATTGTTAATTTTATTAAACAGATTGTACACAATCCATGGCTAGTTATTTTATTCCGAAGTCTTAAATAATTTAGAAATTCTTGTAAGATGATAATTTTTTTTGAAAATTTGATTACAGTTTCCAAACTTTTGTATTTTGAGTGTTACAAGGTTTTTGATGGTGTTGAATCTATTTCCACCATAAAAAAAATGACATTCAAACGCTCCAATTACTTGATTTTCTGAAATTGTTTTACTGGCAAAAAAAACTGTCTTCCTAGATAATTTGTTGCATCCTAGAGAACTCCATTTCCTTAAGTAGTGTGAATCCTTATCTGACCATGTAATATCATCGATTTAATGTATTCACTTAACATTTATAAATTACTAGGGATTCAATGAACTGTAACAATATCTGTAGTTAACAATATATATTTAATTTTATAATGAGTGTAGTTTAACTCTGTCTGTCACACTTCCAATCTTCTTCACTTATTAAGCCAGTGCATTCATAATAATTTTGGAACACTTTTTTCTCTTCTCTTTGATTATAGAAACAAGATTTTGAAGAATCACACTTATATTCTTTTTTTTTTCTTTTTTTTGAAAAATCTCATTTAGATTTTGTTTATTTTTCTTTTATGTGTTATAAACAGCATTTATTTTAATAATCATTATATTATAAGATTTTAATTGATATTTACATTTGAAAAAAAAAAACATTTTAAAAATTTTAATTTTTACATAGTGAAAATCAATTATCAGTAATCCTCACCATACTGTTCCCGCAGTACCAAATCAATATCGAAATGTATTAATATTATTTCTAGAATCTATCCTCCAGAAAAACTAGCAAATCGATCTCTAATTTTTATTGTTATTATTGATGAAAAATTGGTAACTGTACTCTTACGGTTGCTGAAAATCGTAAGTTCAACTCTTGATGAGCTCACTGTAACCCTTCCAATCTCATCAAACATTGCTACTTGGTGGTAGGCAAGTGGCCCCAAACCCAACTGAACCGAGGCACAACTAATCTGTTAAATACTGTTTATTTCAACATCAACATAAAATCACAATAATGGAATGGGAAGGCGGGGAGTCGGAACAGCCCAGAGTTCATGCTCCCTGGCTGCTGTGGGCCCAATTAACTTTTCAGTCATATCCAATTCCTGGTTCCCATTAATCTCCTCAGGAACCTTCCAGTTGAAGCAGTGCAAAAGCTGCGCTACCACAAACTCTAAAACTCGCGTTCCCAAGTCCCGTGCGGGACATCCTCTTCTGCCTGATCCGAACGGAATCGACTTAAAATTTTCACCCTCTGATTCGACGGAGCCGCCATCTTCCATGAATCTCTCTGCATTGAAACGTTGGGCATCCTCCCATGACTTTGGGTCTCTTCCAATCGCCCATAGGTTAATCAGAAGACGTGTGCCCTTAGGGATTTCGTAGCCCAACACAGTGCAATCCTCCATAGAAAAGTGAGGAAGGCCAAGCGGTGCAGGAGGGTGGAGCCTAAGCGTTTCTTTCACCACAGCTCGTAAATAAACGAGAGAAGGCAGATCAGATTCACGTACCATACGCCCCATTCCAATTACGCGTTCCAGCTCCTCCTGAAGCTTCTTCAGCACCGGTGGGTTTCTCAGCACTTCGGACATTGCCCACTCTATGGTTATTGCAGGCATGTATGTTCCGGCGGCCAAAATATCCTGCCAACATTAATAAATCCAGGATAATTATCACATTTTATGAAAGCCATTGAAATCTAATCCAAAAAAGCATATACAAAACAAAACAAATAATATACATAGATGACGGCTTTTATACTGTCTCGTGTAATTTGGAACTCCATAGCTTCATCTGCAGAGGCCGCAAGCAAAACGTCCACAAGATCTGGCACGGCTTTGGGGTTATTCTGCGAAACGTGCTCGTCTATTAATTTCTCTAGCAAGTTGTCGAAAATCTTATGGAGGTTCTTCAAGCGACGGTTGATACCTTGCAGATCCATCCAGGCCAAGTAAGGAATATAATCTCCAATGTTAGGAGAACCCAATAACAAAATAGTTTCCTTGATCGCTGAAATGATCCCTCTGCTGTACTCAATTAATTCTTGGTCACAATACTTTTTACCGAAGGCCATCCTGCAGATCATATTGTTGGTAACCGCTAACACGTTTTTGGCAACACTCACTGGACGATCTGAATTAGCAATAGAGTGAATCATAGCAGAGACTTCCTCTTCTCTTATAGAACTGAAGGATTCTATGCGCCTGGAGCCCAGTAATTGTAAAACGCAGAGCTTGCGCAATTTTCTCCAGTAAGCACCATACGGAGAAAAGACGATGTCCGAGGAATTATACATCAAGTGCTTACCAGCGGCGGATAGAGGTCTGCCGCCGAAAACCCTATCGTGATTATTGAGAAATTCCTTGGCCACGTCTGGAGAAGAGACGACTAAAGTGAGGGCGGATCCGAGGCGGAGAGACATAAGAGGTCCATATTTCAGAGAAAGAGCTGCCAGCGTTTGGTGTGGAAGTTGTCCCATCTGGTGAAAATTTCCAATAATCGGCAATGGGAGCGGCCCGGGCGGCAGCCTCAATTTTGTAGCCCGGAAGAAGAAAACCCATCCTGCGCCCACCGACGCAAGAAGAATAGTGGCAAGTTTAATATAGAACTCTGCCAATTCGAGAACTGCTGGTCCGCCAGAACCCAACTGATCATTCGCCATTGTCGCTCCCAGGTCTTGAATTTAGCACGAATACGAAATCCCGCTCGCTGGATGTAGGTATCGAAGACGGCAGAGCGATGCGATTATCAGGGCTGGATGGGTGTAAAATTAACTTTTTTTTTCAAACAAAAGACAAAAAAACAGAGAATCTTTCGTTGATAGTAAAATGAGTTCTTAAATTGAATGGTTCCATCAATCCATAGCTCATAAATTAGCGCAGAGATCGAGATTCCAATTTGTATAAAAAAAATATTTATAGATATATCTGCCATATGCTATATATATATTTATATTTAAATTAGTTAGAGGTAAGATTTTTGTGATCTATAATATAGATAAATGTTTTTGGGATTACTCAAATTATTAAAATTAGCTCAAAAACTATTTCGAATTAGTAAATGTGTTTCGAATCACTTAATGTGGTTCATTCTTATGATCATATGGAGAAACTAATCGATCTTAATGAATACATAGTGGAGATGCATCATTGCCCGAAAATAGTCATTGAAAACTAGTTGTTTAAGAACTAGCAATTAGAAAGTTAATTACTTAGTTAGTTAAGAATTAAAATTAATTAATTAATTAATTAAATAAATAAAATTCATTAAAAATAAGTTTATAGATTATTATGTATTTAAAATAAATATAATAGATAATCGGGAAGGGTAAAAATTTTAATTTAATAAATAAAGTAAAAATAAAATAAAATAAATAAATAAATTATTTATTTATTTAAATAAAAATAAAATAAATCAATAACTTAATTAATTAATTGATTGTATATAAAGATATTTATCATTAATCCGAAAAAAGTTTATATAAATTAAATTTATATAAATATTATAAAACATGATATTTTAGTTTTATGGACCTTTATTTTATATATATATATACTAATTTGATATACCTGGTTTTAATTTATATATGAATGATAACTGGTGCTATTTTAATTTCATATATAATCCTAATTAAAATATAAATTTGATACACAACTCACAAAATACTCAAAATAAACTCAAAATAAGGAATACAAACATAGTATTTAAAATTTAACGAATAAAAAAAAGCCATTAAATTACCCCTACTCAAAAATATTTTTTTAACCAGAATAATGAAATTGTAATGAAAATCAAGCCTGGGATGAACAAAGGCCATAAAATTTTGTGTACATTTCCTCGAATGAAAACACATAAACATAGATTATCTTAAAAGGTGGCATACAAGAAAACAGAAACACACATTATATTAAATTGTCCCATACAAGAAAACGAAAAATCAAACGGCAAATGGAAACAATAGAGTTTGTCAAAAACTGATAATTACCTGGAAAATTTGAAAACTAAGCCTTTGAATAGCATGCAAAAGGAATATCCAACCAATCCATAAAACCAAACCCATTGTTGAAGACTAGGTAATACACAATTAAAATAATAATTGAAATATTTTTGTAGGTTTGGTAAGACTACATCTTCATCAACATGTCCAAATACATCACCCAAATGGGGGAAGAGAATTAAGACTGTGATGAGTGTCGTAACAGCCCACCTCCTCATCATTGTTTAACCAAGATGCCATGAATAACATAATAATTGAAATATTGAAAAGAAAATTAACAACCATATTATAATAAAATTCATCATCTTTTAAAAATATGTTCAAAATATTACCATAGTACATCTAAATGTATGAAATGATATTAACAATAAAATGTTTATAAAAAAATGGATACTTTATACATATATATGAAAAAATATTAATAAAAGACATAGCGCTTCATATCAATAAACAAGTTGATACAAATTTAATATTTTTTATATTTTAAATAAGTTGATACAAATTTAATATTTTTTATATTTTAAATAATTGTTTAGTGAATTTAATTATCTATACTTTTATCGGCTAAGAAAAATATCTCTTTAATTGTCTATGATTGAATTTAAAATAACAAGTTACTTCACACCTTTATATATTTTTTCCAAATAAAAAGAGTAACAGGTAATCATGAATAAAACCTGGCGAATTCATTGGTTGGTATCAAGTTCACATCGAGTTTTTTATTTGTTTAATTAAATAAAAAAAAATATTGTCTAGACTTTGTGACATCTTGTTGTTTGAAGTTTGACTTAGATTTATCAGGAAACAATGTATTGTTGAGCCTTCATGTCGTTACTCTTGAGCCTGTTATTGCATTGTTAAATTTTATATTGTTACTATCCTGCTCAGAAATCTCATATTAGTGAAGAGTATATTAGTGAAGAGTATAAGCAACTTAAGTGGCATTCGAGGCATGTGAAGCCAAAGAGCAAAGGCTATATGAAAAGAGCAAAGGTCAGATGAAAAGTGGGAACATAAAATCATTTTATTTTAGAATGTGAGGCCTTCAAAGACAACAGGGAAAGTTATGCAGATATTTTGGCAGCTAGTTCTTGGGATATTTTGTTCAGCAAGGGCTTTGTCGAGAAGCAAAGAGATTTTATTGTGAAACTTCACAGGAAAAGGGAAAAATACAAAAGCCACATAGATAAGAAATTTGTCCATAAACTATTTTTAAAGGTTAAAATAACTTCTTCTTCTTCTTTAACTCTTGGCTCTCTCCATCAAAATTGCAGAGATTTTGCTTTCAACAATCCCTTCTGCAATCCACATTCCAACCAACTTGTCCACCTTAATTTCTTTGTCTTTCGGAATCATAGCACAATACAGAAAACAACTCTTGAAGTTAGCATTGGGCAAACTATCATAGCTCCATCTCAATATTTGAAACAACTCGTATTCAACGCAAGGATGAGCACCTGGAAAGTTCAAATCCACTTTTTTCATAGCTTAAAAAGCAAGATTCCACTTATCCACACCATTTTTGAGGCAATTACATTTATTGCTAAGGGTAAACCTTTGTAATTCATCATCTTTCCATCTCATTATGCTACCGTTTGATCTTCACATTGCTTGAGCTTCCACCCCAATTTATGCAACTTCTCATTCCACTCTTATACATTATTTATAACAACAAAATATATATTATATAAAATCCAATTCTCATTCGCTTCTGAAACTTTATAACATCCCATTCTCATTTGCTTCTGAAACTTTATTAGCAACATCTTTGGTGGCTTCCCTTTACGGGACTTGTAATTCTTTATCTGTATAAATAAATATTTGCTTGTCGCTGGGCCAGACAAGCTTGTGGTGGTGCTTAACTGTTAATTCCATTACTTCTTTTATTGATTTCAATTAATATTTCTCAAACTTTAACTGCTTTATATGGAGACAATCTCTCCCTCTTAATCAAAGTATTCAGTTTTATATTGATTAAGAATTTTGTTTGGCTTTCTTCGACCTTTATCCAAACTTTATCCACTCGATCACAAATGAAAAAATCTACAATGGCTTTGTATTGAATTCCTTTGTTCTTAATTGTCTATTTGAGCCTCAACTTTTCCATAGCTTTTTAATTTCACTTTTGTAAGTGTCAATCTCTTTTAAGATGCACATTCTCACTTACCTATCAAATTTGAAAATATGTACACTATCCATGAAGTGCATTGTCAATGTTATTCTTGATTTAAAAAACTTTTGTAAGTACCAGTTTATTTTAAGATGCACATTCTCACTTACCTATCAAAATTTTAAATATGTATACTATCCACTGAATTGCATTGTCACTATTATTCTTGAATTCAAAAACTTTTGTAACAATTGAAGTATCTTTTTATACTTCTAGTCTTTTCACATTAAATGTTATATTTTTATTTTCATTATGTATTTAATATGCTTGATTACTCATTCAATTTTGTGTACTACTCTAAATATTGTTGAACCTACTATCTTCTTAGCTAAAGAACAACTGTTAGATTTGGTAATGCAGGAACAAAGTTATAATGCACATGATCATTGAGCCAACAAATATTAGAGTTTACATTAAGAAGCGTCTAAGGTGCATTCAAAATCACTTCTTTGGAGATTTCTATGACATAGATATATAACATCTCATATGCCAGGAAATAGAGGAATAATTTGATTTTGAACATTATGTCTCATAATCTAAGGCCATACCTTCATATTGGTGATAAGATGTTGTATATATTACTTTATAATTTCAAATCATGTACATAATGACTTGCACACCACAAGATTTGACATTAAAGTTTTGGTTAATTTCAAATTATGTACTTAAAGACTTGCACACCACAAGATTCGACCTTAAATTTTTGATTATTTTCTTAGAAGACACGTCATACTAAAGGATAAACATGTAATAAACCTTCATGTATGAAATAATTTGGATCATGTTGGGTTAGGTAATGACTCTTTTTGTATGCAATCATTTGCATTGTGTTATGTTAGGTATCGATTCAGATGATCAAACTTACTATTATAAATGTGATATAGATAATTTAATATAATTTTATTAATTTCCAAAAATAAACCACAAAATTATGTGAGAAGGACTAAACATAGTATATCCATTGTCAGTAAAAAGTGGTTGTGCCAAGTCAATATGGTACGCAAGAGAAAGGATTAATGCAAATCAGTGATTGCATGCATAAATTTACACTTAAATCTTTGTATGTTTCCTTTCTATTTATTTTATTCTCAATATGTAAAATAAGAAGATTTTCTTTATAATATAAAAAAAAAAAAAAATCAAAAGTCAGAAACCAAGAACCAAAACCTAGAAGAACAAAGGCTGGAAGAATTCAAAACTTTAGGAAATTTAGAAGCACTAGCATCCACAACATAAGAAATATGGGATTGGCATGTGCAGTAATTATTAATCATTGAAGTATGGAGCTCTAATTGAGTTTCAAACAAATATGTGCTTTACCATATTGAAAATGGTGTTGGAAATTGTCTCAAGATGGGGTACTTTGAATCTACAACTCACAGTTTTGATCAGTTTTGTCAACTTGATCAGACACTTTAAATTGTACTCAACGGTAGGATGGGTATATTCATAGAAGTAAAGACTTTTCTAATCTGAAATGGTTCCAAACCAATGATTGGTTGTAAGACTTACCAACTGCAAGTCAATTTGGCAATTTATGAAGTTTACCAAACTATGTAAATCAATGCAATGTATAAGTTGAACAAGGCAAAAGAAAAATATAAGAGAAAAAAAAAATGAAATAGGGAAAATAGAATAGGAGAGAAAGCTAAGGGATGGGAAATGAGGGGTCATGGATGTTGGTCTTCCCTTTACTCCAACAATCCTTATTTATTTTATTAATTAAGCTGTAATGTGTTTTCGTCTTGGATGAAGCCTCCCATTGTCTTTTTAGCCACTCTGCTCCATCTGATTCTTTGTTAGACAATTGAGTTATTTTTTTCTGTCAATTCCCCACCGTAGAGTGTCTGGTAGTGGCTGCTAACCATGGAAAACCACGCAGCCCAAATTGGTGCATAGATTATCATCATGCCTGTCATTATCCATTACAATTTATTCACATACACTGGCTTTTTCTAGATGCAAGGACGAAGATATTTTTTTTTTTCTCCGACATGCGTTAATTGCCCGTTGGTAGTGGGTTTTTGGAAGGCAAAGAGGAGGTTCATTAATACAAGCATCTCACATCTCTTGGTCTTACTGATTGAAAGTTTGAGTCTCGGGAAAGAAGATTATTTTATGAGGAGGTGCTTGGTTTGAGATTCATATTTGTTTCATAAAATCCCCGCATTATGGTCCCGGTAATTGCCTTTAAATCCTATGCAAATGCAATTAACAAGAACAAATATATTAATCATGGGAAGTAGATCATACTAAGACAACCAACGATGTATCGTTTTAAATTGGTTGTTGTATCATCTTAAGCTAAGGAATAAAGGACGGGATCCTAAGCCCATTCCAGTTCTCATTCAACACACCGTAATTCTCAACTTTAACAGGTGGATGTAATAGTTCCCTTGAATAGCCTAGAGAGCCCATTCAAAGTCTCCCTTGGCAGCAAATGTGAGGAAACAATAGATATATTTTATATCATTTCCATTTGTTCCTCTTTCATCAATCCCAAATTCGCTGATCATAAATAGAGGCACTGTCTAATTCCCATTAACTGAATCAACCAATAAGCCGATGTGATTTTCCACCAAAGACGTGATGCTGCCGCAGAGCTCATTGGCAAGTCCCCTCCCACTTCACTCCAAAAGCATACCAGTGGAGTTCTTGAAGTGAAACGACATTGGATTCGACCTCAACAAACTTTGATTGGTGGCGCAACACAAACCGAAGAAAATAACTAGGACTTTGGGATCGGTGGTTTTGGGTGCAGTCGTGCACCATAAAATTCATATTCACTACCATAAATGACATGAAGGATTCAAACGCCTACTGAAACTCCGACGTAAAAATGGTGCAGATGTAAGTGGAGAGCAGAAAAGTAGATTTAAAATTTGTATACAGATGTCAGTAAGAAAAGAGAAGTGTTGAGGACAACCAGAGATATAATGATTAAAAAAAGGCCTATCTTCCTAAAAATATAATATTATTAAATAAAAATAAAAAAACATAAAAAAATGATTTTATTTTTATATTTCAAAATAACATTGAATACAAATAAGAAAATGTATTTTAATAAAATAATCCAATAATATGATTTTCATATTGGGTAGCCCCTGGCTTGCGAATTTTATTGTTGGAATCGAAGGTGTGGTGGTATGTTAAGAGTTGAATAGGAAACGTTCAATAATAGACATTGTCTAGAAATAATCCAATGATATGATAACATATATGGTTACCATGTTGGCTGGCTCCTAGTTTGTCCATTTTATTCGTGGAGTCTAGGTGTGGTGGTGACATCCTTGTTAAGATTTAAATAGGAATATTTCATTAATAAACATTTTTTTATCGAACTAAACTAAGGCTGAAATGATTTGCTATTAAACACTTCATTAAAATTTTAGGCCAAAATTGGTGGTCAGCTAACTCTTATGTGTAGATATTTGTTACCAGAAATTTGGCTGTATAACTATATACCACAAGAGCGAAGCAAGACTATGTAGCTTGTGAACTGCTCCGGGTGTTATTTCTTCAGTAGTGAAAAAAAAAGAGCGCACTCCAAATGAACTTTATAAATCAAAACCTTGGTCAATGTTGCAAGGATGGAACGGGTTTCCTTGAGTCTCCCTCCCCATGCGATCAAACTCGAATTTAATAATTGACTTTTAGGGTCCGCCTCGGAAAAAACCATCCATCAAAGGTGTGTGAAGACGTTCGCCAGAAAACTCTCCCGCGCTGAATCCAACATCGTTTTTCAAAAAGTTTCATGCACTCACATATATCCATGATTACACCTGACATCATTTCATTTTGAATATATACAAAGATAAAATCGACCTATGGCCATATTTTGATTTATTCCTGGACAATTATTGGTTAAATTTCTTCCGGAATCTGCATAAGGAAATGTATTTAGACTCACTTTCGAAAGTTGTACAATAAATTTCAGCGTCAAGGCCTTTATTATTATTAATTATTGTTGCATTCATGCTTTTCCCAATAATTCTTCAAATCAATTGGGTAATTTAGATTATAACATGGCCCTTTTGTCTACAGGGATTATCAAGAAACCTCCTGTGGTTGTAGTTCATCTGAGGTAAAATATTGTACTGCTACACGAGTCCAGTCCAGATAAACTATGCTCACCACTGTACCACTGCACGAGTTCCCCATTCTTGGTAGCCTATCAATTGAAAATATACCAAAGTCTATTCTCTGTCAAATGTTTCCCCATACCCATCATGGGACGTAGGTAGTATTAATTACTGGCGTTCTAATCTAATCCAACCCACGCCCGGTAGAGTAAATAAATCCAAGCATTAAATACTATTTCTGTTGACTACCAACATTATAGCAAATTCCATTAGATTTTTGGCCCAAAATCAGGGTGGAGCGTGACCATAGCGGTAGTGAGCTGCAACTGCACCAACTTCCTTCGGTTTAGGTGTCCTGGAAAATAATCTTATGCAGATGTCGCTGAAATTACCACTCGGATAATGGCACCAGCACTGCCTGTGATTGAAATTTCCACTACATCCAGATAATGGGGCCACAATTAAATTGAACAATTAAACTCTTAACATATCACATTTAATGGGCAAAAGAATTAAACAGACGAGACACATGTTAGCCAGAGAAGAAAAAAGTTGATGACACGGGGAGGTGATCTGATTCAAAAGAAAAAACCTATCGGCCTAAACATAAAGGCCCGCTTGGATAGGCCATCAGCCTCCATGTTTTGTTCTTGTACACGTGGAGAAAGTATAAATAAGAAAAATCTAACTATCAGTTATTCTCGCTTACGCTAATTGTTGTGAATTTAATTCGAACGAAACAGGAGACACAATGGTAGATGTGTTACCCCCGGCAGCCGTGGTTGTGTTATCTCTATATAATACAACAAGGTAGAAAAGTCTTTTGTTCTCTTTCTTAAAGACACGTCAAGATGAAAGGAGTTTTTTAAACGATATTTGAAGTTTGTTTCAAAATTTTTATGAGGCTTTATGTTATATTTTAAAATAGGTTCTATTAAAAGGCTCTCGTTCAAGACTGTTAAAAAGGGATTATTAAAAAAAAAAAAATCAAAAAAGAGAGAGGGTTTGTTGTTGAAATAAAAGGGTTTTTTTTTTAAACTTTAATTTGTTATAAGAAAGCGGTCTTTAAAGTATAGTTTAAAAGTTTTTTTTTTTAAACAATAAGCATTCAAATTGGTTGTAAAAGAGTTTTTGAAGATGGGTTTGTGAAAGCATTACTTTTATAAAGAATTTTTAGATCCATTTATTTTGTGGAAGCTAAGCAATAGAGAAGCCACCACAAAGGTGTAACAACAGGCAACTTTCATGTTTGCAAATTCATTTGTTTGTTGAGTCACAACAAATGGGAAAATCCAAGAGGATGATATGGTCAAAGTGACAACAGGAAATGTTTGAAATATTTTTCAAATATTTGGAAGTGAAAATGAAAAAGGATGCCTTCGCATTGAATGCATAAAAGAATATGTAGATGACAACTGTTGGGTGCCAATTTTGCACATTTTTTCTACATTTGTTTTCCCTATTTTGACTCATGACCATAACCAATGGGACTATCTTTGCCTGTTTTTCCTACCTTTCTATCCTAACTTGTGTTGTTTTACCTTGTTTTCATCACTCTGTCATTTCTTCAATTATTATGATATATTATGCCTTTTTATGACTAATTGAGGATGAATGTTTGGAGAAGATCTATAGTATTTGTGTTGTCTTTCTAGATGTCGTTTGTAGCACCAAAAATCCCAAGCACGAAGTACACAGGAACAGTTAAGGGTGTGTTGTTACAGCGAGCGACGCTATTACACCTTGCTGTTACAGATCCGCCAACAACTTCTGTTACAGACCTGTTGGAAAATCGTTGATACAATTGTACCATTGACAGGATCTCGTCAACACCTGCTGATGATCTGTCCTTTAGCTGTCACACTACAACTGTGGTTTTATTGCAATAGCAATAGAAGTTTTTTAGCATCGTATTTTTGGGATAACAGCCTAAAGGCGGTTTTGATTATAATCTATAATTTTCTAGTCAGAACTTTATTAATGAGAGGTTATAACTATATGTCTTCTGTTTTGATCAGCATGAGAATCATAAGATTCTCATGACTGATCCATCCCTTGATTTTCTGAGATGTAACCGCTATATAGATCTCGGACCTAGAGGTCGAAAATTTACTAGAGAACAACTTTATTTTGGCTCTGTAATTGTGCTCAGATTAATACAGATTCTCATGTTATTGATGTTACATGCGTTATTCAATTTAGTTTCCGTTAAGTTGTTTCTCTTCCTACGCCCTGCTAGGGAGGAAGGGCCCTCCTCTTTAGCAGGGATTGCAGTGATTAAAGTAGTTGTGTGTATGTAATTGTATTTCAGTTTATGTATTAGTAGAGTGTTGTTGTTGCTATTCAGTTGTGAATATATCTGCTTCAATTTCAATATTTTGTATGTTGTTACACATATGATATTAAAGACACCAGCTGGATACTTGTTGTGTGGCGTGCTAGAAAAAATTAATTGAAGTGTGATTCCAGTCTTGTAGATGCTTTTATTTCTGCATGTGTGATTTACTTTCAGCATTTACTTTAGTAACGATTTCTTTTCTTTGGAATTGCTTCTGGTTGGTGTATCGGCACAGACAGTGCAACTGTCATTGGAATAAAAATACATCCCTGGATTGATAATTAATTTGTATTGTTTATTCATTTGACAGTGATTTATATTGCCCAACATTTGGCAATGTTTTCGGGGATGGCAGTGACGATCCAATCAATCAGAGTTGTTTCTTAGAAGTGCAATTTCTGTGTGTTTTTTATAGTTTCTCCAGTGACACAATTGTCGGGCAGTAAGACGAGAGGTAAGACTTAGGAGAGTGAATTTCTGAGAATTTTGTTTTTTTTTTCTTAGAGTGTCTCCAGTGACACAATTGCCGGGCGGTAATACGAGAGGTAAGAACCTACGCATCGCTCTAACAAACTTGAACAGGCTCAACAATGTCTTGTTGGGATGCTTAGGAGTTGAATCTTGGGTGTTCTTTTTAGGGTGTCTTCAGCTATACAGTCGTTGGGCGGTAAGACGAGAGGTAAGAACCTACGCATCGCTCTAACAAACCTCGGTGGACTCACTGTTGTAGAAACTGAAGCACTCATAGGATGAATTGATACACATAGGGCCCATGTGTGCCAGTAGGAAAACATCAACATCTACAAACACCCCCCACTCTACTGACTACAGGGAAGACGGGTCGTAAGAAGGAAAATAATAGTGCAGATTTGGGAAGAAAAACATTCTTTGGAGATCTGATCTCAAGGGAAGAAAAGGAACAGTCCACGACATACAGAGATAATAGGAAGACAAGACCACAGAAAGCAACTACCATATGAAAGCCTAGACCATCGATGTCTTCTGTGTCTGGACCTCCCCATCCTTTGAACAACATATCCACCCCTGATATCAAAACTCCATATTCAAAAAAACAGTGGAGAATCATTGATCAGGATCTGGGAATTGAAGGACACGAAGAGACCAGTGGGGAGCATCAGGGACCTGAGGAACAACATTCAATTGATCATCAATTGGACATTGGTAGTGTTATTAACAGTTGGTCCTGGAACAACCTAATCCTTTTATTTGGCAATCTCCAGTACACTCTGAGGTCAGTTAATCCCATCAGGAAGAATCAGCCATGGGGGACGAGAATGTCAAAACAGATAGCTCTATTACTTTTGAATTCCCAATAGTAGTAACACGGGATGAGGCTCCTATGAATAATATTCCTTTATCATCCCTACCATGCTTTCAACGGATGGTTGTTGAAGACCCTGATACCTTTCTGTTCGAATTTCTGTTCAAATTCGATGTGTTGTGTAGAGGTTATGACTACACTTCAGATGCCCAGAAGCTGGAATTATTCCCTGCTACTCTAAAGGGAGAAACATTAAGATGGTTCATGAGATTTGGTGCTGGCACAATTCGAACCTGGAATGACATGAGAGAGGCCTTCCTCTTTATGTATCAGGATTACTGTCGAACTAGGGATTTGAAGGACGAGATTTTTAGAATTGCACAGAAGGAGGAGGAAAGCCTAGAAGACTATCTAGAGCGATTTCACCACAATTTACAAAGGTCTAAGTTCAGTAACTTAGATCCAAAAATTCTGAAGCCAATATTTTTAAGAGGTATAAGAGATGATTGTCTGGAGCATCTAAACGTATTGGGAAAATGAGACATATCACAAGAAACGCTTGATGAGATAATGAAGAATTTCCTGCGTAGCTCAAGAGGATCGGTCAAGGGGAAAGTTTCAGTTCGGGATCCTTCAATCCGGATACAAAAGTCTACGAGCTAAGGAGTAACCAGAGCAACAATCGGGAACTTATTTGAGGATTTTAAAACCAACTTCCTTAGCACTCCCTCTGCCCAGATTACTACAGTACAATTCAAGAAAGCACAAGCAGAAGCTGAAGCAGCCTTAGCAATATTCTATCCCCGATGCAAAAAGAAACATTTGGAGAGAGAATGTGGACTGAATAGTGTCATCTTGTGCAACATCTGTTAGTTGACACACTCTACGAATCAGTGTCTTGAGTTGCCTATACTGAAGGCAGTACGTCAAGAATCAAGTGAGGATGTTCAATCTTCTTATTTCATCGGATCAAAGAGACTATGGCAGCCACGACCTACAGGTATGCCGGCCAAACGCAACAACACGAGCACTACAAGCAGGACGCAACCAATTCTAAATCTTCATCCATGTCACCTCAGGTATGTCATTAAAAAGGTAAACATTTTCGTTTATGTTTCGGTGATTAATTGGCAGAAGTAATGATATTCCCGTGACGGTCGTGGGTGGCCGTCACATTAAGGCGGGGGAGGGGATATGTCTTGAAATCATTGCAAAAATTCGTAGTCATAAAAATCTATCAAATCTGCATGCACCTAATTAATAACAGACTTGCCAATGATGACCGAATCCAGTTGGAAAAGATCATGTGTACTAAATCCCATTACTTTCCATAACGAGCCATTTATGAATATTAGTGTGAGGTACGATTTGGTAAATCCGTAAAAGTTGTCACCTCCCATCAACCTCCTCAACTGAAACCTTGCATCCTCATTGCAAACTCGTCGATTGCGATAAGCAGAGATGCTGAGAAGCAGCGAATTCAGAAATGCAGTGATATTACAGTGGGGTTGAACAACAAGAAGCGAATTCAAAAATGTAGTGATATTAAAGTGGGGCTGAGCATCAAGAAGCAAATTTAGAAAAAAACAACAAATATGGGCGGAACAACGGTCAGGCACAAGCTCGATTCTATGGACACCTTGCAGAATTGTCCAAAAGCCTACCATATATTCAGAGATGTCAAATGGATTGAGTATTTCCAGAAGCTTGAAGGCTCAGAAGAGGCAATGGCAATTGAATTTTCTCAGAATTTGAACAATAATCAAACCCGAGTAAGGGGCATGCAAGTGGAGGTGACTGAAGAGGTAATTTCCTAGGTAACTTCATTGCCAGTAGAGGGGTAGAGGTGGTTTAATAGAAAAATCAATGACCCCTCCTTCAAAGAAGACTTCCTAGTAGGAGAAGAAAAATTGTAGAAGAAAGGGAGAGGAATTGACAAGTTGTCACTACCTCATCCTTGGGAAGATGTTTCCCTGGGTTTAATTAAATACATCACTTGTGAGGGAAGATCCACGATAGTGTTCAACTATCACTTTCCTCTGCTTAATCACCTTTGGCACCAAGAAAGGATTAATCTTCCATTTTATTTGTTAGGGAACATCAAGCACATGGCGGCAACAGTAAAAACAACGGCACACCCAGAGGCATGCGTGACTAATCATGGACTCATCAAGTTAATCGTGTTGGATGCCCTAGGCTAACAAGGAAAAACCTGAGAAGAATTAAAGCGAAAGAGACCGACGGCAAGTCGGGGGAAATAGACCATGACTTCAGGAGGAAATCAGGCAGAAGTGGAAACCCAGACTCAGCCTGCTGGAGTTAGAATTTGGAAAGAGCCTACTGATGAACCAATTGGAGATAGAAGGCCAAAATAAAGAGTGAAAATCAGCATACCTGCATAACCTTTGCCTACGACTAGAAAGCAAACGGAAGAAGAAGTTTTAGAAGAAGAAAGGCAACCCTCCTCATCAGGTAAAGACGAAACCCATGTCCTGTTTTTAGAACTCAAAAATCTAAGAAAGGAAAATGAAGAACTAAAGCAGAAATTATGTGAGGGGAAGGAAATTCTAGTGTCGGTATGCATGACATGTTTTCAAGACTTAACAACAGTGGGATATAAGGTCTGTAGAGAAAATATCAGCCCAATGGAAGCAGAAACAGAACAACAGGAGGCTATTACACAAGAACTTGTTGATGATGCTGCTGTTACATAAGAACCAGCAGTTAAAGCAGAGCCTCATGTAATAATTGACCTCGAAGCTGACCCACAAGAAACTGTGGAGGCCACTCCTATTGTAGAAGAAACAAAAATGGACACAGAGGCTACTCTAGGGGGAAACAAAAGGGCTAACACACAAGAACCCACCGAGGAAGCTGTTGTTACACAAGAACCAACAACAGAGGTGGAACAAGACCATTTAGCAGAGGTTGCTACACCCATTATTGATGTGGATATTGAATGTAGAAGAACGTCGGTTTCCACCTTGGGATGGAGTTCTGAGAAAATTTTGTTAATTTCTGAATTACAAAAGTGGAAACAAGAAGAAATCTCCGTTCGGGAGGGAAAGATTTCGCTAAAGGAACATCAGATAGAAATAGACACTTTACATGAAAGATGGATGAAAGAAGAGTTGAAGAAAGGATGGGATAATTATAAGAAGAAGGAAGCTCTGAAGAAATAGGAGAAATAGTTGCTGCTGTTACAGCAACAGGTTTAGGACCTCACCATAGACAAGCAAAAACTTCATGACCTCGCCCTCAATTTTTTGGGTTGTAGGCAGCCTTCTCCATTATATCATATTTTTTTATGGGAACGTTACTTGTTCCAGATGCAAGCTATTATGGAGGATATACCCTATTTATGTTCTTCCACTCGCACATTTCTAGATGTTTTCCGTGCCTCCGATTTCGATGAGCAAAGTTTGTTTTGTGAGTTATTCTTGCATAATATTATTTGTGAACATGTGAGTATGAAGATGGTTGTGACAGTATTACCCTATATGGGAGATCTTCAGGTGAGAGCTTTTTTATCCTTCATGAAGAATCAGATTGAATGGCATCTGGCCATCAAATCTATGGAGACTAATGAGGAGAAGATGACATTGTGGGTTCGGGAAAAACCGGGACAGGCTGTCGAGTTAAGGCGATAATTCAGGAGAATGTTGAGTACCCCTGGGATTAAAGAAATGATTGCCACTTATAGAAGAAGAATTGTGAACTTCTGCCTAAATCAGTTCTCAATGATCAAGAGTCAAGCCTTGACAGGGTGCTTGAAACACATGGAAGCCAACAGTGCCGAGTTACTGAAAGGGGACTCATTCTCATTCCAAAATTTCGTGGTGGTTATTACACATGTACTAGCTTATGCACAGATTGTACAATCCCTTGATGCTTTATGTTTGGGATTGAGATTCAAGTTTCCTTTGATCTGGCTACCAATTGTGGATTATCAGAGTAATTATGAATTGAGTAAGTATGAGTCAGAGTCCTGGGTATGGAAATTGATGGCCAACTAGGAGTACAGGTCTGCAGACGAAGATACAGCTGGTGCTTATGATCTCAATGACCTGCACCGGAGATATTCCCATGAGAGATGAGTTTTCATGAGGACATGTAATTATTTCAGTTGGGGGGAGATGTTGGGTGCCAGTTTTGCACATTTTTCCTACATTTGTTTTCCCTATTTTGCCTCATGACCATAACCAATGGGACTATCTTTGCCTCTTTTTTCCTACCTTCCTATCCTAACTTGTGTTTTTTTACCTTGTTTTCATTACTCTGCCATTTCATCAATTATTATGATATATCGTTCTTTTTTATGACTAATTGAGGATGAATGTTCGAAGAAGATCTATGGTCTTTGTGTTGTCTTTCTAGATGTCATTTGTAGCACCAAAGATCCCGAGCACGAAGTACATATGTTGTGTAACCAGCTCCAAAAAGAGAAGGAAAGAGATATAAACGCCTTATAAATGAGCCACTTCGAGGGGGAAACCTCCAATACATTACATAAATGAACAATTCTTTGATGATACAATTCACAAAACCTCCTTTCTATATATAGGAGTCCATGGGGCCATAATGTAATCCTAGTGGGCCACGATGTAATCCTAGCCGACCTAACAATAATAATTTAAGGGCACAATAATAACAAAATGGGGGTTACAAGGGTACAATAATAACAATAAGGGGGTTACACTAACAATAATAAAGGACTATACTAGTGATATAGGGACCTAACATGCCCCTCTCCTTCAAAAAAGTGTTGTCCTCAACGCTTGAGTAGCTCCGGGTGCTTCTGTATAAAATTCTCATCCTCCCATGTAGAATCTTCAGTGGGTAAGTTCTTCCAGTTGATGAGATACTCTGAAATTGATCGATTCCGTAGCTGTCGAGTTCTTGTTTCCATGACCGCTTCAGGTTCCAATATGATTTTTCCTTCCTCATCAAGTTCTGGCAATATTGTTTGAACTGGAAGATTTTCACCTATAACCTTCTTTAAGCATGAAACATGGAAAACTAGATGTACTCGTGAAGAAGGTGGAAGCTCCAATTTGTATGCCATAGTACCAATCTTTTGCAACACCTTGTAAGGACCATAGTACTTTGGCGATAATTTATTATCCTTCTTAGCTTGCTTGAGGGACATTTGTTTGTATGGTTGTAGCCGTAAAATACCCAATCTCCTACATCAAAACTTCTCTCGCTGCGATGTTGATCTGCCTGTTGTTTCATTCGATTTTGTGCCAAATTCAGGTTATCCTTTAAGAGTTGGAGAACTTCTTGCTGATGCTCGATGTGATCTTCCACTGCTTGAACCTTCAAATTTTCCCTTAAAGATGATGTTATGGATGGTGGATG
The DNA here is from genome assembly GCA_034641835.2 of Pinus albicaulis. Classification (NCBI taxonomy): domain Eukaryota; kingdom Viridiplantae; phylum Streptophyta; class Pinopsida; order Pinales; family Pinaceae; genus Pinus; species Pinus albicaulis. The sequence goes on along the minus strand of CM076578.1, from coordinate 1,234,152,190 downwards.
ATATCCATAAAGTGCCATAAATGGGGTCATTTTTGCTGCAGTATGGAAGGAAGTGTTATACCACCATTCAGCGAGAGGTAACCACTTGACCCATTATGCTTGTTTATCGGATACAAAACAACGAAGATATCCTTCCAAACATTTATTTACTATCTCAGTTTGACCATCAGATTGAGGATGATAAGATGAGCTATGAGCTAATTGAGTACCCAAACAAGAAAATAACTACGTCCAAAAATTTCCAGTAAAAATGGGATCTCTGTCACTCACAATAACCCTTGGGCTTCCATGTAGCTTTTGAATTCTATCCATAAATGTAGTAGCAACTTTACTTGCTTTAAATGGATGAGATAATGCACAAAAGTGTGCATACTTGGTAAGTCTATCAACTACCACCATGATGACATTCTTGCCTTCGGACTTCGGTAAACCTGTGATAAAATCCATTGAAATCTCCTCCCAACGTTGACTTGGAATGGATAAAGGTTGTAGAAGTCCGGGGTCTTAATTGTCTCCACTTTATTCTGCTGGCAAACCAAACATTCCGCCACAAACTTTTGAATATCAGATTTAAGGCCATCCCAAAAAAAATCTTTCTTCACCCTGTGGTAAGTTTTTAAAAATCCTGAGTGTCCTCCTAAAGGAGAAGTGTGCAATTACAGAAGAATCTTTTGTTTTAGTTGGGAATTCTTACAAAGATATAAGCGATCTTTGTACCATAAGGAATCATTTTTCCAACTAAATGTATCGGATGTACTAGGATCTTGCTGCAACTTTTGAATGAGTATCCATACATCTTTGTCCTTCTTCCATTCATCTCTTGCTTCGGTTATCCAATCTGGTTGGATAATAGAAATGGTACAAAGCAATGCTTCCACCTCTTCATTCTTTCTTGAGAGTGCATCTACAACAACATTCAGCTTTCCTTTTTTGTAGATTATTTCAAAGTCATAACCCAACATCTTTGTGACCCATTTTTGTTGTTCTTCTGACGATAGTCTTTGTTCCAAAAAGTGTTTAAGACTATCATGATCAGTTTTAACCTTGAAGTGTCTTCCCATTAGGTAAGTTCGCCATTTCTTTAGTGCATGCAGTATTGCTAACATTTCCTTCTCATAAATAGGTTTCTGTAAATACTTTCCTTTGATTGGATGACTTTCAAAAGCAATGGGTCTTCCTTCCTGCATTAAAACTGCACCAATTCCATTTCTTGAGGCATCACATTCCACAATAAAAGTTTTTGTGAAGTCTGGTGTAGCTAAGACCGATGCTAGGCACATTTCCTCTTTAAGATGTTCAAAGGCCTTAGTTGCTTCAGGAGTCCATGAAAATGCATCTTTCTTCAATAATGTTGTTAGAGGTGCTGCTATTCTCCCATAATTCTTAACAAACTTGCGATAATACCCTGTTAACTTGAGAAATCCTCGCAACTGCTTTATGGTTGTGGGGACTTTCCATTCCTTAATGGCTTTAATTTTGTTAGGGTCTACCTTAACACCCTCGTGAGATACAATATGACCCAGATATTCCACCTCTTGTACTCCGAAGAAACATTTGGATGTTTTTGCATATAATTGTTTCTCCTGCAATAGTTTGAGCACCCTGTCAACATGTTCAACATGATCCTTCCAAGAACTGCTGTAGATTAGTATATCATCAAAAAATACTAGCACAAATTTTCTAAGGAAGGGTTTGAAAATGGAATTCATCAACCCTTGAAATGTAGAAGGTGCATTGGTAAGGCCAAAAGGCATGACCAAAAATTCATAATGACCCTCATGAGTTCGAAATGCTGTTTTTGGAATATCTTCGGTCTTCATTCTAATTTGATGATATCCTGAACGAAGATCCAACTTGGTAAAATAAATTGCTCCATGTAATTCATCCAATAATTCATCAATCACAGAAATGGGAAATTTGTCTTTAATGGTGAGCTTATTGAGCTCCCTATAATCCGGACACATTCGCCATGATCCATCCTTCTTGTGTACCAATACTACGGGAGCAGAGAAAGAACTTTGACTAGGTTGAATTATACCCGCCTCTAACATTTCTGCAATCATACGTTCAATTTCACTCTTTTGGACGTAAGGATATCTATAAGGCCTGATGTTTGGAGGAACACTTCTTGGAATCAAATGAATAGCATGATCATGATCACGAATAGGTGGGAGTCTTTTGGGAGTTTCAAACACCTTGGAATGATTGTCCAAGACTTGTTGGAGATCTGCAGAAATAGATGATTTTGATGTCGGAACTTCTAGTGAGCATAATTGTGCAATTACGCCTCGTTGTTCTTTCTTTAGAAGCTTTGTCATGACATTAGAGCTTATTATCCTTCCTGGCTTCCCCGCAATACCCTGTAATTCGACTTCTTTTCCTTCTGAAAAAATTTCAAGAAAAGTTCTTAAAAATTAAAAGCTACCGTCCCCAAAGATTGTAACCATTGTACTCCTAGTACAACATCAGCACCTCCCATAGGAATGGCAGCATTGGACTAGTCAATACATATTCCCCCATGGTTAGCTTGATATTATGGCATTTTCAGAGCAATTTATAGTTCCTCCATTTGCAACCATCACTTGACATTCTGGTGCTGGGTATAGGAAACAATTTAATTCCTTGGCTACCTTATAATGAATAAAATTATGGGTGCTACCTGAATCAATCAACACTATTACCCTTTTCTTCTTTATATGTCCTTCTATCTTGAGAGTTTGGGGAGTGGTAATTCCTGCCAGTGCATTACACGATATGGTCGGATTCATTTCTTCCTCTTCTAGGGGTAGTTCCTGGTGTATATCCTCTTCTTGTTCATTTTCTTCTTCTTCTTCACAATCTATGTAAAATAATTTCTTCTCAGCACACTTATGACCTTTAGTGTATTTTTCACGTTATTGAGATCAAAATATTGCTCCATCTATAGTATCCATGTTACAGGATCCTTTCCATCAAACTTCCTCATATCCATTTTTGGAATATGGTGGTTCTTCCCGCCAACATTCGAGTTTATGAAATCACAATTAACATTTATTTGTTCTATCATCTTGAGGTTCTTCTCCACTATATTTCTGCCATTAGGAATCATTTCGGTTTTAAACTTGTCCTTGAAGCCTTCCATGTCTTTTAGATCATTCTTCATGTTTTCCATGTTTATAACTGTGTCATCCATCTTATTTCCCTTGCCCACTTCCATGCCATCCATCTCAGCTTCCATGCCATCCATCTTAACTACACTTCATCCATTTTAGGTTCCATGCCTTTCTTCAAACCTTCCATCTTCACTTCCATGCCTTTCTTCAAAACTTCCATTTCATTTTTTGTTGCTCTTTGCGAGGATGAAATCTGTTGCACTTGCTCTTGTAATTTTGATAAATCATGTTGCAATTCTTCATCTTCATGAGTCATAGTAGAGCCTTCTGAAGGCTTAATGGGTGTTGAATTCTTTTTAGGGGCCATTTTAGAATCCAATATTGATATCTGTTCTACAAGATGCCCTTGGAATCAATTCAACTTGATTCTTCAAACAAGACTTATGCAATTCGGAAAAAAAATACACACCTTTTACTAGCTTTGAGGAGCTCGATATTGAAATTGAATTATATCTGTAATTGAAAATCTTCGATATCTGAAATTCAGCCCTGTAGTAGCCCTCTGAAGCTTCTTTCAAATGCCATAGGTCTGACTTGATTTGGATTCTCCAAGACAAAGTTGTGTCCAATCTCCCACAATGACCTAATTCTGGACTGGTTCAGTAGAGCGAACTTGTACGACTTGCCACGTGTCACTGTTTTGTCCTTTGTCTCTGAAATTGATAGCCAAGAAACTACAGGCCGTATACTTGCGACCACTTTTGACGGCACTCCAATCCAATCTCCAGAGAGAGAGAGTTATTGAACTTTTTCCACGATCACCTCTTTGAGATGAAATTCAGGAGCCTGAAAAATCACTACCTTCCACAGATCATATCTCAAAAAATATTGCGTAACAAGCTCTGAAATTTTTTGATGAATTTTCTCAGGATTTCAGCTTCGCACCATATGAATTTCAGATTCTGAACCTTCGTAGAAAAAAATTTATAGCGCAAATGCCACGATGACTTGTTTAGGAGCTTGAAAAAATACCTGACTTCCACAGATCATATCTCCGAAATTATTGCGAACCAAACTCTGAAATTTTTATACAAGCTTCCTCAAGATTTTGAGTTCGCACCCTAACAATTTCAGCTTCTGAAACTTTGTAGAAAAAAAGTTATAGCGAAAATTCCACGATGACCTGTTTGGAGCAGCGAAACCCTAGAATCCAAAGCTCTGATATCAAATGTTGTGTAACCAGCTCCAAAAAGGGAAGAAAAGAGATATAAACGCCTTATAAATGAGCCACTTCGAGGGGGAAACCTCCAATACATTACATAAATGAACAATTCTTTGATGATACAATTCACAAAACCTACTTTCTATATATAGGAGTCCATGGGGCCATAATGTAATCCTAGTGGGCCACAATGTAATCCTAGCCGACCTAACAATAATAATTTAAGGGTACAATAATAAAAAAATGGGGGTTACAAGGGTACAATAATAACAATAAGGGGTTTACACTAACAATAATAAGGGACTATACTAGTGATATAGGGACCTAACAACATAGGAGCAGTTAAGGGTGTGTTGTTACAGCGAGAGATGCTGTTACACCTTGCTGTTACAGATTCGTCGGCAACTGTTGTTACACCCTGCTGTTACAGACCCGCTGGAAAACCATTGATATAGTTGTACCATTGACCAGATCTCGTCAACACCTGTTGATGATCTATCCTATAGTTGTCACACTACAGCTATGGTTTTATTGCGATAGCAGTAGAAGTTTTTTAGCATCGTATTTTTGGGATAACACCCTAAGGGCGGTTTTGATTGTAATATATAATTTTCTAGTCAGAACTTTATTAAGGATAGCTTATAACTATATCTATTCTATTTTAATCAGCATGAGAATAATAATATTCTCATGACTGATCCATCCCTTGATTTTCTGAGATGTAACCGCTATATAGATCTCGGACCTAGAGGTCGAAAGGTTACCAGAGAACAACATTATTTTGGCTCTGTAATTGTGCTCAGATTAATATAGATTCTCCTGTTATTGATGTTACATGTGTTATTCAATTTAGTTTCCGTTAAGTTATTTATCTTCCTCCACCCTGCTAGGGAGGAAGGGCCCTCCTCTTTAGCAAGGATTGCAATGATTAAAGTAGTTGTGTGTATGTAATTGTATTTCAATTTATGTATTAGTAGAGTGTTGTTGTTGCTATTCAGCTGTGAATATATCCGCTTCAATTTCAATACTTTGTATGCTGTTACACATATGATATTAGAGACACCAGCTGGATACTTGTTGTGTGGCATGCTAGAAAAAATTTATTGAAGTGTGATTCCAGTCTTGTAGATCCTTTTATTTCTTCATGTGTGATTTACTTCCAGCATTTACTTCAACAACGATTTCTTTTCTTTGGAATTGCTTCTGGTTGGTGTATCGGCATAGACAATGCAACTGTCATTGGATTAAAAAGACATCCCTAGATTGATAATTAATGTGTACTGTTTAGTCATTTGACAGTGATTTATATTGCCCAAAATTTTGGCGTTTTTTTCGGGGATGGCAGTTACGATCCAATCAATCAGAGTTGTTTCTTAGAAGTACAATTTTCGTGTGTTTTTTAGAGTGTCTCCAGCGACACAATTGTCGGGCAGTAAGACGAGAGTTAAGAACATGCGCAACGCTCTAACAAACTTGAGCAGGCTCACCAATGTCTTGCTGGGACATTTAGGAGAGTGAATTTCTGAGAATTTTGTTTTTTTTTCTTAGGGTGTCTCTAGTGACACAATTGTTGGACGGTAATACGAGAGGTAAGAACCTACACATCGCTCTAACAAATTTGATCAGGCTCACTAATTTCTTGCTGAGACACTTAGGAGTTGAATCTTTGGTGTTTTTTTTAGGGTGTCTTCAGCTATACAGTCGTTTAGCAGTAATACGAGAGGTAAGAACCTGCGCATCGCTCTAACAAACCTGGGCAGGCTCACTGTTGTAGAAAATGAAGCACTCATAGGATGAATTGATACACATAGGGCCCATGTGTGCCAGTAGGACAACATCAACATCTATAAACACCCCCCACTCTACTGACTACAGGAAAGACGGGTAGTAAGAAGGAAAAGAAGAGTGCAGATTTGGGAAGAAAAACATTCTTTAGAGATCTGACCTCAAGGGCAAAAAAGGAATAGTCCATGTCATACAGAGATAATAGGAGGACGGGACCACAGAAAGCAGCTACCATATCAAAGCCTAGACCATCGATGTCTTCCGTGTCTGGGCCTTCCCATCCTTCGAACAACATATCCACCCATGATATAAAAACTCCATATTCAAAACAATAGTGGAGAATCATTGATCAGCATCTAGGAATTAAAGGACAGGGAGAGACCAGTGGGGAGCATCAGGGACTTGAGGAACAAAATTCATTTGATCATCAATTGGATGTTCGTAGTGTTGTTAACAATTGGTCCTGGAACAATATGATCCTTTTATTTGTCAATCTCCAGTACACTCTGAGGTTAGTTCATCCCATCAAGAAGAATCAGCCGTGGGGGACAAGAATGTTAAAATAGATAGCTCTGTTACTTTTTAATTCCCAATAGTAGTAACATGGGATGAGGCTCCTATGAGGAATATTCCTTTAAAATCCCTACCAACCTTTCAAGGGATTTTTGTTGAAGACCCTGATACCTTTCTGTTCGAATTCGATGTGTTGTGTAGAGGTTATGACTACACTTCAGATGCCCAGAAGCTGAAATTATTCCCTGCTACTCTGCAGGGAGCAACGTTAAGATGGTTCATGATATTGGGTGTTGGCACAATTCAAACCTATAATGACATGAGAGATTCCTTCCTCTTTAAGTATCAAGATTATTGTCGAACTAGGGATTTGAAGGACGATATTTTCAAAATTGCACAGAAGGAGGAGGAAATCCTGGAAGACTATCTGGAGCGATTTCACTACAATTTACAAAGTTCTAAGTTCAGTAACATAGATCTAGAAATTATAAAGCCAATATTTTTAAGAGGTATAAGAGATGATTTTCTAGAGCATCTGAACCTATTGGAAAAAGGAGACATATCGCAAGAAACGCTTGATGAGATAATGAAGATTTGTCTGCGTAGCTCAAGAGGATCGGTTAAGGGGAAAGTTTCAGCTCGGGATCCTTCAATCCGGATACAGAAGTCCACGAGCAGAGGAATAATCAGAGCAAAGTGTTGGGGTTCCCATGTTTTGGCCAGATTGGGAAGACCAAGAGATGAGACAACATCATAACCACTTTGGGGCCCTAGGATCTATCCCTCCTGGACCTAGAGAGGTATCTCTCTATCAAAAAAAGAATGATATATCTTTGAAAGCTCAAAATGAGGTACTATGCTAGGTATAAAGCACAAAAAGGGGGGTTTTAAAATGATTTGGTTGGTTGGTTGTTGGGTTGGTCATGAGATCATAGACTGAGAAAGTAATGGGAGAAAAGGAACAAAACAACAGGATGTTTCAGCAAAGAGGATAGGTCAAGAAAGTGCCATCCATTGGGCTATGGAGTCATGAAAGGAGAATTACTTGCAACAACTAGCCAAGGCTTTCAGAGGGAAAGTCATCTAATACTAAAGGATCTTTTAGATTAGATGGTGGAATGGAACATTAAGGATTGAAAGTGAAAGAAGGAAAGCAACCTAATTTCTGTCTATAGATCAGGTCAGAGGTCATTTAACTCCAGACCTGCTTGGACATACTCATAGGAAACTCTCAAAGGAGGGACAGAGGGGCAACTTATAGACTGGACCAGAGGTCATTTAACTCCAGGTCAAGTTTAGCATGCTCCAAGGGAAAACAAAGATAAGTTTAACAGATAGATATTAGAAAGGCCAGCTGGTCGTACAAGGATTCTAGTGGACAGGGCTAGCTCTAATCCCCAGTGTTCCCAAATATTCTAGCTTCAACCCAACAAGAACAACTAAAGACAGATTCCATTTAATTCATACATCAGCTAGCAGGAAATGACATCCACTACACTGGTTAAATTAATTGAAATAAACCCTTAGATAACACATTTAGCAGAAAACATTGAAGGCAAGGAGAGCAGAGACATAGGGTACCTAACAAGGGTAAATCCTATGCCATATTTCTGATGTGAGCCCAGAAGAAAATGAAATAGTATGAAAATGTAAGAAACAGAGTTAGAAAAAACATCACGAATAGTAATAGACCAGGATCATGTGAAATGTGCTTTGATTAATTGATGCAAAACCAGTCACATACACTGAGCTCAATGGCTGTTACAATCCCAACTTCTCCTCCCAGCCTACTACAATACAAACTACTCTGCTACTTTCTCCCAGAACTATTCTAACAATCAAAACAGAATCCCTCTAACTACAACGGTAGCAGCCGAACAACAACAACCAACAACAACCTTTACAATATGTTCTCTAGGATTCTTATAGGAGAAAAGAGTAACAGGAGTAGATGTAAACTTAAATGCAGCATTAAAACTCTAAAGCAATAGGAGGGTCGAGGTTCCATTCAATTTAAATTCTAGGCATTTATCTTTGGTACTCATTGGATGATGGAGTGGTCTTCGTCAGGTTTCCATTTACTCCAGGTATGTCTCTGGTGTACTGAACAAAATGCAGAACGATGATGCTAGGGTCTATATAACTAATGCACTTGACAGCATGGGTCTGTTGTCAGGGCCAAAAAATCTCCTTAGTTCATGGCATAGAATAAAATAAATATGAATACTGTGTCCTTATATGGAGGAACGTTCTGCTGATATGGAAACCCTGATAGTATGGTTTTCTGTACATTGGACCTTTTGAGCGATCCACGGGGTCTTTGATTCTGGTACCCTGCCATTGAAAAATAGGATTAAGGCTTATAATTTGCAATTACAGGCCTTAAAACTCTCTACTTTCCACTGATACTCTCTACCGCTTTCTCGATTTCCTCTGACTGCGAAATCTGTGCTTTAATGGCACCGGAGAGGTTTTGCAGAGCTTTAATTTTATCCTTCGATGAAATTTATGTCGCAGACACCTTTCCAGACATTTCCCTGTAATATCAGGCTCCAAATTCAACTTTCTCTACGCAACGCGCCATTACAATAGTACATATGAACCATGGCGGTTTTCTGCCACTCTGTAATCCTGCAAAACACGAAAACTGTTAAGAAAACAACGCATGGGGAGGGTGGTATGGACGAACGTGACAATGGCAGAGTGGCGTGGACGAGGATGATGAATGTAGAGGCTACTGTGGAGGAAAAACATGGCACAATAGAAAATGCATGGGAAAACATCGAGGCAGACGTTCTAACGTAAGAACATTGAACTTTGACCTTGGAACGAATATATATAACGGGGGTGAGCGAATGTATGGTGGAGACACGTGGAGTGGTGACGTGGCAGGACTGGGAGATGGCGGGACAGTCAACAGTGGGGGAAATCAAATCTGGATCGTCCGATCTCAGGAGGAGATCGATGGCTAAGGACGCATTGGAGGGTGATGGACGGTGGGCCAGGGGTACGGTGGCCATGGATTATCGTGTGCGCAGCTTCATGGAGCGATCACCGTTAGATGGGGAGCCCCAGATCAAACGACTGATATGCATATCGCTCCGTGTCCTGTGCCGAACGATAACGCGCGATGAGTGGGCGGTTTTGAAACAGTGCCCCTGCCACGCGTCGCGTGATGAGTGGAATCGCTGGACCATCGGGAAATACTGCCTACCTCCTAAAGGCGGTGCGATAGAAACCGGTGGTTTATGAACATTGACCGCGGCGCATTTGCGGGGACCACCAGGCGGGTGAAAGGCTGACCATTGATCTGCAGGTAAATGAACGGTGAATTATGCGATTGGAGGAGTGAACGGGTTGAACGGTGGACGTGGTGGGGAAAAGCGACGACCGTCCAATCTATACAGATCGATGGTTCGAAATGCGCCTGACACATATTCGCGCTAAGCTCTTTCTGCCTTGGCGCCCGGGTCACGTGGAGGGAAAAGATACAAGGGCCTTGGCCGAAAGGGGCTAGGACCCATATTATGGAGAATATGGCTTTTTGGGCCATTTTAATGCAATTTGAGGGTGGAAAAGGGAAACGATAGGGAGAAAAGGATTGTTTCAACCAAAAAAAAAGTATTTGAAGGGTTTAAATAGGGTTTTGGGAGGATTAAAGGATTAATGAAGGAATTTTAGAAGGGGGGAAAAGAGGGTAGAAAGGAAACTTAGAAAAAGGGAAAACATAGTGAAATGGGGCATTCTGCAGGGATACAAGGGGAAAATTAAAGCCTTTTGGAGCACAATTTTGTCACAATCAGAGAGGCCTTATAATGGGGATCAACAGAAGGGATTTCATCAAAGGCAAAGGCACAGGAGACTTCAAGGATGATGTGTGTTTAGAAGAGATGCATTCCTTGAAGGCTCAAAAACAATTTAGCCCCCTACTTTGCCTCTCAAAAATTTATAGGGGGCTAATAGTGGCTCCACATGGGGATGGATTCTTCTTGAAGGAGTCAAGAATTCAGAGGATAAATATTTGGTGTAGACCAGATTCCTGGTACTTGACTCATTCTTTCTTCTCTTGGATCAGCTGCCACAAACTGTGAAGACATCAAATCAACAGAAAAATTCTCAAACAATCTACCTACCCATCCTACAATCCTAGCATTTTTTCTTCCAGGGTGCATTTGGACTAGCAGACCCTTTTCATCATTTATTTTATAAACAGAAAAATAGACCTATTCTAAATCTACCCTTATCACTCCATGAGACCAGATTAGATTGTTGGTCTCATATGTTTCTCTACCTAATCTAATATTTCCTGGGATTAGACTGTCCAACGGATTTCTTCTCTACATTCTACAACAGAAATTGAAAACAATCAAGCCAGTATTAGACTGTCTGACTTGCTGGACTTTGCAAGAATTAAAACAACTAACTACATGCTCACAGACTGAGCTTATTTGAGCTTTTCCTACCTACCCTACTCTACTTCTAATATTTACAATTCTATCTTACAAACATTGTCTTCCAATGTAACCAGTCCATCAAGTGATCCCATGGCTGGTCTTTCTTGCTCAACTCCTTGAGCATGCTGGATAGGCAGGGTAGCTCCCACTTTTTTTGTTCAATAACAACAGCTTTGAAAAATTTTCTTTCTATTTGCAACATGCTGCTCAAAAAGACCTTTGATCCTTCTTCAAATGTTTGCAGGAAATGTGCGTAAGGATCATGATATGATACCTGGTTATGAATATCTGGCAGGCAGGCTTCAACCAGGATTTCTTCTTCTTCCACTGGATCAAGAATGAGACTCTCTTGAGAAAGAGAATCTCCCTCTACTTCTTCATTTTCTGAACCGGAGGACTCATCATATATGGCAGTTTTGTCCTCTTGGAGCTCTGATATATTCTGCTCTAATGTGCTGAGCTCTGTGAAGAGATCCATTTATTCTTGAGCAGGGGTTTGTTCCATTGCTTCCTCTTTTTCAAGAGAAGGCTCATTGCTTTCAAACTGCTCAAAGATCTCTTCCTTGTTTTCCTCTTCATCCTATGAGATGAAAGGTTGCTGACCTCCAATCATGTGAAAACTATTACTGATGAGTTGTAATGGAGTGAAGCAAAGATCTAGAGATCCTTCACCCTCTTCTGCACTCTTAAAGCTTTCTTCCTAAGTATCATAAATAGCCTGCATTGGCTCATTACTCTCTGAAAGTAAAGGGGACTGATTTTCCTCCCATAAATCTACTAATGATGACTCTGCAAGATCATCTTCTGTTTGGAGAACATCATCATCAGATAGATCAAAAATAGGAAAATCATGAACATAAGTAATGCTGCCAACTGGACATACTAGGTTATCAGCAGATTTTTCTTCACTCTGATTTACATGTGAGCTTTCCAACTCTGTACAACAAAGCTCATCAAATGAATGGACAAGAATGTCTGTTGTGCAAAAAATTTCAGAGGCTGGTCGTCCATTGACGATCTGATCTATTTCTTCTTCTGTCAAAGGGGAAGATGATCTTGTGTTCCTTTGTGCAGAAGTGCAACAGCTCTTTGTTTCCCTTGAAGACTGGATTTGAGGCAGGATGTCATCTTGAGCCTCAACCACAAAGGATGATAAATCAACATCTGAGTTTTCAGGAGTATCTTGAATAATGTCTACAGTCTCTTGACTGTTTTCTTCCTCAGCTGATTCATCCATGTTCTTGTGATAGCTAGGGTGCATACGAAATCCTTCAATGGCTGTTAACATATCTTCAGGATGCATATTAACCAAATCATCATCAATATCTAACAGGTACTATATGATATCCCGAGATTGATCACAACAATCCCATGATAAGGATGGAGAGTCTCCTTTATAATTCTTGTAAAATACTTGTTGCATGTCCCTTAACGAAAACAAACTTTGAGGTTCTTACCATTCATACCAGACCCTAGCTTTTCCTTCTAATGTTGCCATGAAAATTTTCATTAGGCAGTCTTCATGCCATTCAACTTTAAATTTCCACACATGTATATGAAACTTGATGAGATGTAGCAAGGGGTCATCAGCGTTTTCACCCTGAAAGGTAGGAAGATTTTTTAACCAGTCCACTTCAAGCATTTTCTGTGGGAATCCAGGGATATTCTCCCTACTCATTGGGGCATATATTCTCTGTATGCGTGGAAGCATGTTTGTAAATCAGAAAGAGGTCACTGTATCTTCTCAACTAGTTCAGAGTCTTCTACCACTGGAGTCATTTGGTATTTTGGGAGTTATGGAGTGTGGAGTCGTCGGGTGGATGTATATGAATGCTTGAACTGGGATGTTGTCCAACATCAGAAATTGAAAGCCAATCTAGGCTAAGTGGTCTGTTCTCCCCAGCGAAGTTGCAATTATGTTGGGGTTCCCATGTTTTGGCCAGATTGGCAAGACCAAAAAAATGAGACAACATCATAACCACTTTGGGACCCTAGGATCTAGCCCTCCTGGACCCAGAGAGGGATCTCTCTATCAAACAAAGAATTATATATCTTTGAAAGCTCAAAATAAGGTATTAGGCTAGGTATGAAGCAAAAAAATGAGGGTTTTAAAATGATTTGGTTGGTTGGTTGCTGGGTTGGTCATGAGATCATAGACTAAGAAATTAATGGGAGAAAAGGAACAAAACAGCAGGATGTTTCAGCAAAGAGGATAGGTCAAGAAAGTGCCATCCATTGGGCTATGGAGTCATGAAAGGAGAATTACTTGCAACAACTAGCCGAGGCTTTCAGAGGGAAAGTCATCTAATACTAAAGGATCTTTTAGATTAGATGGTGGAATGGAACATTAAGGATTGAAAGTGAAAGAAGGAAAGCAACCTAATTTCTGTCTATAGATCAGGTCAGAGGTCATTTAACTCCGGACCTACTTGGACATACTCATAGGCAACTCTCAAAGGAGGGACAGAGGGGCAGCTTATAGATCAGACCAGAGGTCATTTAACTCCAGGTCATCTTTAGCATGCTCCAAGGGAAAACAGAGATAAGTTTAATAGAAAGATCTTAGAAAGGCCAGCTGGTCGTACAAGGATCCTAGTGGACAGGGCTAGCTCTAATCCCCAATTTTCCCAAATCTTCCAGCTTCAACCCAACAAGAACAACTAAAGACAGATTCCATTTAATTCATACATCACCTAGCAGGCAATGACATCCACTACAGTAGTTAAATTAATTGAAATCAACCCTTAGATAACACCTTTAGCATAAAACATTGAAGGCAAGTCTAGCAAAGACATAGGGTACCTAACAAGGGTAAATCCTATGCCATATTTCTGATACGAGCCCAGAAGAAAACGAAATAGTATGAAAATGTAATAAACAGAGTTAGAAAATACATCACCAATAGTAATACACCAGGATCCTGTGAAATGTGCTTTGATTAATTGATGCAAAACCAGTCACATACACTGAGCTCAATGGCTGTTACAATCCCAACTTCTCCTCCAAGCCTACTACAATAAAAACTACTCTACTACTTTCTCCCAGAACTGTTCTAACAATCAAAACATAATCCCTCTAACTACAATCGCAGCAGCAGAACAACAACAACCAACAACAACCTTTACAATATGTTCTCCAGGATTCTTATAGGAGAAAAGAGTAATAGGAGTGGATGTAAACTTAAATGCAGCATTAAAAATATAAAGCAGTAGGAGGGTCGAGGCTCCATTTAGTTTAAATTCTGGGCATTTATCTTTGGTACTCGTTGGATGATGGAGTGGTCTTCGTCAGGTTTCCATTTACTCCAGGTATGTCTCTGGTGTATTGAACAAAATGCAGAACGATGATGCTAGGGTCTGCCATACTGTATAACTAATGCACTTGGTAGCATAGGACTATTGTCAGGGCCGAAAATCTCCTTAGAACATGGCATAGAATAAAAGCAATATGAATACTGTGTCCTTATATGGAGGAACGTTCTACTGATACGGAAACTATGATAGTATGGTTTTCTGTACATTGGACCTTTTGAGCGATCCACGGGGTCTTTGATTATGGTACCCTGCCATTGAACAATAGGATTAAGGCTTATAATTTGCAATTACAGGCCTTAATACCCTATGCTTTCCACTGATACTCTCTGTCGCTTTCTCGATTTCCTCTGACTACGAAATCTGTGCCTTAATGGCGCCGGAGAGGTTTTGCAGAGCTTTAATTCTGTCCTTCGATGAAATTTATGTCGCAGACACCTTTCCAGACATTTCCCTGTAATATCAGGCTCCAAATTCAACTTTCTCTGTGCAACGCGCCATTACAATAGTACATATGAACCATGGCATTTTTCCGCCCCTCTGTAATCCTGCAAAACACGAAAACTCTTAAGAAAACAATGCATGGGAAGGGTGGTATGGATGAATGTGACAATGGCAGTGTGGCATGGACGAGGATGATGACTGCAGAGGCTACTGTGGAGGAAAAACATGGCACAACAAAAAATGCATGGGAATACATCGTGGCAAACGTTCTAACGTAAGAACATTGAACTTTGACCTTGGAACGAATATATATAACGGGGGCAGGCGAATGTATGGTGGAGACATGTGGAGTGGTGACGTGGCAGGACCGGGAGATGGCGGGACAATCAACAGCGGGGGAAATCAAATCTGGACCGTCCAATCTCAGGAGGAGATCGACGGCTGAGGAAGCGTCGGAGGGTGATGGACGGTGGGCCAGGGGTATGGTGGCCATGGATTATCGTGTGCGTAGCTTCATGGAGCGATCATCGTTAGATGGGGAGCCCCAGATCGGATGACTGATATGCATATCACTCCGTGTTCTGTGCCGAATGATAACGCGCGATGAGTGGGCGGTTTTGAAACAGTGCCCCTGCCACGCATCGCGCGATGAGTGGAATCGCTGGACCATTGGGAAATACCACCTACCTCTGAAAGGCGGTGCGATAGAAACTGGTGGTTTATGAACAGTGACCACGGCGCGTTTGCGGGGACCACCTGGCGGGTGAAAGGTTGACCGTTGATTTGCGGGTAAATGAACGATGAATGATGCGATTGGAGGAGTGAACGGGTTGAATGGTGGACGTGGTGGGGAAAAGCGATGACCGTCCGATCTATACAGATCGACAGTTCGAAATGCGCCCGACACATATTCACGCTAAGCTCTTTCTGCCTTGGGGCCTGGGTCACATGGAGGGAAAAGATACAGGGGGCTTGGCCGAAAGGGGCTAGGACCCATATTATGGAGAATATGGCTTTTTGGGCCATTTTAATGCAATTTGAGGGTGGAAAAGGGAAACGATAGGGAGAAAAGGATTGTTTCAACCAAACAAAAAGTATTTGAAGGGTTTAAACAGGGTTTTGGGAGGATTAGAGGATTAATGAAGGAAGTTTAGAATGGGTGGAAAAGAGGGTAGAAAGGAAACTTAGAAAAAGGGACAACAGAGTGAAATGGGGCATTCTGCAGGGATACAACGGGAAAATTAAAGCCTTTTGGAGCACAATTTTGTCACAATCAGAGAGGCCTTATAATGGGGATTAGCAGAAGGGATTTCATCAAAGGAAAAGGCACAGGAGGCTTCAAGGATGATGTGTCTTCAGGAGAGATGCATTCCTTGAAGGCTCAAAAACAATTTAGCCCCCTACTTTGCTTGTCAAAAATTTACAGGGGGCTAACAGTGGCTCCACATGGGGATGGCTTCTTCTTGAAGGAGTCAAAAATTCAGAGGATAAATCTTTGGTGTAGACCAGATGCCTGGTACTTGACTCATTCTTTCTTCTCTTGGATCAGTTGCCACAAACTGTGAAGACATCAAATCAGTAGAAAAATTCTCAAACAATCTACCTACCCATCCTACAATCCTAGCATTTTTTCTTCCAGGGTGCATTTGGACTAGCAGACCCTTTTCATCATTTATTTTATAAACAGAAAAATAGACCTATTCTAAATCTACCCTTATCACTCCATGAGACCAGATTAGACTATTGGTCTCATATGTTTCTCTACCTAATCTAATATTTGCTGGGATTAGACTGTCCAGCAGATTTCTTCTCTACATTCTACAACAGAAATTGAAAACAGTCAATCCAGTATTAGACTGTCTGACTTGCTAGACTTTGCAGGAATTAAAACAACTAACTACATGCTCACAGACTGAGCTTATTTTAGCTTTTCCTACCTACCCTACTCTACTTCTAATATTTACAATTATATCTTACAAACATTGTCTTCCAATGTAACCAGTCAATCAAGTGATCCCATGGCTGGTCTTTCTTCCTCAACTCCTTGAGCATGTTGGATAGTCAGGGCAGCTTCCACTCTTTTTGTTCAATAACAACAGCTTTGAAAAATTTTCTTTCTATTTGCAACATGCTGCTCAAAAAAACCTTTGATCCTTCTTCAAATGTTTGCAGAAAATGTGCATAAGGATCATGATATGATACCTGGTTATGAATATCTGGCAGACAGGCTTCAACCAGGATTTCTTCTTCTTCCACTGGATCAAGAATGAGACTCTCTTGAGAAAGAGAATCTCCCTCTACTTCTTCATTTTTTGAACCGGAGGACTCATCATATATGGCAGTGTTGTCCTCTTGGAGCTTTGATATATTCTGCTCTGATGTGCTGAGCTTTGTGAAGAGATCCATGTATTCTTGAGCAGGGGTTTGTTCCATTACTTCCTCTTTTTCAAGAGAAGGCTCATTGCTTTCAAACTGCTCAAAGATCTCTTCCTTGTTTTCCTCTTCATCCTCTGAGATAAAAGGCTGCTAACCTCCAATCATGTGAAAACTATTACTGATGAGTTGTAATGGAGTGAAGAAAAGATCTAGAGATCCTTCACCCTCTTCTGCACTCTTAAAGCTTTCTTCATCAGTATCATAAATAGCGTGCATTGGATCATTACTCTCTGAAAGTAAAGGGGACTGATTTTCCTCCCATAAATCTACTAATGATCACCCTGCAAGATCATCTTCTGTTTGGAGAACATCATCATTAGATAGATCAAAAATAGGAAAATCATGAACATAAGTAATGCTGCCAACCGGACATACTGGATTTTCAGATGAATGGAAAAGAATGTCTGTTGTGTAAAAAATTTCAGAGGCTAGCTGTCCATTGACGATTTGATCTATTTCTTCTTCTGTCAAAGGGGAAGATGATCTTGTGTTCCTTTGTGCAGAAGTGCAGCAGCTCTCTGTTTCCCTTGAAGACTGGATTTGAGGTAGGATGTCATTTTGAGCCTCAACCACAAAGGATGATAAATCAACATCTGAGTTTTCAGGAGTATCTTGAATAATGTCTACAGTCTCTTGACTGTTTTCTTCCTCAGCTGATTCATCCATGTTCTTGTGATAGCTAGGGTGCATACAAAATCATTCAATGGCTGTTAACAGATCTTCAGGATGCATATTAACCAAATCCTCATCAATATCTAACAGGTAGGTATGATATCCTGAGATTGATCACAACAATCCCATGATAAGGATGGAGAGTCTCTTTTATAATTCTTGTAAAATACTCGATGCATGTCCCTTAACGGAAACAAACTCCGAGGTTATAACCATTCATACCAGACCCTATATTTTCCTTCTAATGTTGCCATGAACATTTTCATTAGGCAGTCTTCATGCCATTCAACTTTAAATTTCCACACATGTATATGAAACTTGATGAGATGTAGCAAGGGGTCATCAGCGTTTTCACCCTGAAAGGTAGGCAGATTTTTTAACCAGCCCACTTTAGGAATTTTCTGTGGGAATCCAGGGATATGCTCCCTACTCATTGGGGCATATCTTCTCTGTATGCGTGGAAGCATGTTTGTAAATCAGAAAGAGGTCACTGTATCTTCTCAACCAGTTCAGAGTCTTCTACCAGTGGAGTCATTTGGTCTTTTGGGAGTTATGGAGTGTGGAGTCTCCAGGTGGATGTATATGAATGCTTGAAGCAGGATGCTATCCACCATCAACAATTGAAAGCCAATCTAGGCTAAGTGATCTATTCTCCCAAGCGGAGTCACGATTATGTTGGGGTTCCCATGTTTTGGCTAGATTGGCAAGACCAAAAGATGAGACAACATCATAACCACTTTGGGGCCCTAGGATCTTGCCCTCCTGAACCCAGAGAGGTATCTCTCTATCAAACAAAGAATGATATATCTTTGAAAGCTCAAAATAAGGTATTAGGCTAGGTATGAAGCACAAAAAGGGGGGTTTTAAAATGATTTGGTTGGTTGGTTGCTGGGTTGGTCATGAGATCATAGACTGAGAAAGTAATGGGAGAAAAGGAACAAAACAACAGGATGTTTCAGCAAAGAGGATAGGTCAAGAAAGTGCCATCCATTGGAATATGGATTCATGAAAGGAGAATTACTTGCAACAACTAGCCAAGGCTTTCAGAGGGAAAGTCATCTAATACTAAAGGATCTTTTAGATTAGAATGTGGAATGGAACATTAAGGATTGAAAGTGAAAGAAGGAAAGCAACCTAATTTCTGTCTATAGATCAGGTCAGAGGTCATTTAACTCCAGACCTGCTTGGACATACTCATAGGAAACTCTCAAAGGACGATAGAGGGGCAACTTATAGATCGGACCAGAGGTCATTTAACTCCAGGTCATATTTAGCATGCTCCAAGGGAAAACAGAGATAAGTTTAATAGAGAGATCTTAGAAAGGCCAGCTGGTCGTACAAGGATCCTAGTGGACAGGGCTAGCTCTAATCCCTAGTGTTCCCAAATCTTCCAGCTTCAACCCAACAAGAACAACTAAATACAGATTCCATTTTATTCATACATCAGCTAGCAGGCAATGACATCCACTACACTAGTTAAATTAATTAAAATCAACCCTTAGATAACACCTTTAGCAGAAAACATTGAAGGCAAGGAGAGCAGAGACATAGGGTACCTAACAAGGGTAAATCCTATGCCATATTTCTGATGCGAGCCCAGAAGAAAACGAAACAGTATGAAAATGTAATAAACAGAGTTAGAAAAAACATCACCAATAGTAATAGACCAGGATCTTGTGAAATGTGCTTTGATTAATTGATGCAAAACCAGTCACATTCACTGAGCTTAATGGCTGTTACAATCCCAACTTCTCCTCCCAGCCTACTACAATACAAACTATTCTGCTACTTTCTCCCAGAACTGTTCTAACAATCAAAACAGAATCCCTCTAATTACAACGGGAGCAGCTGAACAACAACAACCAACAACAACCTTTACAATATGTTCTCTAGGATTCTTATAGGAGAAAAGAGTAACAGGAGTAGATGTAAAATTAAATGCAGCATTAAAACTCTAAAGCAGTAGGAGGGTCGAGGCTCCATTTAGTTTAAATTCTGGGCATTTATCTCTGGTACTTGTTGGATGATGGAGTGGTCTTCGTCAGGTTTCCATTTATTCCAGGTATGTCTCTGGTGTACTGAACAAAATTCAGAACGATGATGCTAGGGTCTGCCATACTGTATAACTAATGCACTTGTCAGCATAGGACTGTTGTCGGGGCCGAAAAATCTCCTTAGAACACGACATAGAATAAAAGCAATATGAATACTGTGTCCTTATATGGAGGAACGTTCTGCTGATACAGAAACCCTGATAGTATGGTTTTTTATACATTGGACCTTTTGAGCGATCCACGGGGTCTTTGATTCTGGTACCCTGCCATTGAACAATAGGATTAAGGCTTATAATTTGCAATTACAGGCCTTAAAACTCTCTGCTTTCCACTGATACTCTCTGCCGCTTTCTCGATTTCCTCTTAGTGCGAAATCTGTGCCTTAATGGCGCCAAAGAGGTTTTGCAGACCTTTAATTCTTTCCTTCGATGAAATTTATGTTGTAGACACCTTTCTGAACATTTCCCTGTAATATCAGGCTCCAAATTCAACTTTCTCTGCGCAACGCGCCATTACAATAGTACATATGAACCATGGCGGTTTTCCGCCCCTCTGTAATCCTACAAAACACAAAAACTGTTAAGAAAACAATGCATGGGGAGGGTGGTATGGATGAATGTGACAATGGCAGCGTGGCTTGGACGAGGATGATGACTGCAGAGGCTACTATGGAGGAAAAACATGGCACATCGAAAAATACATGGGAAAACGTCGAGGCAGACGTTCTAACGTAAGAACATTGAACTTTGACCTTGGAACGAATATATATAATGGGGGCGGGAGAATGTATGATGGAGACACGTGGAGTGGTGACGTGGCAGAACCGGGAGATGGGGGGACAGTCAACAGCGAGGGAAATCAAATCTAGACCGTCCGATCTCAGGAGGAGATCGACGGCTGAGGACGCGTCGGAGGGTGATGGACGGTGGGCCAGGGGTACGGTGGCCATGGATTATCGTGTGCACAGCTTCATGGAGCGATCACTGTTAGATGGGGAACCCCAGATCAGATGGCTGATATGCATATCGCTCTGTGTCCTGTGTCGAACGATAACGCGCGATGAGTGGGCGGTTTTGAAACAGTGCCCCTGCCACGCGTCGCGCGATGAGTGGAATCGTTGGACCATCGAGAAATACCGCCTACCTTCGAAAGGTGGTGCAATAGAAACCGGTGGTTTATGAATAGTGACCGCGATGCGTTTGTGGGGACCACCGGGCAGGTGAAAGGTTGACCGTTGGTCTGCGGGTAAATGAATGGTGAATGATGCTATCGGAGGAGTGAACAGGTTCAACGGTGGATGTGGTGGGGAAAAGCGACGATCGTCTGATCTATACAGATCGACGGTTCGAAATGCGCCCGAAACATATTCACGCTAAGCTCTTTCTACCTTGGCGCCCGGTCTTGGTGCCTGGGTCACGTGGAGGGAAAAGATACAGGGGGCTTGGCTGAAAGGGGCTAGGACCCATATTATGGAGAATATGGCTTTTTGGGCCATTTTAATGCAATTTTAGGGTGGAAAAGGGAAACGATAGGGGGAAAAGGATTGTTTAAACCAAACAAAAAGTAATTGAAGGGTTTAAACAGGGTTTTGGGAGGATTAGAGGATTAATGAAGGAAGTTTAGAAAGGGGGGAAAAGAGGGTAGAAAGGAAACTTAGAAAAAGGGACAACAGAGTGAAATGGGGCATTCTGCAGGGATACAAGGGAAAAATTAAAGCCTTTTGGAGCATAATTTTGTCACAATCATAGAGGCCTTATAATGGGGATCAGCAGAAGGGATTTCATCAAAGGCAAAGGCACAAGAGACGTCAAGGATGATGTGTCTTCAAGAGATATGCATTCCTTAAAGGCTCAAAAACAATTTAGACCCCTACTTTGCCTGTCAAAAATTTACAGGGGGCTATCACAAAGATCGGGAAATTATTTCAGGATTTTAAAACTGACCACCTTAGCACTCTCTCTGACTAGATTACTACAGTACAAGTCAAGAAAGCACAAGCAAAAGCTGAAGCAGCCTTAGCAATATTTTGTCCTCGATGCAAAAAGAAACATTTGGAGAGAGAATGTGGACTGAATAGTGTCAGCTTGTGCAAAATCTATGAGTTGGCACACTCTACGAATTAGTGTCTTGAGTTTCCCAAACTAAAGGCGATACTTCAAGAATCAAGCGAGGATGTTCAATCTTCTTATTTCATCGAATCAAAGATACTATGGTAGCCGCAACCTACAGGTATGTCGGCCAAACGCAACAACACGAGTGCTGCAAGCAGGACGACGCCAATTCTAAATCTTCCTCCACATCACCTCAGGTATGTCATTAAAAAGGTAAACGTTTTCATTTATGATTCAATGATTAATTGGTAGAAGTAATTATATTTCCGCGACGACCGTGGGCGGCCGTAAAATTAAGGTGGGGGAGGGGATATGTCTTGAAATCATTGCAAAAAGTTGTAGTCATAAAAATATATCAAATCCGCATGCACCTAATTAATAATAGACTTGCCAATGATGACCGAATCCAGTTGGAAAAGAGCATGTGTACTAAATCCCATTACTTTCCATAACGAGCCATTTACGAATATTAGTGTGAGGTACGATTTGGTAAATCTGTAAAAGCTGTCACCTTCCATCAATCTCCTTGACTGAAACCTTGCATCCTCATTGCAAAATCATCGATTCAGATAAGGAGAGACCTCGAGAAGCAACGAATTTAGAAACATAGTGATATTACACTGGGGTTGAACAACAAGAAGAAAATTCAGAAACGTAGTGATAATATAGTGGGGCTGAGCAGCAATAAGTTAATTTAGAAACAAACAGCAAATATGGGTGGAGCAGCGGTCAGGCACGAGCCGAATTCTATGGACACCTTGCAGAATTTTTCAAAAGCCTACCATATATTCAGAGATGCCAGATGGATTAAGCATTTACAGAAGCTTGAAGGCTCAGATGAGGCAGAGGCAATTGAATTTGCTCAGAATTTGAAAAATAATTAAACTCGAGTAAGGGGCATGCAAGTGGAGGTGACTAAGAGGTAATTTCCCAGGTAAATTCATTGCCAGTAGAGGGGTGGAGTTGGTTTAATAGAAAAATCAATGACCCATCCTTGAAATAAGAATTCCTAGTAGGAGAAGAAAAATTGTAGAAGAAAGGGAGAGGAATTGACAGGTTGTCACTACCTCATCCTAGGGAAGATGTTGCCCTGGGTTTAATTAAATATATCATCTATGAGGGAAGATCCATGATAGTGTTCAACTATCACTTTCCTCTGCTTAATCACCTTCGGCACCAGGAAAGGATTAATCTTCCATTTTATTTGTTAGGGAACATCAAGCACATGGCGGCAGCGGTAAAAACAACGACACACCTAGAGACACGCGTGACTAATCACGAACTCATCAAGTTAATTATGTTGGATGCCCTAGTCCAGCAAGGAAAAACCTAGGAAGAATTCAAGCGAAAGAGGATGAGGATAGGTTGGGGGAAACAGACCACAACTTCAGGAGGAAGTCAGGCAGAAGTGGAAACCCATACTCATCCTGCTGGAGTTAGAATTGGAAAAGATCCTACTGATGAACCAAATAGGGATAGAAGGCAAAAAAAGAGAGTGAAAATCAGAATACCTGCATAACCTTTGCCTACGACTAGAAAGAAAACAGAAGCAAAAGTTTTAGAAGAAGAAAGGCAACCCTCCTCATCAGGTAAGGAAGAAACCCATGTCCTATTTTTAGAACTCGAAAATCTAAGAAAGGAAAATGAAGAACTAAAGAAAAAATTATCTGAGGGGAGGGAAATTCCGGTGTTGGTATTCATGACATGTTTTAAAGACT
The DNA here is from genome assembly GCA_034641835.2 of Pinus albicaulis. NCBI lineage: Eukaryota > Viridiplantae > Streptophyta > Pinopsida > Pinales > Pinaceae > Pinus > Pinus albicaulis. The sequence continues at coordinate 1,234,128,378 of CM076578.1, read as the reverse complement.
TAACAGTAGTGGATATAAGGTCTGTAGAGAAAATATCAGCCCATGGAAGAAGAAACAAAACAACAGGAGGCTGTTACACAAGAACTTGCTGATGATGCTGCTGTTACACAAGAACCGTAAATTAAAGCAGAGCCTCCTGTAATAATTGACCTAGAAGCTGACCCACAAGAACCTGTGGAGGCCACTCCTATTGTAGAAGAAACAATAATGGACACAGAGGCTACTCTAGGTGTAAACAAAAGGGCTGACACACAAGAACCCACCGAGGAAGCTATTGTTACACACGAACCAGCAACAGAGGTGGAACAACCCCATTTAGAAGATGCTACTACACCCATTATTGATGTGGATATTGAATGTAGAATACTGTCTGGTCCCGCCTCGTGATGGAGTTCTGAGAAAATTTTGTTAATTTCTGAATTACAAAAGTGGAAACATGAAGCAATCTCTGTTTAGGAGGGGAATATTTCACTAAAGGAACATCAGATAGAAATAGACACTTTACATGAAATATGGATGAAATAAGAGTTGAAGAAAGGATGGGATAATTATAAGAAGAAGGAAGCTCTGAAGAAATATGAGGAATAGTTGTTGTTGTTACAGCAACAGGTTCGAGACCTCACCAAAGACAAGCAAAAACTTCATGACCTGACCCTCAATTTGTTGGGTTGTAGGCAACCTTCTCCATCATATCCTATTTTTTTGTGGGAATGTTACTTCTTGTTCCAGATGAAAGCCATTATGGAGGATATACCCTATTTATGTTCTTCCACTCGCACATTTCTAGATGTTTTCCGTGCCTCCGATTTCGATAAGAAAAGTTTTTTGTGTGAGTTATTCTTGCAAAATATTATTTGTGAACATGTGAGTATGAAGATGGTTGTGACAGTATTCTCCTATATGGGAGATCTTCAGTTGAGAGCTTTTGTATCCTTCATGAAGAATCAGAATGAATGGAATCTGGCCATCAAATCTATGGAGACTAATGAGGAGAAGACGTCATTGTGGGTTCGAACAGAACCAGGATGGGCTGTCGAGTTAAGGCGAGAATTCAGGAGAATGTTGAGTACCCCTAGGATTAAAGAACCAATTGCCACTTATAGAAGAAGAATTGTGAACTTCTGCCTCAATAATTTCTCAATGATGAAGAGTCGAGCCTTGACAATGTGCTTGAAACACATGGAAGCCAACAATGCTGAGCTACTAAAAGGGGACCCATTCTCATTCCAGAATTTTGTGGTGGCTGTTACACATGTACCAGCTTATGCACAGATTGTACAATCTCTTGGTGCTTTATGGTTGGGATTGAGATTCAAGTTTCCTTTGATCTAGCTGCCAATTGAGGATTATCAGAGTAATTATGAATTGAGTAAGTATGAGTCAGAGTCCTGGGTATGGCAGTTGATGTCCAATCAGGGGTACAAGTTTGTAGACGAAGATATAGCTGGTGCTTATGATCTCACTAACCTGCACTGGAGATATTCCCATGAGAGATGAGTTTTCATGAGGACATGCAAGTATTTTAGTTGGGGGGAGATGTTGGGTGCGAGTTTTGCACATTTTTCCTACATTTGTTTTCCCTATTTTGCCTCATGACCATAAGCAATAGGACTATCTTTGCCTCTGTTTCCTACTTTTCTATCCTAACTCTTGTTGTTTTACCTTTTTTTCATTACTCTGCCATTTTATCAATTATTATGATATATTGTGCCTTTTTATGACTCATTAAGGATGAATGTTCAGAGAAGATCTATGATCTTTGTGTTGTCTTTCCAGATGTCATTTGTAGCACCAAATATCTCAAGCACAAAGTACATAGGAGCAGTTAAGGGTGTGTTGTTACAGTGAACTATGTTGTTACACCTTGCTATTACAGATCTGCCGACAACTCCTGTTACACCTTACTGTTACAGACAGGCTGGAAAACCGCTAATACAATTGTACCATTGACCGTATCTCATCAACACCTGTTGATGATCTGTCCTTTAGCTGTCACACCACAGTTGTGGTTTTATTGCTATAGCTGTAGAAGTTGTTTAGCATCCTATTTTTGGGATAACAGCCTAAGGGAAATTTTGATTATAATCTATAATATTCTAGTCAGAAATTTATTAAGGAGAGGTTATAACTATATGTCTTCTATTTCGATTAGCATGAGAATCATAAGATTGTCATGACTGATCCATCCCTTGATTTTCTGAGATGTAACCACTATATAGATCTCGACCCTAGAGGTCGAAAGGTTAGTGGAGAACAATATTATTTTGGGTCTATAATTGTGCTCAGATTAATACAAATTCTCCTGTTATTGTTGTCACATGCGTTATTCAATTTAGCTTCCGTTAATTTCTTTCTCTTCCTGAGCCCTGCTAGGGAGGAAGGGCCCTCCTCTTTAGCAGGGATTGCAGTGATTAAAGTATTTTGTGTATGTAATTGTATTTCAGTTTATGTATTAGTAGAGTGTTTTTGCTACTGTTCAGTTGTGAATATATCCGCTTCAATTTCAATACTTTGTATGCTGTTACATATATGATATTAGAGACACCAACTGGATACTTGTTGTGTGGCACGCTAGAACATATTAATTGAAGTGTGATGCCAGTATTGTAGATACTTTTATTTCTGCATGAGTGATTTACTTCAGCAATTATTTATTTTTTTTGGAATTTCTTCTGGTTGGTGTACTGACACAGACAGTGAAACTGTCATTGGAATAAAATACATCCCTAGATTGACAATTAATGTGTAATATTTAGTCATTTAACAATGATTTATACAACCCAAAAACAACGTTCTACCCCTCATTGGAAATACAATGACAACCAAAGAGGCTTGGGACACCGTTGAGAGGAGTTTTGGTGTAAGGGGGAGCATTGAAGGTGAAGATGAAGGTGGATATTTAGCAACAGATCTACTACGAGATAAATTTTTGGTTGAATCCTATTATTCTCATCCACAAGTGGATGATATCAGTCAAGAATTTGCAGAGGAATCAAATAAGGAGCACATAGTAGCTCATGAATCTCATTATGCACAACCACAAGTGGATGAAAAATTCGTAATTCCAACAACAAATCTTATTGGTGACAATTTGGTGAATCCAGCAATAGAACTTGTTGATGATAGTGAAGTTTCCATTGGAGAAGTAAATGTTATGGTGAATCTAGAAATTAAATTTTTTGATGTAATTTTTGATGAAGACTTGTTACTTAATGATGAATGGTTGCAGATGATGCAACAACAACAACATATTGACATTATGCTATTTGGTGAGATAACCCCACTTGAATCTAAAAACCAAGTTCAAGACAACCAGTCTGCAGCAGCACACATTAGTACAAAAGTGGAAGATACAAAGACAAAGACATAGATAGAGATAGAGGCAGAGGCAAATAAGGAAGCCCACAAAGAAAAAATTGAGACAGAGGAAGAATCAAAGCTGGAAGTGCAACAGGAAAAAACTCTCATTATATAGCAAAAGGAATAGAACCGATGTGGCTCTGTAGATGTTTTTACACTTACCATTGATTTCCAATGTGTAGGTAAACAGGAGGATTATGAAGAATAATTAAATTTCCTTGAAGCATGGCTTGCAACAACATGCATTGATAAAGTCTGCGTAGAAGTTGCAGAAATGAATGTGGAAGATAGTATGCATAATGAAGAAATCAATGGAATTTTTAGGTATTGGAGTTTTGAAGAAATACAATTGTATTCTCATCATATGTTGCAGTAGATTGATGATGGAAAACATACTACAAAATATGACATGTGGCAACAATTCAAATACAAACTTATTTTTTAAGAGATATATGATATGCATATATAGCCTGGAACAACGAAAGACCGACACTGGAAAATGAAGAAACTAAAGTTTGAAGGATACAAGAAAAGGAAAAAATTGAAACAATTTAGAGGCTACAATATCTGGAAGAAAAGAAAAAGAAAAGGAAATTGTTATTTTTTTTTTTAATTCTAAGTCTAACTGAGACATATACTAACATGCATCTTAATTGTGGTTGTAATTAAGGGGGAGTGTTGGAGAATATAATTCCAACCACTTGTTGTTAGCTAACGAAAGACCTTCTAGGTGTAACATATGTCCATTTAGGTGTCCTAGTTCAGTTGACAAAATTAAGAAGACAGCATAAAAAATTACTGAGAGCACACCACTAGTTTTATTATGGAGACATATATATATATATATATATATATATATATATATATATATATATATATATATATATATATATATATATATATATATATATATACGCAAACGGACAGTTACAACAAGAACTGTTTAACCGATCACTAAATAATTTCATTGTAACTAATTCTAAACTAATGATTAATTATTTAACACCCCCCCTTAATCTTGAGGGTTACATTGTTTTATGCCTATTTTTTTACATTGAAATTCAAAATTAACTTTTCCTATCGGTTTCGTGAAGATATCCGCTAATTGTTCCTTTGAATCACAAAATTTGAGAACAATATCACCATTTTTTAGGAGTTCAAGAATGAAGTGAAAACGAGTGTCGTATGTTTGCTCTTTTGATGAAAGAAATTGTTCTTCGATAAGGAAATAGTGGAACACTTGTTGTCACAAAGGATTGAAATAGTTTCATTTTCTGTATATCCGAAGTTAGAGAGAAGTATCTTTAGCCATACTTCTTGACATGATGTTGAATTCGCTGCAACGTACTCGGCCTCTATTGAAGATAACACAGTTATGGGTTGCTTTTTAGATGACCACGAGATCAAGTTTCTACCAAATAGAAAAGCATAACTAGAAGTGATTTTCCGATCATCAATACATCCTGCATAATCACCATTTGTATAACCAACAAGCTTACTGTCTGTAGAGGCTATATACGATAAACCATAAGAATATGTACCTGCAATGTATCTTAACACCCTTTTTCTAGCTTTCCAATGACATTCTTTAGGAGATTCCCTAAACCTAGAAATATAACTAGCTGCAAATGCTATATCAGGTCTAGTAGCAGTTAGGTACATATTACTACCAACAAGTTGCTTATACAAAGTCAAATTAACAATATTACCCAAATAATATTTACTTAACTTTGTACCAACTTCAATAGGAGTATCCACCGGTTTACACCTGTCCATCTTAAAAAATTTCAAAATGTCAGTAGCATACTTTTGTTGACCCATAAAGATACCATTGTGTATTTTTTTTATTTCAATACGTAAGAAGTATATCATTAATCCAATATCTATCATTTCAAATTCATTTTTCATTGTAGCTTTAAATTCATCTAACTGCATGTTACTTTTATAAATTATGTCATCAACATAAAGACACAATATCAACGTATTACCCTGATGATCATTCTTGATATAAAAAGTGGGTTCATGGTCGCTCTTTCTGAAACCATTATTCAACAAGTAATGGTCTATTCGGTTGTAAAAAGCTCTTGGAGTTTGTGTTATGAAGGTAAATCCTCTCCGCGGACAGAGACGATCCCTCTAGCCCTAGAGTGGGTCTAGTAACAAAAGGACAAACTAGAGTGTAGGCTTCTAATTACTGAATGAAATAGATGCAGTAGAACAACCTACCTGGAGTCCAATGTTGTCGTCATGGCTGTTGTAGTGGTGACCTCTCGATTCCTATCTCGACAAGTCATGATCCTTTTGCAGAAATTCTTGGATACCTGCACAAGATCAACAAACAAAATCATCATACAAAAAAATAATCTCATTCATAATCACTAGCCAGTCAAGGAGGGTTAAGCATATTGCATCAAATAAAATACATCAACGCAATGATGGGAACCAGACAATAGTTATACATAAGTATTAATAGAAGAAAGAGTTATAACCAAGCCTTGACGTCACAACCTCCTTCAGCAGGGTTCAGTTGAAGCACATCTCGATGAATGTCATGGAATTCAGACTGGATGAAGGCACAAGCCTAAGCTATCTTAGTAAGGGACTCTTCCATTCTATCTCTAATATAAATCTCTCCAGCGTTTCTACTATAATATCTTCAGTTCATCTAGCTTCATCAATGGAGGATGGCTATATTTATAGAGGGAGAGGAAGAGGTTGGGATCCCTATTATGGGGGAAGGGAGGCCTTATCCCATGGGAGGTTTCCCCAAAAGGTGGAAACAAGAGGCCAAAGGAGGAAGGTCATGGTTATTTAGTCGAACCATTCCCCATGACTCATCCATGAAGTTTTTATGATTGAAACTTTGCCTCTATTTTTAAAAAACTTTCCATAAAAAAATTGGCGCGGGTAGCTAACTGAGACAAGGCACCAACTGGTGCGGGGGCCAGTGTTAATTTGCCTCATCAGCACGAGGGCATAAATAGCCACTAGCACCGAGGCAAAACCAGGTGTTTTTGGTGGTCTGTTCAGGAAATGGTGAACAGAAGGAATGTTAGACTCATGGTAAGGGATGAAATGATGGTATTTGCAAGGCATGAAACTTTATTTTTTTCACAGAAATGAGCCTCCAATGTGTGAGATGGGGATTGCAGGGATAGTGGCAAAATGTTGTGTAACAGATGCCCCCTAAAGCATGAGGTCCAAGAGAGAGGAAGGGGTGAAATTATTTACGAGAACGCGTTCGAACCAAACACCGCTGTTAGAAGACCTGCAATTACAAGTACAATAGATATCTTTGAGACATGAACATGTGGCATGGGCGCAGCCATCCATAATAGAGTACATATAAACTGAGATCTGAGGTATGGACGTAGCCATCCAGCAGCAAGGATAAAAAAATAGACTCAGGTCTGGTCGCAGCCATCCAATCAAAAGAGTCATGTAATAAAGTCATGATAAATCATAATATCCCGCAGCCTGGATCTTATCAAACAAAACCTAGGGTCTTGCGCTCCATATCGACCTGAACAAGTACAAATTCAAGCATGCGAATATGTGAGCTGAAGTCGAACATGCAAGAAAATCACCTAATTACCAGTGAATGATGAAAGTAGGTACGAGAGAAACCACCAATAATGACAATGGCTCTCAACGTACAACAGGTACAATCCACAGAATGTGAATAGTGAGTTGGCGTCGAACACCCGCAAAATCACTCGATCGAAGGCCAATGATTTGGAACTATCATTGAATGCAAAGAACCTGTCATTGAGGCATGCAGGCTCCAAGGTACCGGTAGGGAGTCTCTAGACCAACTTCCTGGATAATGAGATGAGGTCGACAGGAAGTGACTTGGTCGAAGGAGTGCCATAATGTTTCCCACATCATCGACACGAGATAGAGGAACATAATGATAGTGAATTAGGACCAACAGAGAATCAGAGGGAGGTTGGAAACTGCAAAGGCTAAACTTTTATTGAACATATCAATGACACGACTCTATATTTGGAAGTATTTGACCTCAAGGGATTTGAGGTCATGATGACATGGAAAATAGTAGATGAGAGGTAAAAAAATATTACCCAAACCCACGGAGGCAAAAAATGATGAAATGAGATGTCCCCAAAAAATGATGAAAATGCAGACGAGTGTCATGTTTAAGAGCAACATATTGCCAATACAAATAAAATCTGGTTTAATTTTTCGCCAACATTTCTGGCGATTACCCTAGTTATTTTTTAAAACAAGCTTGAAGGGGATAGCATATGCTTGTGTTGTAAGTTTTTCCTTCGGACAAATCTATCCTAGTACATTTTACGAGCCCTAGGAAGGAGGAACTCGATGAACGTCATGGTGATGATGTTCGATGTCATCAACATTTAACGAGTCTGACAAAGGAAGAACTCGGTGTCTTTTCATGTTTAGAGAGTTTGAAAAGAAGTAGAAATTAAAACTCTAGCATGTCCCTTTTCGTAAGTAGTCTCTCAGATCCAAAAAGGTAGAAAACAATATCTGAAAGAACCTCTTAGTCGCGATAGGCTAAGGTATTCCTTTTTCGTAAATAATCTATCCCAACCCAAAAGATGGGTAAACGTATACTGGGTAGATATCGTTTTGCAGCTATTTTACAAGTTCAAACGACAAGAGTCTCGGAAATATTTTCAGTTTTAGAGAGTCAGAAAATAGCTGAAAGATGACTCCTCCTGGAGGAAAGAGTGGTATAAAAGATAGCAACTGGTTCTAGGAATGGTGGAACTTCTCAGAACAAGATAAAAGTCAAGAGGTTGGCTAATAATACCACTCATTGCAACGGTTCCTCAGGAATGGGTAAAAAAATCAAGTGAAGTCATATGATCATCCAAGCAGATGGGGACGATGGAGTGAGAAAACCATGGCTCATCCGGAAAAATAGGCTGATAAAATGGTAATCACGAGAGGTAAAATAAGAATGGTTTCATTTTTACACAAGCTTGAAATAAGGAAACTCTGCTTGGGACTGGTTTCATTTTTACACAAGCTTGAAACTTTGTAGAAAAATATGCTTGAAACCTGTTTCATTTTTACACAAGCTTGAAATGGAAACAAACTATGCTTGAAAATTGGTTTCATTTTTACCCAAGCTTGAAACAAAGATAAACTATGCTTGAAAAACAAGGAAAAATGGGCATGCCCCCAGCATGGTGACTCAATTCGAGGTACATGCCCCCCAAGCTTCAGTCCATATGAAAGGCAGATGGAGTGAAGGTTCAAATTACGATATCAAGAGAAAGACTCGACTGGGATTTTATGAGATCTAAACAAAGACTCGAATTGAACAAGAACGTGTCTCATTATTTTAATGAGGTTGACACATCAAAATAACTATCCTCATGACATATTGTTTCATTTTTTAAGGAGCTTGACACAAGAAAACGAACTATGCTCCACCTCACCTTGTTTCATTTTTTAATGAGCTTGGCACAAGAAAGCGAACTCTACTCCGAAAATCTTGTTTCATTTTTTAAGGAGCTTGACATAAGAAAATGAACCATTCTCCAAAGACCTTGTTTCATTTTTTAAGGAGCTTGACACAAGAAAACGAATTGTGCTATGATGACCTTATTTCATTTTTTAAGGAGCTTGACACAAGAAAATGAACTGTGCTCCAACGACCTTGTTTCCTTTTTTAAGGAGCTTGAAACAAGAAGACGAACTGTTCTCTAATGACCTTGTTTCATTTTTGAAGGAGCTTGACACAAAAAGATGAACTATGCTCCGAAGACCTTGTTTCATTTTTTAAGGAGCTTGAAACAAGAAAAAGAACCATGCTCTGATGAACTTCCATCATGAAGAATAAGAGGTCATGGCTTCCAAGAGGTTCTCATCTGATGGGAGAACAACATCTCGGAAATCAGGATCCAATGCCCCTAGTACACAATGCACAACGACACTATCACTGAATGCAGGCACGGGACAGGTAGCCACATAATTAACCTGCGGCAGGGAAGATACAACCGGTGGATAAATATCAAGAAGGGATGATGGTGGGCCAGCTGCAACATCAGGACCAAAGAATGAAAGCTGATCAATGGTCACGATCCGACCTTTGTGTGGAAAACAGATCACACGAAAGACAGAAGAGACTAGTGCTCCTGTGGCATAAGAATAGTTGCGCCCCAAGAGTAAATTGAAATTCAAAGGGCCTGGAACAACCATCAAGTATATATAGATGGTTTTCCCTCCCAAAGTAATAGGCAACTTCGGAAGGATCCCTAACGGTTGACTGGTTCCTCTGTTAAAAGCCAACAGATTCTGTGTAGTAGGCACAAGCGATGGAGAACCAAAATCTTTCCAAGTAATTGAAGATAAAATACTAATAGATGTGCCTTCATCTATAATCGTGCTAGGTATGACCACATCATAGGCATGTACCGTGATCTCAAAAGGCACATAAGAAGGAAGGCGGTATCCTGCAAATCGAATCCAATCGAAGTAAGCGACCAAACTACTTGGAGGGGTAACCATGGAACTGAGATGGTTATCCCCTGGTGTTACGGGAGCAAGAGGAGCATCTTCCTGGACCTCAAGCACATGAGCAAGAAGGGAAAATTCTTGAATCACAGGGATGGGAGGATCTTTCTCCAAGTCCGAGGAATCTGAAGAAACAAGAAGAACTTGAGGGGGATGAGATCCACTCTCGACAGAAAAGACCTGATGAACCATAAGCGGGATCAAATCAACTGATTCCACGACCAATGGTTGGTTGGGAACGAATTCTTGAATTTGAATTTTTGAGGGAACGGGATCGACCAAGGATGACTCTTGACCGATCGTTGAATCAACTAGCCGAGGACTCAAAGAAGTTTCTGGTAACCAACCAGAAGGCAAGGTGTAGAAACAGTAGGGTTTTCCAACACTCTCGTGGCTTCATCCATGTATGGAAAAAGGTGAATGGGATGATGCCCTTCACACAAGTTACAGGGATTCGTGATCTTACCCTATTTCTTATGAGTCTTATCGGTACTAGTCGAAGATGTGCCACCAATATGACATTCAAAAGCCAAGGGCCACGACGGATGGTTGCCGGACCATGCTTCAAGCACCTTGGGAATACCAGGGCAGTCTCGAAGAAGATGGTCCCCTTTGCACAACATGCAAGGGAATTTGACTTTCCGTGGAAGGTTGGATGGTTTACAAGTGGAAGGGGTATGAGGGGCAATAGCCGCAAAGCTGGCCTCTCTCTTAGATAACTTCTTCTTCTTCATATTATTATTCTTCTTCTTATCCACGGGGTTACTAGAATCCAAACTTTCACCAGGAGAAGTAGAAGAGGAAGACGAGGAAACAGGTAAAGAAGGGGAGAGTTTTACTTTAGAATCAACCTGATATTGTTCAGGTGGAGGGGATGGTTGTACAGCGGGGGAAACATTTAAGACCACAAAGGTCGAGAATAACAAAATAGGCAACCCAACAGTTAACCTTGGTAGGGACAACGTTGCCATATTAGGAGCACCAACATTCCCAGAAGTAGGAAAAGGACAAGGATTCCCTTCGGAGGGGATTCCTTGGTTGGTAAACTCCGAAAAAACTTCCATTGGAAAAAATCTTCAAAAAATCACCAAGGAATATAAATTTAACTAGGAATATTTCATGGGCAATTAACTTTAATACATTGAAACAAAAATCTATCGTTTCATATTTTAAGAGTCGAGAAACAGGCAAAAGGTGACTCTATCACTTTCAGGTTGAAATGAGCATGAAAGGACAAGCGATAGATGATCTCTTTTCTTTTTAAGGAGTCACGAAAATATCGAAATGACTACTCAGGTAAACTAAGCAAGAGGGTGTACCAAGTTTCCATGAACTTCCATATACACCTTGGTGATCAACTGCAAGAGAAATGACCAAGGACTTAATGTACGTGAAGGTAGTCTCCCCTAATGCTGTGTTCAGTGTATCACCATTACAGGGTGGCAGACTCAACTTCCTATGGATAAATTATTGCAGCCTATGATGGTCTCCCTTTATATACTCGATGGTACAGGGAGCACAATTCCGTACTAGCGATGTCTAAAGCTAAAAGGCGAACGACAGCTACTAGGTTTTAAGACGCCTGAACACATCTCTAGCCTAGACCACTAAAATGTTTTTGTTAGGTTCCAATGTTTCCTTAGGTTAATTCAATTGATTTTATAGCTATCTAAAATTTCCTAAATTCAAACTATATGCAAATGAACACCATTTTCCATTCAATGAACGTTATTTAAGAGAAGGATAGAGATATTTCAAACAATAGCAATAAATGAAATCAAATGAAGAAATCCGCTAATGCATCTAATTCAATCAAGTGAAGAATGAAAAATTCTTTCCTAGTTAATCAAGCACTAGTTATGCAAAAGAAATTTCCTTTACCAAACAAATGAAGGAATGCAATTTTTTGATTTTTTCAACAAAATGAAGCACGCAATGCACTAATTATACTAAAAAACAAAACAAACACTAGTTCAAGGATTGTGAATGTAAAGAGCTAAACTGATTGATTCGATGAAAGAAACACAAACAAAAAGATGCACTCAAACCAATGTTGCACTCTTCCAATCAAAGAGAAAGCTTTGAAATGATCCAAACAATCAATGTGATCTATGCTTGGAGCAGCAAGAAGAAAAATCAAACGAAACCCGAAATGATCACTCAACCAAAAAAACACTCAAAGGATAAAAAAAGAACTAAACACAATTGATCAAGAGATGTGACTAACAAGAATCAAAAGACTCGACTTCAAATCAGAAGGCTCAGAGAGCTAAGACACTCAGAAACCCTAAGGCCATAAACTACACTGATAAGTAAACAGACGTACAACTCAGAAGAACAATTCTATGACAGTCAAAACAATCTCAACAAAACAATTGCAAATCAGAAATCCACTAAGAGACAGGCACAACTAACCAAAAGACTCAAAAGGAAAGTCGATCTAAACCCTACAGGATTCAGTGTGACTGTAAGGCGGTAATCCACGCCAAACAGGGGTTGGCGCTAGTGCAACATAAGCAACCTGCGCCAACCAAAAAATGTTCCAAGCCATATATCTATGGGAGAGTGGGAAATCCAATGAGAAGAGGTCAATATTGACACTTTGGCGCTGAACAAGAGGACTCTAAATAAGAAAACAGACCAGAAAAGATAGAAAAACAAGAAAATGACCGAAATTTACTTGACAAGGGCAAAAATACAAACTCACACCGATCCCTAATGGAGTCACCAATTTTTTATGAAGTTAAATCCTCTCTATGAATAGAGACGATCCCTCTAGCCCTAGAGTGGGTATAGTAACAAAAGGAAAAACTAGATTTTAGGCTCCTAATTACTGAATGAAATAGACGTGGTAGATCAACCTACCTGGAGTCCAATGTTGTCGTCGTGTCTATTGTAGTGGTGACCTCTCGATTCCTATCTCGCCAAGTCACGATCCTTTTGCAGCAATTCTTGGATACCTGCACAAGATCAAAAAACAAGAGTAGCATACGAAACAACATTCTCATTCATAATCACTAACCAGTCAAGGAGGGTTAAGCATATTGCATCAAATAAAATACATCAATGCAAAATGGGAACCAGACAATAGTTATACATATGTATTAATAGAACAAAGAGTTACAACCAAGCCTTGATGTCGCAGCCTCCTTTAGTGGGGTTCAGTTGAAGCACGTCTCGACGAATGTCAGGGAATTCATATGGGATGAAGGCACAAGCCTAAGCTCTCTCAATAAGGGACTCTTCCGTTCTATCTTGAATAGAAATCTCTCCAGCGTTTCTGATATAATATCTTCAGTTCAGCTAGCTTCATCAATGGAGGATGGCTATATTTATAGAGGGAGAGGAGAAGTTTGGGATCCATACTATGGTGGAAGGAAGGCCTTATCCCATGGGATTTTTCCCCAAAAGGTGGAAATAAGAGGCCAAAGGAGGAAGGCTGTGGTTATTCAGTCGAACCACTCCCCATGACTCGTGCACGAAGTTGTTATGATCGAAACTTCACCTCTATTTTTAAAAAACATTCCATAAAAAAATTGGCGTGGGCTGCTAATTGAGACAGAGCGCCAACTAGCATGGGGCCAATGTTAATCTACCTCATCAGCGCAAGGGCATAACTGGCTACCAGTGCCAAGGCAAAAACAGGTGTTTTTGGTGGTCTGCTCAGGAAATGGTCAATAGAAGGAATTTTAGACTCATGGTAAGGCCCGATGCAATGATGGTATTTACAAGGCAAGACACTTTATTTTGTTCATAGAAATGAGCCTCCAACATATAGGATGGGGATTACAGGGATAGTGACAAAATGTTGTGTAACAATTTGCTTCAAGCCATAAAATGATTTCTTCAACCTGTACACCTTATGTTTTTATTTTTTATTTCAAAACTAGGTGGGTGATCAACATACACTTCTTCATTCAAAACACCATTTAAAAAAATATACTTTACATCCATTTGGTAAATTGGCCACTTGTTTTGTGCTACAATAGCTAATACAAATTGAACAGTATCAATTCTTGCTACAAGTTCAAATGTTTCACCATAATCTATGTTAGGTTGTTGTGAAAAACCTTTCGCAACTAATATTTCTTTGTGTTTATCAACTTCACCTCTATCATTTAACTTAGTTCTAAAAACCCATTTGACACCTATAGAATTTTTATCATCAGACTAACACTTTCCTCCTCCTTTTCCTCTCCTTCCATGAAAACCTATGCCTCTACCTCTATCCATCGAAGAAGGCATGCTCTAAATTACTGACATCTAAATTAATTCTTGCTTCATGAGCCAACAAAGAACCAATTAATTCTTCCACAAACAATTTTGTTAATTCTCTTGACTCAAAAACAGTAGTCATCATGTCAAATTTTTTGAGCAAACATCTAAGAACCTTCTCAACAATTCTTTGATCTTCTATTTCTTCACCATTCATCCAAAGCTGATTAACAACACCCATAACTTTAGTCATGAATTTATCAATTTTTTCTTATTCAATCATTTTAAGTGTTTCAAATTGTGTTCTGAGAATTTTGTAATATCACCATGTTTACTTTCTCATTACCTTAATAAGCTCCCTTATCCCATATTGATTTAGCAGTCTTAGAAACAGTGATTTTAGGAAAAATAGAGTCATCTAAAGAATTTGAAATGCAGGACTTAGATCTACCTTCTTTTTGTTTAAGTTCATCAATTTTTTTTCTTTGAGCAACACTCATTGTAGCAATTACATTTGCATCAGGTTCTGGGAACCCCAATTCTATAGTTTCCCAACAACCTAAACATTGTAAGCATGATTGCATTTTAAGACTCTAAAAATCATAGTTATTTCCACTAAATAATGGCGTAGGGATTTCAAACTTACTTTTCAAAGCCACGTTGAAATAAATAAAAAATCTAAAAACAACTTGTTTTAAACACTTCAAAATAAATAGCATAAAAGGACTTTTGAATAGTATACAAATTGAAGGGGCTTTGTCGGCTAAGTAAGAAATTCAAATACAGAGAATTTCAAATATATGGATGGGTTTATATATCCCACTTAAAAAAAAATGAATTAATGAAACACGGGCAGAGTGTTATTACTTCTCGCTCGAGGCTGCTTCGGCTAGAACGAAGGTCGGAAGGAAACTGTAAGAAGAACTCTTTCCCCCGAACACAGAGCTCTTCCCCTTTGAATGTAGCAGTGGTTCTCTCGAGCGCAATAGGCAGGACTCTTAGTCCCCCTCTCTGATCATTGAAATGGATCAGATCAAAAGCTTTCGGTGTTGATCTTGGTATAAATTAAATAGTTGTGTGAAATAGTAGAAACGAAATGGTGAGAACTGGTTTCAATGCAAAATATTTTCTACAAATATTTCTTCAACTGCTCAGAATTTGGTGGTCTCCAACCACTTTAATGGTGGATGAACTCCTTAAAGAAATCATTGAGCAGATGAACTCTTGCAGCAAGAACTCATTAAAAACCTTTAGTTGCAGGCGTTGGAAAGGCCCAAGTGGCTCAACTAAGGAAAACGGTTGTTGCCAGAAAATCCATCAAACACCAACACCGACTCTAACCCTGCAAAAACAAACAAGAACTGGGGCACCAGATCTAACCCTCACAACTCAACAGTTCACCCAAGAAGAACCCCTCGCTCTAATACCATGACAAAATTAAGAAGACAACAACACAAATTACTAAAATCACAACACTAATTTTATTACAGAGAAATTCTAAACTAATGATTAATTCTTTAACATAAATTTAGTTAGTCCAGTTTAGTTCGGTCTCACTGAGTCATTTATTGTTGATGTCTCTTATGTAATTTTATTTAACTACTTTTTAATATTGAGAAAGGTACCTCCACTCCAGAGTTTTCATTCTTTCTCGATTGTTGACTGAATCGGTATGTGAGTATCATAGCTCCCTGTATTTTTTTATCCATGCTTTCCCCAAAAATCGATGCTTGAATACTTTATTCTATATTTTTACACAATTTTATTAGGGAGCAGCAGTGAAAAAAAAAAATGCATTGTAGAATTACACTCTACATTTTGGCTATTCCAATCTCCTCAAGGCTCAGATGCATACATATCTCTGCAAGCTAGTTATTCCAATCTCCTCATGGCTCAGATACATACAAATCTCAACAAAATAAGGCAACAAGCATATTTGGAGAAACAATGGCTCGATCTAAAACAATGATGATGGTGTTATTCCTTTTTCCAGGTTTCTTAGTGTCATCCATAGCGTAAGCTCCTTCAACCTCTCCCAAAAAATCCTCCACAACCCCAGCCCCATTGTCGCTTCTCCTCTCACCACCACGGCCATTCCACCCACCATTTGTACAGAGAAAATCCTTTTCTTTCCCTACTTTTTTTATGGATTAAAACCTCTTCTTTGTGTATGAATATACCTAATAAGCAAACCCATGGCTAGATCAGGCTGCAGGTTATTCCTAAAATGTCTTTGATAAGTTTGGAGAAAACAATTACATAACAAAACCAAATACACCATACATAGTGAACCGACAAAGTGGAGGATTACAATGGATAGGTGTAAAATCTAATCTAATCATTGTGAATTTAATTCTAACAATAAATTTTTATATATATTTTATTTAACTAGTTTAAATAATAAATATATATATTTTTTTCACCCAAAAAAACACAGTCTTTTTAATTAATAAAAAAAAAAGTATGTTGTCAGCATTTATGTGAAATCTAAGTTCTTCTATGTGCCATTCTCTATTGGATATTGTCTCTATCTCAAAACCACTTACATTATCGATCTTTCTTCAGGTTTTTTCATTGTTTCTTCCTTACAAAGTTTTGATTCAAGGGATTACATACTAATATGACAACCAACAAGTTGAATACAAAAAACAAAAGTAAAAACATATCCTAAGAAGAGTTAATGAACCCCAAGGTTGTGCACCTATTCTGTACGTAGGCAACAAAGAAAAAATTTCCTAGGTCTACATGAATTCCTCGCTTGGACAACATATCATCCACCTCATTCCGCTCTCTTTAGATATGTTCATAGCAGATGGACCTGAAACAAGAAGCCAAAGAACGAATGCGATCCATCTAGTTGGTAAGAATGGGGGGCCTGAAATGGGTGTGGAATTTAGGCCAATCAATAATTCTTTTGGCGCCACCATAAATTGAGATGGAATCTGGACCTAGCCAAGTAGAAAATGGTAGAGCACCCTAGAGCGCAATCACTTCTGCTCTGCTATTATTCCCCCTTCCCCCTTGCCACCAAAAGTGATAGAAGAGACCTGGGTCTAGATAAATCACCACACCATAGCTACAATGCATGTTTTGACATACCCCATCAAAAGAGCTCAAGGGAAATACATCCCTAAAGTATTTGAAGTTTAACTTTCTGATCTCGGGGATGGAATTTCATGACCCTATCTCATTGAAGAAGGAGAGGATATTTTTGGAAGCCCTTCAAATCGATGGGACTACATTTTCGAATAGCCGAGCTTTCCGACATACCCAAATCACTCAAATGACAAAGAATGGGAGGGCACAGTGTTCCTTGTTTTCCTTGATCCATATTTGAATAAAAATAGGAAGGCTACCCCTTAGTTTAGGACTACCCAATTGTAAAAGCAATGCCACTTCACACCAAACATTCCTTGCAAATGAAGAACCAAGAAAAATATGATCAATATCCTCTTCATGTGTAAAAGAAAGAGTGCAAATACCAGGACCTTGATAACCTTTTCTCTAAAGCATTTTCCAAGTCAAGATTATTTTTTTGATTGTCATTCATCCAAAGCAGGTGAGCTCGTTGGGAGATCCCCAAGCCCAAATTGGGTTGAACTAGACATAGTCTGGGAGGTATGTGACTAGGAGTGGGACAGTAGCATAAATATCTTTAACCAATGGTGTCCCATTTTTCATACCACCCTCCCATTGTAAATAATCAGCCCCGTTACCAATTGTGACACCATATTGTTTAAGGTTGGAGATGTATATTTCCCATTCTAAGGCCAGCCCATTGTGCAGACCCAGTTCAAGAGCCCTCTTCCAGATAGGGCCAAGAGGAGGGAAAGGGGGAGGTGCAACAATATGAGAAAAACAGGAAAATCACCTCCCCCTTAGATGGTTAATGAGGCCCTCTGATAGGGAATGATTTACAATGAACCCCAACACCGCATCCAGTCCAACCTCCACCAATGCTCCATCTCCAATCTGACATTTCAAGCCCTCACCAGCCATTGCCTATTTTTCATCATGTTGTGCCAAATAAAGGAGGAATTTCTTAGATGATGTGATCCCATTTTAATCCATTCCAATAGACTTAAGCCTTTCCTGTATAGTATCCCGGAGAATGTTGCTCCATAAACCATCAACAAAATTAGCCCTCCAATAACTCCTGATTATAAGAGCGCAATTGAATATTCTAGTATTAAGGATGCCCCAACCACCTGATGCAGTCGATCTATCTATCACCAGCCAGCGAGCCAAATGGAACCTACCCTTAAGTGAGAAACCCACCCATAAAAAGTGCGCCATGATTTTCTCAACTCTGTGACAAACATCCACAGATATGAGAAAGAGATGCATCCACTACACGACTAAGCTCTGTAGAACCGACTACACAAGGGTAATTTGACCTCCTAGCGACAACCATTTTTTTCCCATACATTAATTTTCATGTTGAATATGTTAATGATCCAATCCCAGCTGCCTTTCCCATATTTATTGGCTTTGAGGTGAAATCCCAGATACTCAATACCATCCGAAAGAGGAGTTCGTTGAATAACAAATAGAGCATTGATGGCCCTATTTCGAGCTGCCTCCACCACTTTTGAAATTAAAACCCATTTTCTGCAGCTCATATACAGGCCCAAAGCCATGCTAAACAGTGATAATTTGTTGTGTAAATGATGCCAATCGTCATTCCCATCCATAACCCCAAATAGAAGATCATCTACAAAAATCAGATGTGTCACGCTCACATTATTGGATACCTTTAGACCTTTGATCAGTGATCCATTCTTGGTTTCACTAATTGTGCAACTTAGAAAATACATGGCTATAATAGATAATAAGGGAGATAAGGTACAACCTTTTCTAAGTCCCCAGAAATCTTTGAAGAACTGTTTCAGATAATCATTAATCGATACAGAAAAACTAGAAGAAGAAATTCAAGCCATTATCTAGTTGATGTTACCTTGATTAAGACCGATTTGATGAAGGACCACGTGCAAAAACCCCATATCAAGGCAATCAAAATCTTTATCCAAGACAATATTCATCAAAATAGCCCCTGCTTGTCTGATCTTTAATGAATGAAGGCATTCATGTGCCACACCAATGACATCCTAGATCTGTCTTCCTTATAAGAAGGCAAATTGTTCAGGGGAAATGAACTAAGAGAGAGTATCTTTAATCCTTGTTGCGATCATCTTGGAGAAAATTTTGCAAAGCATTTCATAAATATATAGGTCTATAATCCTCAAAGGTAAGAGAAAGCTCCTCCTTAGATATCAACGCTATAAACGTTGTATTCAACCCCCCATCGATAACTCCTTGGGTCCTAGACTCCTCTACCACCTCTAGGATATCGAATGATATTAGATCATAAAAATGAGAGAATAACTCAATCCCCCAGCCATCAAGCTCAAGGCTCTTATTCCTTTTGTACTATTTAATAATCTCCCATATTTCTTCTTTGGTTGTCAGGAAACCCATTCTCTCATTTGAATCTTTTGAAAACATTCTGGTAAATTGAATAGCCATGTCCCTTTGTGCCGCCATATCAGGAATTGTAGTCGAATATTGTGACTAGAAATAGCTAAACGTTGCTTGTTGAATATCCCCCAGCTCTTTATGGACCCTCCCCTCCGAGTTTTTTTATTGCATTCCTTTGTTTCCTGGTGTTTGCGAAGGAATGAAATAATTTGGAGTTTTTATCGCCATCCTTCAACCAGGTCGCCCAACCCTGCAATCTCCTTTCATTCTCTCAGCGAAGGAGAATGTTATTCTTCTCCCCCTCCCTCTCTATTATCCATAGTTTGTAATTCTCCGAGAAGTAAAGAGGGTCCCTCGGTTCGGAAAAATATCTTAGAGCAATATCAATCTTAGTTAATGCCAGTTGGTCCTTCAATTTTTTCTGGGCCACCCATTATTTAGTGACCCTTTGGAGAGCCCACAACTTCTCCATGATGATTTCCAAAGCCCCAGAGCCCTGTCTTGGTTGAAAACCAACCCATGTTTCTGCCACTAGAGACTCTTTAAAAGCGGGGATTTTAATCAAATTTGGGTCAAACTTGAAGGGCATTTCTCCCCTCCTTTCCAATCATTCCATTTGAGGAGAATTGCATATGATCTGAGATGAATAGAAGAAAAGTGACCGAGGCAACACCCTTGAGGTTACCCATCAATGTCAAGAAAATTAGAAACCCGTCCAGTCTTTCAGATATCCCATCGGGCCCAGATCAGTCGTTCTGCCATGTAGGCACCAACTCCAAAGGAATGGCATCCGTGAGGTCTAAAAACACAAAAAGATCTGAAAAAAAGCTAGATAATAGGTCCTTAATTTCCCTTTGTCTCCAAATCTCTCTTTCGTCCAAATTTAGATTAATATCCCCAGCAGTGATGGTGTTCGGAAGGCAAAGAATATCGGTCCCGCCCAATCTTCCCAAAACAAACATCTTCCCAGGAAAGGAGCATAAACGTTGTGAAGACAGAGCTTCCCATTCATGCCATGAAGTTGACTTGTAAGCAATATTATGGCATCTATCTTGTATGCCATTACATCAAATATAGTAGGATCCCACATGGCCCCCAGGCCACCAGAGTGCCCATAATCCAATTTTTCCCAAACCAGCTAGGAAGGACATATGGATAGCATAAAGGACCAGGGCATCTCCACATCGCTCACAGTTTCCTGAAAAAATATTATCGAAGGATGAAGAGTTTGAACCAATTCTGTGTGCTATAGATTTGTGGGAAGCACACATACCCCTTATGTTGAGGGAAAGAAGGTTCATGGGGGAACCCTCATAGAAAATTTGTCCCCTCTAAGGATCCGTCCAAAATTTTGAACTGACATAAGAGAATGAATATTAGTTTCTGCCATGATCTCACCAAAATATTCCCCCTCACCTGAGAAAGTGGAAATATTTTTTAACTTGGGAGGATGCTTCTTTTTGGTGGAAAGAGTATATGATCCCCTAGACCCCCCTACCCCAGTGACGGGTTGGAAAAAATACCTTCGGATATCCAGAGGTTACAAACTGACCTTGGAGTTTGAAAGAAGACTAAGAAGCTCCAAATCCAACGATAGAAGGGGTGGTCGATATGGGAAGGAGGGGGGTTTTTTAGGGGAAGGCGAGGATGTTAGAGCCACCAAAGGAGCGGGAGTAACATACATCAATAACCTGAAACCAGGTAAACTCCCCCCAGGCTAAAGTGGTCCAAGGAACCAACCAGAAGAGAGGGAGAGACAGGTGGAAGAGAATTATCAATGCATGAAGCCACATTGGGAAGAAAATACCCCCCGCCCAGGACTTCCTGACACGTCCGCAACCCAGAACCCTCATTCGATGAAACTAGAATAAAGTCACAATTAGAGTGTAATATCCCCAAATGAGAACACTCGGGAATACTTGTTGGAATAGCGCACTTTTCAGAAGTATGTGCACTAAAATGAGTTTTCAGCCCTTGGATCCCTTAGATCAAGTGATCTATCATCTAAATCCAAAAGGGGAGAAAAAAAAAATCAAACTAGGTGAGGTAAACAGACCTCCCACACCTAGTATAGCTGAAAAACACCCAAGAATGGGGCTGCAGCAATATGCAACAATACTGCAGGAAAATAACGCAATTTTTGAGAGCATGAGCAGGAGTCTATTGATAAGAGGGATCAACTTTCATACACACATCAATAAATCAGGTCCATAATGGGGCCCTTTCAGTATAAAACAGAATGTAGAAGACAAGAATAGAAGAAATTCTTCAAGAAAGAGGGCCGCAACACATGTATTGACTGAAAAATGGCTTGACAACGTTATTTTTATTAGTTGTTGCATGTGTATATTAAACTCTAGATCTAGAGCATATCTGTGTACAAAATATCAGATCTATTTTAGATCTGCACACTAGAAAGTCTCCTTTACAATATCCCCTTGGGGTTTTGATCAAAACATGCAACATAGTGAGTAGATCTGAGATCTAAAGTAGCAGGTCTGTAGTAGTCTTCAGAAATTTCTGAAGATGAAAACAATAAAATCAGATCAGATATATACAAAACATGGATCAGAAATCTAATCCATGGATCACCATAGTGAAGGGCAGAACCCCAGCACCAGAGATCTCTCCTCAAAAAGTGTGTCAAAACACCCTGCAACTTCCTTCTTGCAAATAACACAGTCCTAGAAGGAAGACTGCACTGTAGGTTGAAGCACTGGATTGGCTTGATGCCAAGATATGAAATTGTAGCTCCAAAGGTTCATAAATCTCTTGCCAAAGGGATAGAAGACTTTCCCAGTGAAAAGAGGCCCTAAAATGGCCTAGATTTGAGCAGATCTACCCTCCACTTGTTGTAGCTTATAAGGAAAACCAAACCCTCAACAGGAACTGTGTTGTAGTTGGAAGACGAGCTTGGCCAAATGCCTGATAGTGTATGAGATCAGCAGGACTATTCCAAGAGACCCTCAATGGAAGAGGTGGGATTCCCGAACAGGAACACCCTAGTGCTAAAAAACACTATCCTCAGATAAACAACAGAGAATGATATATGTCTAAGCAGACAATATATTCAGAAATATGCACAATCAACAACCTTCTTCTGCTATCCTCTTCTTCCTTTTATAGGATGAAATTTTTGTCAAACCCTAAACCATCTCAATGATTTAGCTGCATTCACATGAGAAGCTTCCAACTAAAACTATGCTGCCCCTTTAGGAGATCCACTGTACCTAGACAACGCTGTTGATTTGGTCCTGGTTGACTTGGTCAAGTGCTCGAGTCTCTTTCACACCTAAGTGTGCTTATGTAAATAGCCCAGATTTGTCCTTGTTCACATGTGGCATTGATTTATTTTGCTGATTAGGAGTTTTATTGATCCTCCTTTACATCTTTATTCATGAAACAAAAATAAATAAAACAAAATTGTATATTCCCATTAGCTTGGGCTAATTGGGAATCTTACAGTCCTCCCCTCCAAAATGTTTCTTGTACTCAAGTAAATGATAAAGTGAGCGTTGCAACACTTCTCCTTCTTCATTGGTGACACCATCAAAGATGAAGCTCTCCTCATAAGCTAAGTGTTCACCAATCTAAGCATCCATGAACTGTTCCTCCAAAGTCATCATGAGATGTACAAAATCCATCCCATAAGGAGTCAAGAACTCAACAGAAATAAACATGGTAGGTCCAATACTCTCTCTAAAGAATGTAGCATAAGGGACATAGAGATTTTCCATCCCATCTGGTACATACAAACTGCCCATCCTCCCTCCATACAGTCCCATAAATAGCACAACTATATCATCCAAGTATGGAAGCATAATTACATATACACAAACATAAATTTGAGCATAAGGAGGTGGGTCATAGTCCCACATATGGTACCAGCGTAGGGTATCTCCTCCCTGCATAAGACCAAGGCTTGGTAAGTGGTTTACCCACCACTTACTTGCTGCACAAGTTATCTCACCATGGTTGAAAATGTGAGATATGTTTGGTGCCTTTGGGAAGCACCCATCATGAAAAAGAATCTCCCTTTGCACAACAAGGGAGTGGCCAAATTCAGACATTGCAGTGGCCCAATGTTTGCCATGTGATTTACATGATACAACACCCCTCTTGGGAGTCATGGCCTGCAAAAACATGGTGAAAGAATGTGTCATATCAGAAAATGAAGCTTGCATTACATGATCAGATTTTTCACCATCAATGTTTCTTCTATACATGGAATTGTGCTCAAATTTTCCTCCCTTTTTAAGAGATGGAAGAAATGGCTGAAATGACTCTTGCACAGAGTCCTTTGGCTGCCCCAACTCCACATAGCTTTTGCATTCTAGAAAATGCTGATGTAGCTCTCCTCCAAAGCCTTCCCATTCAAAGCATCTCAGAACAGTGTTGTAGATCTTCATAGAATAGGTAGGACTGAAACAAAACTCTTTGAAGGCCCTTTGTAGCATCCTCTCCTTGAGCTTATAAGCTCTAGGTAAGAAGATCCTATCATGATGATATATGACTCCCTCATGGACTAGATATCCCTCTTCATGCAGCTGGTCATCAAGCATCATACAAGTGTGAATATATTTGGAATAATCCATCAACACCTAGGATTTCCAATATAGATCTACACTCCCCAACAGTGACAGTGTTGATGATGCATCAATACGAATGTCTGCCATGTTGCTAATCTCTTCTTTGACATTACTTATGCCAAAGGTACAAGTAGGGAGGATATACCTTCCCTTCTCTTCCTCCAACAACGCAGAATCATAAATGAAGGTGGGTGATGATGATGAGAGAAGAAAATATCCCTCCTTCTTGTGCTTGCCCAAGCCTTCCAGTGTTGTAGCTGTGTTTTCTAATGCTCCCATCCCACATGGATCTGATTTAGGAGAATCAAGTAGTGAGAGATATCTCACCAAAAATGAATCAGGTGACCTCTCAAGTGGTTTTCCACTAGATAAGAGTGTCCCTTGCAGAAACCTCATGAACATGATAGAAGGGACAGTGAGGTCCTTGGTTCCACTGCGCAAATCCATCTCTGTTTTTTGTGTGGAAGTTTTGTGTGAGGGGTAAGTATGCATGCCTTTGATTATATGAAGTGCACCGATCTTCTTGTCCACCCATCCCATTTTCAAATCCTCCCAATCAGTGGTGACTTTCCCCAATATAATCAACCATTGAACACCCAAAATAACATTGGTGTCTGGTATGTCAACTACAAAGAAGTGATCCACCAAAGTGTAGGATCCCATGGTGACTGAAAGTGATGGAACATAATGCATGCATTGCATTGTTCTATCTCCTAGGACCAAAATAGAGAATCCCTCAAAAGTATCAGTGGGTATTGCCCTCCTTTGCACAAGATGGGCATCAATGAAATTATGGGTAGCCCCACTGTCAATCAATACAGAAACCCTATGACTCATGATTGACCCTTGAACTCTTAATATTAAGTACTTAGGTACTCCCCTCAAGGATGCAAGAGTTCCTCCAATAAGAGAAAATGCTCCATTATCATCTCTTGAAGGTGTTGGATCTCCTCCAACATTGTCAGCGTTGTGAGCCCTTCTTGGCTCGTCATCTTCATCTTCTTCAAAATCTGAGAAGACCTCTATGTAATGTGCTTTACCAGCAGCACATCTATGTCTAGGTACCCATAGTTCTTAGAAATTGAAGCATAGATTCCTCCTTCTTAGATCTTTCCAGACTTCATCATCAAGAGGCTTCTTGTATGAGCTCTCCTTGGAAGGAGCAGCTTTCTCTTCCTTTCCTTTAGAAGGAAAAGAGGGCTTATTCTAAAAGTTTGCCTTTGCTTTTGGCAAGGCATCTTGAAGGTCTCTAGCCCTCTCAACGGCATCATGCAAGGTAATGGGCTTGGTATATTTAACCAACCCATGCAGAGGTTCATCCAAGCCATCGATGAACATGTATATCCTCCTTGTTGCAGACAGATCAGGAACCATGACAGATAATCTCAGAAATTTAGAGATATAAGACTCTGCATTACCTAACTACTTCAACTTTTCAAGGCTCATGAAAGGTGCTTCTGGATCCTTTCTGTCAAACCTCTCCACCAGTTTTCTAGTAAACTCAAAATAGGCAGTCACATTGGCATGGCCCAATGTAGACAACCCATGGAACCACCACTTGTGTGCTTCACCTTCAAAGTGCAGCGTTGCAATCTTGATAGCTTCCATTTCAGGGACTTTGTTCAACTGAAGGTAGATATCCAGCTTCTCTACCCATGCTTTGGCAGAACTAGTGGATGACTCATCAAACTTGGGTAAAAAGAATCTTCCCATAGAGTGATGTCGATCATGATTCTGTGTGAATCCACCATCTCTATACTGATGCCTTGGTCTTCTTTTTTCCTTGAGGTGACAAAACTCTTGAAAACTCAAGTGGTCCTTGAATCTCTGATTCTGAGACTCATATTGCACAAAGTAGTCCTCAAGGGATGCTTGCTCATGAGGCCCTTCATTCTTCAGAGCCAGAAAAGTAGGCATGGTAGAGCGTTGTTGAGCTTGTGGCTGGTTCACTGGTTGATCATTCCAGTGGTGAGACATGCCAGAGCTTTCTCCAGGATGAGATCTCCTAGGAGATTCCTTGATCCTTTCCAATCTCATCTCTTTGATTTCTCTAGCAAGATCTTGCATGGCTGGGTTTTTGCAAACTCCTTCCCATATTCATCACTTCCAGATTCAGGGGTTTTTCCCTTGTCTTTGTTATCATTGGTGTAATCAAAATTCTTCTATAAATAGACCTCCCACACCTAGTATAGCTGAAAAACACCCAAGAATGGGGCTGCAACAATATGCAAAAATACTGCAGGAAAATAACACAGTTTTTGAGAGCATGAGCAGGACACTGATAAGAGGGATCAACTTTCATACACACAGCAATAAATCAGATCCATGATGGGGCCCTTTCAGTATACAACAGAATGTAGAAGACAAAAATAGAAGAAATTCCTCAAGAAAGAGGGCTACAACACATGTATTGACTGAAAAATGGCTTGACAACGTTATTTTTATTAGTTGTTGTAGCTGTATATTACACTCTAGATCTAGAGCAGATTTGTGTACAAAAGATCAGATCTATTTCAGATTTGTACACTAGAAAGGCTCCTTTACAAGATCCCCTTGGGGTTTTGATCAAAACATGCAACACAGTGAGTAGATCTGAGATCTAAAGTAGCAGATCTGCAACAGTCTTTAGATATTTCTGAAGATGAAAACAATAAAAGCAGATCAGATTTGTACAGAACATGGATCATAAATCTAATCCATGGATCACCATAGTGAAGGGCATAACCCCAACACTAAAGATCTCTCCTCGAAAAGTGTGTCAAAACACCCTGCAACTTCCTTCTTGCAAATAACGCAGTGTTTGGAAGGAAAACTACGTTGTAGGTTGAAGCACTAGGTTGGCCTAATGCCAAGATCTGAAATTGCAGCTCCAAAGGTTCGGAACTCTCTTTCCAAAGGGATAGAAGACTTTCCCAGTGAAAATAGGCCCTGAAATGGCCTAGATCTAAGCAGATCTAGCCTCCACTTGCTGCAGCTTACAAGGACAACCAAACCCTCAACAGGATCTGTGTTGTAGTTGGAAGATGATCTTGGCCAAATGCCTGATAGTGGATGAGCTTAGCAAGACTCTTCCAAGAGACCCTCAATGGAAGAGGTGGGATTCCTGATCAGGAACACCCTAGTGCTAAACAACACTATCCTCAGCTAAACAACAAAGAATGATATATGTCTAAGCAGACAATATATTCAGAAATATGCACAATCAAAAACCTTCTTCTGTTGTCCTCCTCTTCCTTTTATAGGATGAAAGTCTTGTTAAACCTTAAACCATATCAATGATTTAGCTGCATTCACATGAGAAGCCTCCAACTAAAACTGCGCTGCCCCTTTGGGAGATTCACTGTACTTAGATAGCGTTGTTGATTTGGTCCTGGTTGACTTGGTCAAGTGCTCCAGTCTCTTTCACACCTAAGTGTGCTTATGTAAATAGCCTAGATTTGTCCATGTTCACATGTGGCATTGATTTATTTTGCTGATTAGGAGTTTTATTGATCCTCATTTACATCTTTATTCATGAAACAAAAAAAAATTGAAACAAAATTGTATATTCCCATTAGCTTGGGCCAATTGGGAATATTACATAGAGGGAGAGGGGGGATGGGAGATACCTGTTTGAGGTCGAGTAGAAGGTGAAAGTGATGGTCGAATTGGAACCTCGACACCACCAAGAGAAATATCCAAAGACGATGACCCATGTGCAACACCGGTTGTTAAACGTTGAGGACATGTCTAGAGCAAGTGTCCCGTTGCATGACAGAGAAGACAGTGAAAGGGTACCGCCCAATAATCGATAGAGATACGAATTGATGAATGTCCCCAACAAATTTCAAGTTCCTCAAGGAAATCCCTCTCGAAATCCATATTGACCAGGGTCCAAGCCATGTGCTTTTCCAATTGACCAAGGTTTCCCCCGTCCCAAAAGGAAAAATATCCCAGGCAGGTTGCAATATTGCAGATGATCACCTCGTTCAAGAGCTTAAGGGATAGCCCCAACAGTTTGGCACATACTAGTGAGTGGTGCACTCTCTCAGTGAAGGGGTCAAAACCTGTGTCCCATCTCCTCAACACCAGAGAACCTCTTCCTTTAATGTAAGGTTCCGCTAAGATGCACTCAGTATCTTCCTCCGAGAGGAAATGGAAGCAAATCTAGCCCTTAGATGGCATGTTGATCTTCGGGCGATATTTGAGTTTTGGGAGCCTCTAGTATTCCACCCAGGATTTTAATTGTTCGCTCGTCATCCTTAAACTTTGCCACTTGTCGACAAGAGCTTTCGACCGAAGACTCTCTAGACTTTCCTAGTACGAATTTTCCCCCAACAGAGGCAGTGTTCCCCCAAGCTGTCTTTGATAGCCCTATAAACCTTATGGTGTCCCTTAATCTTGTCAGCCTACAAATTGAAAGAGATCGAACCCGACTGTGTTACTGATTAACCAGAGGCCACAGAAAAATTCAAGGAAAGCGAAAGAGGCCAAATGGATGGGTTCATCGAAGATTGAGTGGTCTTCGAAATTGCCTCAAACTCTATCCAATTTTCAAGTTCCACCAAATCCTCTATACAAATAAAGGTTTTAAATTGCATGTCCTCCATCTTTCGCCCCTAAGAACAAACCCCAAGTCCTCCTGGTGGGAAGGTGGGAATGCCTCGTCAGCTCCAGGGGATAGATTTAGGGCAACCAATATTTCCTATGCTATTGGCCCATTAATGCTCATAGAGTACCAATGACCATGCCCATGCCATGCCATGCCATGGACCTTGAGTACCTATCCACACCTACAGCTATTAAATTTTGAGCTGCTCCCAGCCGCCGAAATATCCACCAAAATTGTTTTTGCGAGTCTTTTACTAGTGTCTTTTACTCGCTCCATAACCCCTCCTCCTTTACTCGCTCCAGATTCATCAGCGGAGTTCAGATGTTTTGATATGTGCCAATCTGCTCTGGCAGAGCAGGTGTTTCTGAAATATGAGGAAGTGGTTGTTGGGAAGCACAAGACAGTTTCTGCTGCAGGGCAACTCACCTTCTGGTATTACATTTTTTCTTAGCACTTGAATTTTTCTTCTCTTTCTGCTGCATCCGTTTAAGAATTAAACAATAGTTCCAAAGTCATATTCATTTGATGCAGTAGTTCCAAAGCCACGTTAACAAAATGAAATGCTTTACCGCATTCGTTAAACATGCACACTTCTCAAACCCTTGGTGAACTATGGCCCTGCCTTAAGGGTTTACATGTCCGAAAACCTTATGCTGTGTAAAGTATTTGGGTTGTTGTTGTGCACTGGGGAAAGTAGAGAGGTTGTTCCTGTGTAGAGCAGCCGAGTTGTTGCTATGTAGAGTAGCACGATTGTTGAAACCATGAGAGATTATGCACTAACTCTTAATTCACAAAAATATTGCTCACCATTCTGGATATGCAAATTAATAGTTTCTTTATTAATATTTATAAACTATATATTTATTTTTAAAAACTATATTTTTATGTTCTTTGTAAAAGGTTCATTTAAAATTTTCAAACTAAGCCACATATTTAAACAATTTATTGTCTATGATCATGTGGTTTATTTAAGCTATGTATATTTAAAAACTATATTATATATTTTTGGTGAAAAGTTGATTTAAAATTTTCAAACTAAGCCACGGATTAAAACAATATATTATTCATATTATAAAACAATATATCATCCGATAGACAGAGATGCAACACATGGGAACCTATCTATCTCTAGGGCCCTTCAACTAATGGACCGTTGCTGTTCAGTGAAATATACATTGAAATCGAACATATGTTTTTATCTTTGATATTATAATCATATTTCAATAAAGTCGATCACATGTGTTCAATTTTCATCTCTATTATAATGATATTTCATTAAAGTCGATCACATGTGTTCAGCTTTATTCTCGAAATGATCGTTTATCACGTGTTCGCCTTTAATTGCATATTTTGTCTCTTCTCGAAGAATCGTTTGAAATCCACGTTGATCGCTGCTTTTTTCTTAAAATAAACTAGGAATTGCACCTCTACCGACAACATGTGTAAAGGAACGCCTATAGCAGCAGAGGAGGGAACAAAAAAAATAATACGAATATTGTTCTTTCTTAAAATAAACTAGGAATTGCACCTTCACCGACAACATGGGTAAAGGAACGTGTACAGTAGAGGAGGGAACCAAAAAAATAATACGAATAGTGTAAAGATTGATGAATAGTTGTCTTGTTTTTATAATATTTTGAATCAAAATGATCCATTTTGTAAAAATTATGATTTATTGAAATTAGGGTAGTCTTCCTAAAAGCAATGATTAAATGTTGGAATGTTAGCCAAGAAAAAAAATTGACATACCTTTAAAGTGTTAGATCTAAAACTTTTGTGATCCATAATGTAGATAAATGTCTTTTGGATTAGATCTAATTTTAATGATGTGATTAATCTAAAAAACATTTATCTATACCTTAAAAGTGTAAAAAAGGTCTAGCTAAAATCATTTGGAGAGCAAAAAAGCATAACCACTTTCATAACTATGTCTCAAACCTTCTTTTATAGTTGAAGAAATATCGAATAGGCATTCCCATCAAGTGAAAGGAGACATTGCAACAAATTGTCCCTCTATACATCTTTCTTAAAAAGTTTCACATGATATTTTACCATTTTTTAGAAGTTTTACACATAATTTATCTTTTACATTATCCACATCAGAGAATTTACCATGAGAATAACCCTTGCAACAAGTTCTCATCATTCATTTGAAAATTTACCCCATTCTGTAAACATTGAAGTTTAAGTTCTCTCTCTTTGTTAAGAAGAAAATCCCAATTAAGGAGGTAAGTGTCATAATTGTTAAAACAATCTTTGAGCATCTACATTATTATAAATGTAAAGGCTAAGAAATTGAAATATCATAAATTGAAACCAACAAAACCTAATTAATAAGACAATCCTCAAATCAAACTTTCTGTTGGATATTGTTAGATTACTCAAGGCAAAATTTAGGGTTGAAAGTGATGAATATTCTAGCTATGTCCTTTCAAAAGTCCGTAGTTCATGTTATTAAGTACTTTTCCATAGACAAAAACCAACAACTTGCGAGATCTCAGAAATGGAATTATTTTCAGATCTACACTCTTGGGTTCCAATGATTCACAAATGGTTCCCAGTAAGGTACAATCCAATGCATGAGTTGAAATTTAACTCATCTAAGTCCTTTTTATTTGTTTCCAAGTCTACAATCATCCATTAGAAAATTATGTTGTTGCAACAAAGCCACGTCAACATAATCACATTGTCTATCAACTAATGCCACTAAAATGTCTTGAAATTAAGAATGCCAAAAATCACCATTTTTACCTCCTCTTTCCAAATCGCTTGTAGAATATCTCATATGAGAAAATTTTATCATAGTTTAGTGTCCTACAAATTAATGAGGAGATCCCTAACTTATATTGGAGCATCTCCTACTTCTTCTAGAGAGAGATAACTCATAAGCACAGTTGCTACTATATAGGCACTAATAAGTTTCACATCCCTCAAAAAGGCATGAACACTTTCATAAATATCTCCCAATTCTAATACTATGGTCGAAGAAATATCAGATAGGAATTCCCATTGAATGAAAGGAATCATGTAGTGACATCAACCATTCCTCCATACATCTTCGTCATAATTTTTTCACAAGATATTATATAATTTTGTAGAATTTTTACATAGAATTCATCTTTTAAATCAGTCTCATTCAAGACATCAGTATCGTTAATAGCTATGTATAATAACCCCTGGAATAAGTTTTCAACATTTTTCACTACGTTTATCCCACTCTGTAAACACATAAATTCATTTTTTTTTTTTTCTCTTTGTCAAGATGAAAATCCTGATTAAGGAGACACGTTTCACAATTGTTAAAACAATATTTGAGCATCTACATTATTATAAAATTCAAAGGCAAAGAATGCAAAGGATTTTTCTTTGGTGCACCACCTCATCGATTTCAATAAGTGAAGATACTGAGCAAACCCCTTGTACAATGCGGATTGGTCGATGACCACCACACCATTCTCTCTGATTTTAAACCCTACTATTGTTATTCCATTACATTTGGAGCATTATGAAAGAATTGTTATTCCATTACCTTTTTAGCAAATTGAAAGAAAATTTTCAATAAAGTAACAGTATCTCTAGTGTCATTAGCTTGGAAATAGCTTCTAAAGTTCATTATTTGGCTAGAACTTGAAAATATATTCCTAGAATAAAGGAGATGAGCATGGTGCTAGTCTAAAAAATTCCAAATCCCGTGAAACTGTTATTACCTGTAGCCCTGAACACTATGTAGACTAAATAGGATTCCGCAGGCCAACCCCATAAATGCAGTATCCAATCTCATACTTACATTTAAATAATGAACTTATATTTACACTATTTTTAATTCCAAATATTCATAATATAATTATGAATTGTTGACACTTCTCTTTACCTCTTCCGGTTAGGAGAATAAAAAAACAATAAATCAATTGATGAACTCAGTAGTTTTTTATTTGAAAAGTAGGTACGTACAGGTGAGTGTTCGTGAATGGTCAGTGTTATGTTGTATGGATGTTAATTCTAACAACACTTTCTTTATAATCCTGTTATAAATTTATTATAATGGACTGTGAATTAATTATCAATATTGAATGAAAAATTTAAGCATGGAACTAAATCCTAACATAAAATGATTGGTGTCGTAGGGACTTCTTGTTCAAGGAAAAGAGCCAGCCCAGTTTATTTCTCTTTTTCCAAACCTGGCGATTCTAATTGTTTGTATTGAACACAACTATAAAGGTTTTCATTCTATGTTTTAACTTAGCAATTTATGTTGTTTTTAAATTTCACCTTAACTTCCGTACTCTAGAATTTTAGATTGAAAAAAGGGAAACTAATGAGGCGTACAATCAATTTCAAGTGTATTTGTAGCAACAACTCTTTGATATTCATTTTTTGTTTTAACTAGTTCTTCCAAAAGGTGGCTTAAGTCGAAAATATGTTGCACTAGCTACCTTGACTTCTGATTTTACAGCAAGTAAAGGAGAAAAATGTTCAAGCAAAGAACTGAAAGTGTCATCCAAACTTGATTTGAATCATCCCACTCCGAGATATCTCTTAGTTCAACATTATCTACTTATATCCTCTTGAAATGGACTTAATGAATGGTCATTGTATTTGGCCCTAATATGAGCTCAATAAATATCTTTTGAAAATTGATGGCTCTAAGGAAATTGCCATCTATTATAGGTTATTTAAAACCCATTTTTACTATTTTGAAATGATGATCAAGGATTATAATAAAATTGGAGTGAGGATGCATTATTGAGGTGATATATGTCAATGTAATGTCATCCTCCTATGTATAAATCTTCTTTCCCCTAGTCAACATTAAGAGGGATGTAAGAATATGTCATAATGTCATGTAGTCAATTGCATAATGTCATAAATGCAATTGTTTTTAGATCTATTGTCTCAGGATCACAAGAGTCACAAATGGTTCCCAGTAAGAGGGTACAATGCAATGCATGAGTTTGAATTTAATTCATCAAAGTCCTTATTTGGTGCCAAGTCTACAAGCATCCATTGTATATTAGGGTTATCTTCATCTTCACTTGAAATTGTGCCTATGTACTTCTCTCTAAACATCCAAAACCAAAAAATGGGCTTGTGTATACCTCAATTATTCCATTACCATAATATGTATTCTAAATGATGCAACATGTTTCCATATACATAGTCATTCTAAGTGCACTTTAGGTTATTGTTTTATTTGGATTTTTCAGAAAGTTTCTGTGTTCATTCTTGGATTGTTACTCCTAAATATTTTTCGTGGTTTTTTTTTCAGAATGAATTTTTTCCTAAAGCAGAGTGAGGATATGCTTTCTAATTAATGCAATAGATTTTCCCTAAATTATTCATCCCCTTCACCATTGAATCTAGATAGATGGAAAAAGGTCTCCCCATGTGTTACTGGGAAATATATAAATGTTGGGAGTCTCATCAAGTTTAAAATATGAGAACTTTCTTTGCCATTGTAGTTAAAAC
Organism: Pinus albicaulis; assembly: GCA_034641835.2. NCBI lineage: Eukaryota > Viridiplantae > Streptophyta > Pinopsida > Pinales > Pinaceae > Pinus > Pinus albicaulis. The sequence continues at coordinate 1,234,094,169 of CM076578.1, read as the reverse complement.
CTTGAGCCAATTTTTTTTTTTAAAGGGTGGTTCACAGACATTGGGTGGCCAGTGGCCACTACATCCATGGGAAAATCCAAGCATATCAACCTAAAGGGATCTACCCACCGGCCAAACAAGCAGGGCCTAACCCCAAGGGCATCAAGGAGATTTGACCCCGTGACCTCGCAACTAGCGAAGTACTTAGCAACATGAACTTGACCAACTGAGCTAATACTTGGGGCTAAAACCTTGAACCATTGATAAAACTAACTTGACCATGTTCATTACATTTTTTTCTACCTCTTATTAACCTTTATTCCATTTTTTCCCAATCGTTTCCCTTCTTTTCCCTTATTTCGCTCCCTTCCTCGTCCTTCCCATTCCTTCATACCCTTCCTAATTCATCTATTTCTCCTTAGTTTTATTTAATACTTTATATTGAATTATCTTATAACATTATACTATCAACATGTCTTATATATATATATATATTATTAAATAAATAATTTTATTCACCTTAATAAGTTCTCTTTAATATTATGTATTTAATTAAAATTAGTACATTACTCTTTCAACATATCTTAAGTATTTATTAATTATTAATATTTGGCAAGCCCTGGTATTGCACCAAGAATGATGCAAGTCCCAGAGGCTACTCTACTTTACTTTATCAACTCAGGGTTCATACAAACTTGGAGGTGACAGTGCTATATACATAGAATATGCATTCTACTCATGCCATCCTCTTCTGAGTCCTATGAAGGGGTGTTATTTCTAGGGTTTCTGAATGAAGTCTATCACACTTACGAATTTAGAGCTAGGGCTACAAGTGATTCAAATCCATTACTCTATCAACAATCAAAGAATTATTCTACAACAATAAATTACATATAGCTACTTTGCAATGGAAGAAATCTACAAATTAAGCTATGGCAAGAAATGGAAGCAAACTAGGAATCTTTCATGAAGTAAATTGTTGAATTAAAATTGTAGAAAGAAGACTAACCTAATCATACATTGTTGGGCCAAATGTCTAAATACACTCTGTCTACTTCATTTTAACTAGCATTCTTTTACTCATGCATATAATCATGACCTAATTATTCTTGTAAATGCATTTTTTTGCAGCAAGGAGGAGAAAGCACTAAGGCGGTTTAGGAAGGTCCTGAACTCTTGGGTGTGGGGCTGAAGGTGTTTGGATGGTTTTGGCAGGTCTCGATGAGGTGGATGATGGTTTCTGGGCTTAAGGAGAGGCTCGCTGGTGTTGTTATAGGTGCTGCTATAGGTTTCTTGTAGTGCTACAGGAAAGTCTTGAATTGCTATATGAAACACTCTGAGGGAAATCTGAGGCAAAAAATGGTGGAGAAAAGCATAGAAGAGGTGGAATGAAGGTGTGTTTTGGTGAATGGAAGGTGGAAAACCCTTTGTACAAGCTCATAACCTCTTGATAAGTTCGTCTTGCACTTCTAGGGTTGCTCATGGTGTGATGGTGAAAAATCTTAAAAAGAGGGTTGACGGAAATTTGATGGAAAGAACGTTGATGGTGGGTGAGAAATGATGCTAAGGGTGCTGGTGAAGTCCTCCTTTGATGTGATACTTGAACCTACAAGAAAAATACGTGTTCATGCAACAAACATTGGCAAATTCATGATGAAGGAAATGGAAAAGATGAGTTGAATTTGGAAAGAAAACCTACTCTAGCCTTCAAAAAAAAATCTAACTCATTATTCTAGACATTTTCATGACACTACAAAAACCTAACTATTCTTTCCAAGAAATCATAAACTAAAGAGTAAATTTGGCTTGTGGGGAAGGTCTACCCTCCTCAAGCTCCAATGAAAGAGATGAGAGAGGGAGGCTTGACACACAGATTTCTAAGGTTATCAATTATTCTACCAACATTTATGCAAGCATAACTACATCAAAAGAAAAATGGAAGAAAACTAAAAACAATGAATTGAAATGTAAGCGAACTAGCTAAAAACTCATAAAGCAAACTAGCTACAATGACATAAAAATAAGCATGAATACACAAGAGAGACTAAGGCCAATGGATTGGGCCCTAACCCACAAACATGGCCCTTTGAAACTAAATCAGTGAAGGAAAATCTGAATACTCATCTTATTATAGAAAATAGTCTCATTACATAATCATAAAAGTCTCAAAAACCTATTACAAGAGCTAAGATTCTATTAGCTTCCTTCAAAGTTTGAATCCTAATGAGCTCTTGCTCAGCCCTATTTAACCTAGATGTTAACTACCAATGACTCCCTAAAAAGTAGGTGATGTGTCCTCTTTCACTGCAAGAGAAGTGGAGCTTTGGTGCACTTGATCTCCCACTTGATTGGCTGCCTTTGATTTCAATTTGTTGGTGGGAATCTTGAGGATCCCTTGGCTGACTTTGGGAGTTAAGAAGGTCAGAAATCCCCCTAGAATCTCTCCTTGGTGTCTACTTTGAGCTTTAATTGCAAAATCTTCATCAAAAGTGTAATATCTTCGTGATTATCCTGCATTTAACTCAAGTTAGGTATTTGAAGTATGACAAGACTTAATCACCATCTACATTAGCAACATAATACCATAATATACTTTAAATTTGAGAAAGAGAGAGTTAATAAGGCTAAAAATGTGACAATTAACCCCTCCAATTATACCCAATGATGGAGCTCATCATCACCCCCCTACTAAATGGTTGTTCATCCTTTGAGAAAATTAGTCCTCCTTCTACATTTCTTTCAAAGCTTTAATGGACCCTTTGAATTCCCAAGGAAGAAGTGTGGGAGTCACTTCAAGAGGGTAAAATGCATCATTCCTTTCTGCTTCCTTCCATTCTATGTTCTTCTCTTCTTGGTTTTTTCCATCACTCAGTCCCAACAACAAGGGTGGCCTGAGTTTCAAACCAAGCCACTGAATCTTCTTGGCCTGCATGGCCCTATATAAAAAGACACAAAAACACTGAATATAACAATATAGTCAAATTCAATAGTAATTGTAAATAGAAAGTACATAAGAAATATTTTAGCTAGTTCCCACAAGAAAAAATTGTTTTCATGTGCATTGTCTTATTTTGATATGTGTCATGTGATAAGATAGTGTGCATGATTTGTATAGAATTTATTGTTTGTAAATCTTGGAAACATTTGAGAAGATACAAAGGCAGAAAAGTAAGAAGATTAGTTGAACAGAGTGAAAGCCAATGAATGTGCATGTAAGTAATATCATTTCTTTTATAAGAAATTGAAATGCAAGAAAAAATTGACAAAAGATGTTTATTGCTTCCTATCAAAGCAGTAGCATGCAGCGGACTGAAACAAAAAATACTTGAAGTCATTCAACCAAAGTGCAAGTGTCTTTTTGCAGGGAAAATTCCTAGTCGTAATTACCAAATGATGTGTGGCATATACAACACCAATTGAGGTCTAGATTTAGAACACGATCGAGATAATTTGCTAGAAATTTCCTATTTGCATTCCTTTAATGTGTATGGATGAGGACATGCATGAAATATTTAATCCTTTTAAGTAGTTGGAGAGTTGGTCGCATCTGGTATAGAGGAAAAGTAGGAGAGCACATAAACCATGCTTATATATCCAACATAGCAACCTCCTATTCATGTATTTCATGGAAAAATGTGTAGAGTTGGGAAGCATATTGTACATCCATATGTTTTTGCAAGCAAAGGAAAAGTTTATAAGAAAACATGTATAGGTTCATTAACTGAAAGGGAAAGCATATAAGACAAGTAGTAGCAACCATTGAAAGCGAAAGTATATTAAAAATAGAATAGGTAAAAAAATGCACAATTTTGAATGTTTCAAATGAGAGAGAAGATGGAGCATTTTCAAGTGAAATGCAAAGGAATTCAAGTTACCGAAAAGAGAAGGTATTCAAGTAGCTTGATTGATAGATTTGGAGGCAAGGTATTTTTCTTATTTTTTTATGTGTATTACATAAGGATTTTCTTGCATGCGTGAGTAGCGCAAGAAGGGGAAATCTCGAGAGATGCAAAGATCATTCAATTATATAACTCTAGATATGGTTGTGAATGTCATGCCTTGACGATCAATGTTTCCAATGTCGATTGTTGCCTTTTGTAGGGTCATGCCCTGTGATTTATGGATTGTTAGGTCCCATGCCATGTGAAGGGTCATTTGTGTGTGAAAGCCCCTTGTTACAGGGGTTAGTAACACATATTTTGGATTTAAAACATCCCATGGTGGACCTTTTTAGTGAATGAAATAAAAAACAAAAAATGATGGGAGCTTCGTGGGCCAGGAACCAGATGCATATAAAATAACAACAACTTTTCCATGTGACCCATTAACAAGGCTTGCTTCGACCCACAATTTGCTTATTAGAATGACTTATTATCCAATGCAAAGAAGTATTTTTGCAGTAAGTTTCTCATCCCCCTGGTTAGAGGAGGGAATTTGTTTCTTTTGCTCGACATAGCAACTTGCAATTGGTATGTTTCATTTTTTTATCATGGTTTTATTACAAAATGAAACAAATCCATTAGTTGAATAGAGGTGCATAGAATTGGTGCATGTATGCAGCTCATCTTGTGGAAGTTTGGATTTTTTACATTCCATCAGAAGTTTCCAATCATCCAATGTAGGGGTTGCATCCTGAAGGTTGGAGAGGAGTTGGAAAAATGAAATCTATTGAGGGCTTGTGACTTATTGGCGAAATATTTTTGAAAGACTGACAATTGTATCGAAGCTCCACCAAATATAATTTCTACGAGACGTGTCTACATACATTGGTGTATCTTTAATAGGTGGAAATTTCCCGAAGTCACCCACAAGGATTACAAAGCGGCCACCAAATGGGTTGTTTCTATTGGATGGGAATGTTCATCAATTTGAGCAAGAATTTTAGAACCAATGAAGCTCATCTTATCATTAAGAATGCATTTCACATGCCAAAGTTTTTATTGAAGGTTTAGTATGGATTGAACTTCCAAAGGTTGCATAGAGGAAAAAGGGATGTGAAGGCCCACGTGTATTGTTAGTGCATTTATGTAGAATGTTGCAACACTAGTTGGAGCAAGAAAGAGTAGTGGGTTTTCTCCATTAGTAGAGTTGGTTAGGAAGGCATTTTTGAGGTAATCAATTAGGAAAGACTTGTCGATGTTAGCATTGCCTTGGATGAGCATCCTTAGCAGTGAGGTGGAGGCATTGCTAGAGAAGTGGGAAAAAATGATATTGAAAGTGATGCTTTGGCCTGGGGACAAGGAGGTAATGAATGCGGATTTTGAGAGGGGAGTTGGAAGATTTGTGTGGAGGAGTGGTTGAATTATATGAAGTGAATGGTGGTATCTCATCAAGGAGGATGTTGTTAGCTAGGTGAAGTTGAGAGAGGAATTTCCATTCATCCATGTCCATGGTGTGGGGGTGGATTTCAATAGCAGAGTCATCATCATAGTTAGAGAGGGGTGGTTTTGCAGGTGCTCGATGGACATGTGATGCATGATACATGTTTCTAATTTGTTTCAAGTGTGCAACAACTGCCTCATCAGTTTCACCAATGTCATTATGTAGTCTACAAAAAGGGAAGTACAAGAGAATTTCACTTCATAAAAAGTCTGCACAGCATTCTGAATCTTTATATGGGATTGAGGTGTAGCGAGGAATGAGGCATACATGCATGGAAAGGAAGATGTGTTTCCATGGTGATGTCTTCCGATGAGAGGAGAACGACCAAGACCATGCGACTTCAATAATAGGCAATGACTCAAGTGAATTACACATTTTCCTATATGAGGTGATAAAGAGTGTTTTTGGAAGATGGGCATCCAATTTATGTGAAACACGTCTGAAAATTTTTCTCTTAACATTAAGGGAGACAAAAGAATGACTACATTGTGTTAGTGGGAGATTTTGGAGCATGTGGTATGTTTCTTGTGCACCAATGTCCTGTTGAAAATGGCGACAAGAACAGTGAAGGAGGCCTCCTGAAACATATTTCCTGATCCTAGTTGGAAAGTGATCACCTAAACTAGGTGGGGACCACACATCTGATTTTTGTCGAAAAGTCTATTTTTAGACTATGTCTATTTTTAGACATATGGAGCATGGTCCGGGGATTGCAGTATGTTATTCTTGGAGTATTGGTCATGGTTACAAAGCGTATTTACCTCATTACCTAGACCTACAGTCGGGTTCATTTTTAGACCGCCATCCTAAAATAGGAAGTTCAACATAAGCAGCCCTAATAATATTTGAATACAGCAAACATTATCTATTTTCGAAGTACTGCACAATGATGCCTGGATGTGGCACATGCAGCTGACAGAAGGAAATACGATTTTCCTAGGGTTTAAGTGAAGCTATTGCATGAAGACTTCAGTTAGAACTCATGTGACAGAGTTTGGTGGAGTTGATTGAGGAAGTTAGTGGAGTTGTATTTAGTTTAACTAATCTAAACATAGTTGAGATTTTTGTATCCAAGTTAACTAATAGATACAATTAGTGAGAGTGGTGTGAATCAATTATTAATTAATTCACTAATTATAAACTCATAAATCAACTAAAGAATACATCAGTTAACTTCAGTGCATGGACAGTTTCAGTGGAGACCAGTGCAGAAATAGGTGAAAGAGCAGGTTAACTATCAGTTGTGATTATACTGTTGCTATTTGCAACACACAGATGGGTGGAGTAACCCATGAGGATTACGCAGTTCAGGCTGGGTGGTTTATCTATATAAAGAGGCCATCCCATAGCTTGAAAACGCAATTGAGGTTGGCTATCAAGTGGCTAAAGGTTGGAGCATGAGTTTTGCTAGATCTAGCTTGATAGTGTGTAGCATGGGAGGTAGTGCATGAGAGCTTGCAAAGAGCTTTGTACTATGATTGTTACATGATCTCCATGACATATATAATATACAGATAGTTGGGGGTTTTCAGCTTTAAGCTTTCCCATGAAATACTGTGTTCATATGTGTGAATTTTTATGGCTTTAATGTGTGCATGCAATTGATTTTATTTCCCCATGTGATGATCAATGGTAGAAGAGATTCTGTATTATGCATGAAGCTAAAATAGTGTGTGATCAGGAGAATCTCGGTGGATAACATATCAGTTATTCAAATTTCTACATGGTATCAGAGCGATATTGATCATTGGAGCAATTGCAAAGCATTGAAGCGGTTGATTTTTAGGATAAACTCAGAAACATAAAGATGGAGAAAGCCGGAATTACCACAAATTGTCCACAGAAGAATTGTTGTGTTATATAATTTTCTACATGGAATGAGAGCGAGAATTTTTGGGTGCGCGAGTTTGTAGGGAATATCTGAAAATTTTTGGTGAAATATTTTCATAAAAAAATAACATATTTGGATTCCTTGCAAAAAAATACCCAAATTGAAAAAAAAAATCGGTCAAATCGGAGCTCGGATGAGGGAGATATCATCGATTTAAAATCAGCTCTTTTTTGTGAGAAAATTTTGCGACGGCGGGACAATTGCAATGTGCGCGAGCAAAGAATCTACATGCACTGAGGTACAAGATGCATGAAAATATTTGAGGAGAAAAGTAGAGGTTAGTGACTTGGTGGTTGAAAGGGAGCCTCTCAACATGCAGCGTGAGAAGCAGTCTCAGAAGGTTGTGGAGCAGCCACAACTGGAGATGCAGAAGAATCTTTATAGATTTGATGTAGATGGGATTTCTACAGAGCTTCCTACTGTTGGGAAGCGGAAGGAAGACATGCAACCGATGCTTGAGAGGGAGCAATTTTTTCATGCAGGTGATAGTGAACCTCGGGAAGTGGAGCAGCCACAAGAGGATCATGGAGTGGAAGAAACCACTCATGCAGAGAAATTTCGTGCCAGACGGGCAGAGGGAGTGCATGCAGCTATACCACCAGGTGAGAGGTGGGGCAACATGCATGATTAATCCCATCAGGATATTTCTGGGCAGATTCATTGAGATGGTGTGGATCTCATGGATTGAACCTGGCTACGAGGTGCCCACAGCGCAGCAGTAGCATGATCATTTGGAGTGATGCAGGCAGATCAAAGTGACAGTGTCGGATACTGGAGCGTGAATCAGAGTTGACAGCAAGTGCAGGGTGCATGGGTGAAAGAGTTCAACAGCGCAGTGGTTCCTGATGACATGTGCAATTGGCTAAGCAGAGGTCGAAGACTTTGATGATAGATGCTAGATGCATCAGACTGATTGAGTTGTTTGGAGCCTATTCAGTTTCAGAGAAGTTGCAGAGCAGATGCATGGAGTTGCATGGTGCATGCATGAGTTTGCATGGCACATGCAAAGGGTGCATGGCGAATGCATGGAGTTGCATGTCACATGCATGGAGTTGCATGGCGCTTGTGAAGGTTGCAGGGCGAATGCATGGAGTTGCATGTCGCATGCAAAGACAGTCCTTTCTTGTTGAGAGGGAGTGTTGAAAATGGCAACAAGAAACAGTGAAGGAGGCCTCCTGAAACATCTTTCCTGATCCTAGTTGGAAAGTGATCACCTAAACTAAGTGGGGACCACACATGTAATTTTTGTCGAAAAGTCTATTTTTAGACTATGTCTATTTTTAGACATATGGAGCATGGTCCGGGGATTGCAGTATGTTATTCTTGGAGTATTGGTCATGTTGGTAAAAATAGATGGACCTCTATTTTTTGGACCTATATATTCAAGTCTACTTAGACCGCCTATCCTAAAAATAGGGAAGCTCTATCATTATTAGCTCTTAATAATATTTGGACTATAAACATTATCTTATTCTCTTGAAGCACTTCAGTTTGATGCCTGGATGTGGCACATGCAACTGCCAGAAGGAAATACGCTTTTCCTAGGGTTTAAGTGAAGTTATTGCATGAAGACTTCAGTTAGAACTCATGTGACAGAGTTTGGTGGAGTTGATTGAGGAAGTTAGTGGATTTGTATTCAGTTTAACTAATCTAAACATAGTTGAGCTTTTTGTATCCAAGTTAACTAATAGATACAATTAGTGAGAGTGGTGTGAATTAATTATTAATTAATTCACTAACTATAAACTCATAAATCAACTAAAGAATACATCAGTTAACTTCAGTGCATGGACAGTTTCAGTGGAGACCAGTGCAGAAATAGGTGAAAGAGCAGGTTAACTATCGGTTGTGACTATACTATTGCTATTTGCAACACATAGATGGGTGGAGTAACCCATGAGTATTACGCAGTTCAGGCTGGGTGGTTTATCTATATAAAGATGCCATCCCATAGCTTGAAAACGCAATTGAGGTTGGCTATCAAGTGGCTAAAGGTTAGAGCATGAGTTTTGCTAGATCTAGCTTGATAGTGTGTATCAAGGGAGGTAGTGCATGAGAGCTTAAAAAGAGCTTTGTACTATGATTGTTACATGATCTCCATGACATGTATAATATACAGATAGTTGGGGGTTTTCAGCTTTAAGCTTTCCCATGAAATCCTGTGTTTATATGTGTGAATTTTTATGGCTTTAATGTGTGCATGCAATTGATTTTATTTCCACATGTGATGATCAATGGTAGAAGAGATTCTGTATTATGCATGAAGCTAAAATAGTGTGTGATCAAGAGAATCTCGGGGGATAACATATCAGTTATTCAAATTTCTACATGTCCCTATCTGCAGCCAATTTGGTCAATAGTTTGTAGACGACAGTCATAATAGGGGAATTAGGGGAGGGGGAACTCTATGCAAGTTGTGCGAGAATTTTGTGGTAACTTTCAAACTTTGAATCTCCTTTTGCTGTGTACTTTGAGATGCAGATCAAAACAACATGGTGTGATAGAACCATTTGGAAGTAAATGTTGACCCTCCAGATTGAAAGCACATGAGGTTGTGGACATTGAGCTTGTCATCATTTCTAGCAAGAATATATGTTTTATGACTAGAACCATCGATGTGCATAGAAGAGGACTCTCGCAACTCTCAGGGGGCTCCATAATGGCAGGTTCTAGAGTTATTTATTTTGTGAAGTCATGTAGAGTAATGAAAATTTTTCTTCCTTTGGACGTATTTCACAAGTTCCTCAAAGTCTTGGAGGTCATTGGCTGTGAGGATTTCATCTGTCACGAGGCAGGGATCACAAACTGCTAACCGATGATTCTTGGAGTTTTTTTGTGGAGGGGACGAGGGTTCCAAGTAGTGACATATGTATCGAAGAAATATTTGGAAGCACCAACACTTACTTCATTAGTTCAGTCGAGGTTTTCCATATCAAGTGTGTTTTCGAACCATAGGAAAGCATGTATATGTGCAGAGCCTCTATGCTTTCATTCATACCTTAGCAAAAAATACAAGAAGAAGTAAGAGGGATGCATGCAAGAAACATACACAAAGTAGAGAAAAAATAATGGTAGATTAATACCTGCACCAAAATTCCTTTACAAGGAATCCTTTTAGTAGGACCTATTTTAAGAATATTTTGAATATGTAATGGATGTATTGAGAGGCATGATGTGGGTTTGAAAAAATGTTTTGGATTCTCCAACAAGTTTGATAATGTGCATTGGATGGAGGACTGGAAGGCATGGCCATATACAAGTCACGCCATTTGGTATCAGCTACACTTAGTGTCAAGAAGAAGGTAGGCATACCTTGTTGAATGATCATGTCACTGATATCCCCTCTATCCCTGGCCCAAAAATACTGGCTACCTTGCAGGGACAATCCAAAGCACATAATCTAGTCTGGAATGGTCAAAGGAGGCAATTGTTGAAGGTAGGGTGAAGATATGCAATAGTTGTTAGAAATCTATTTTTTAGGTCCCTTTTAGTGCATACAAATGTGGTTTCCTATATTTTATGGAATATGATAAAGTTGTACAAGTAATACTGAAATATAGGATGTTGGCCAAAGCGATTGTCATGGTAGCACCTTAGATGCAAAGCGTATTCTTGCATATCGACTCTTGCAATTTTTGGTTGGTTAATCATGGCATATCTGATGGGGCAGATGGCGGTTAAGACCATGGATAAGAGGCCCTCTGTGTTGTATTCATTGACTGGAGAAAGGTCAATGATGGGCCATTGAATTGAATGGGTGGGTGCAAAATTGAAATATTCTATGTAGGCAAGTATTTCATCAATCTTTGTATGAGAATTTAGTAGATTTGATACAAAGGAGGATGGTTGAAGGTCATATGGGCATGAGTGGAGGAGCTCATGAGTATGATTTTCAGAGAGGGCTTCTTGGGGTTCAAGGGAGTTAGTGGTGAGATGACACAGAAGGGAAGAGATATCTGTAGAGATAACATGAAAACCAAAAATCACAGTTGGGTTAAGTTGAACATCTTTGTAGTATGGGTTGTTTGCTAATTTGAATTGCAAAGCTGCAAGGATGCATGGTATGTTGATAAAGAATTCATAGGATATGTGTGTATAAATTATACAAAATACATGTATGTCTTGGATTCTCCCGATCTAACAATATTCTACTGTTAAATACAGAATCGCTTCTACTAATCTTTGTGGAAATTTAAAACACAATCACCAATTACAATATCATGAAGAAAGATAAATCACACACAACACAGATAATTTACTGGGGAAAGCTTATAGCTAAAAACCCCACTATATTCTATTGTATATTATATCATGGATCATGAAACAATTACATACAAAGCTCCAATCCAAGAGCTCTCATTACATGAGCTAATTGTCTCACATTTTCATATGAAAATTGGCAAGTTCCTTAGCCAATTTACTGTCTCCTGACAACCTGCCTCCACTGTACAATCCCTGTTGATAGAAATCCCTGAATGAATGCAATATTGTCTACCTTGACTGCACAATCCTCATGGACACATCCAATGTGTGTGTGGTTGCATGTGTGCAACCGGATAATCTCACAACTGATAGTTTACTTCCCTTTCACATAGAACTCAATTGGGTCTCCACTGGATCTGACATGCATGTAGTTAATAATAGTAAATCTTCAATTGCATGTGAGACCACTAATTTTGAATTAACTAATAATTAATTCACTTGATCTCTCATTAGTGTATCTTCAGTTACAACTAGCACAACTGGGTTTAACTCACTTAACTGAGTTAAACTACTTTACAACTTGCATAACTGCACTTCCAACTTTGTTAGAACTTTGAATCACTCAGTTAAAACTAAGTCAATCTGCATGTCCCACCAACCAACCAATTAACTCGAAATTCCTTTAGCTAACTGATTTTCCACTTCAGTTAACTATTTCCAAGTGCTCATTGAGAATAAAATATAGTTTATTGTCCAACTAATTTTAAGGGATAATAATAATAGACATGCATATATAAATAGACATGCAATCTATAAATATAATTTTCACATACATATATAAATAGACATACACCTAAAAATAGCTTGAGGCTCCATCCTAGTGTAGGTGCTTCATTTTCACTAGGACCTTCTTGTTGAATCTCGACAGTGTGGTTGGTTTTGCTTTTTTTGACAACAAGGATTTCTATTTCATAGAACATGCGGGGAAGGGAGGTGACAATATTAGTTATATATTGAGGGAAGCTAATAGTATGGGAAAAATATTTGTATTTCCATCCACGTGCATGGGTCACTTGAAGAAGTAGGTTAACAAGGGCCATGAATATCTCTTCAACTTGATTTAGGTAGGAGAGGACATGGGTTTTTTCCTGGTTCCATGTTATTCGAGGAGGAGAAACGACAGAGAGTTCACTTAGAGGAGAAACAATGAAAACGGTTTTTTGTTTTCATGGATGGGTAAGATTCATTACAAGTGGAGTAAACATGCATGGGGTTAAGTGCATCAATCCTTTCACAAAAGCATCAATTTTCATGATGGATATGGTTGTTGTTGAATTTTTTGGAAGTTGAAGAGGAAGCCACATGGGGGGATGGTTCTACAGGGAAGGTGGAAGGTGAAGAAAGGTTAGGGTTTGTAAATGATTGGTTGGCAAGTGGATATGGAAGGGAAAACAGAATAGGAGGAGTGGATGGAAGGGGAGGGAGACAAATCTGGGAAGGCATGGAAGTTAGAGTTGGGGTGGTTTGAGGGGGGAGGTTGGATCGACGACTCTTGTATAGAAGATGAATTCATGCATTTATTCTTTCCTTTTTAAGTGTGTAATGTATTTGGCAATGTTTCCTCTATACATAATTCTATGGAGTGTATTGCATAGCTAATCAAGAAAGAAAAGTAATGTCAAAGTTAGAGGTACAAGTGAATTTGGAGAAAAGGTGAGCTAACCATATATATCAAAGGGAAAGTAGTTTATGGAGAAAAAAATTTGTTGGTGTGATGCAAGGAAAGGCACTTTATTTTGTCCCAATTGAAAAAGTATATAACATAAATAGAAAAAAGGCTAATGGGATTGAGATAACATACATGTATATTTGTAAACAACTAAGCAATATGAATGATTAAGGAAGTGAGGATATATACATGTCATGTGCTAAGTTGAGACAACAAGATGTGTTTTTTTTGTAATTGGATATTGATTATCTGTCTTTTTTTAAATTTTGTTGAGTGAAAAGGAAGTTAGGCAACAATTTGTGCAAGTGTTGTAGGGACATGGAAAGTAAATGGACGATGTTGTGGAGGAGAAGGTTGTGTATTTTTATGAAGTCCTTTGAGCCTTTTATAGGGTTCATTACATGCAATATCATGGGAAAAAAACCATGGGTACACAATACGTGGTGACCCAAAACCACTTTTATTTGACTACATCAAATTTGATTCTTTTCCACAAGTCAAGTTTACCTAAAAACTTTATATTAGTACTTTAATGTACTTCCCACTTTGTTTCTCTACCATGGATTTGAATTATATGAATTTACCAAAAGTTTATGATTTTTTTTTTCCAAAATATACACATATCTTCTAGATAAAATAATAAATCAATGTAAAGAAGTAAAACCACCTCCTACTGATTGTGTTTGAATCATATAATAGATATTTGTGTGTATTATTTCAAGTGGTGCTTTCGTGCTCTAGGAAGCACTTGCTAGAAAAAATATCTCTATGGTGTTTAGCTAGAAGCAATTCTCACAAGAGTTGTCCTGAAATTTTATCATGGGGAAACCTATGACAATAGATTTCTTTTGTAAGAGAGTAATATTTTTAACAAGAAATGTGCCATAGCTAGGACTCATATAAGGTTGTCCTGAAATTTTATCATGGGGAAACCTATGACAATAGATTTCTTTTGTAAGAGAGTAATACTTTGAATAGGAAATGTGCCACAACTGGGACTCATATAAGGTTGAAACATTATGCGTATATGATTGTGATTGCATCACTAATGGAAATATTTTGTTTTTGGTTATTTGTATTTTTGCATTGGGTTTTCTACTACCTATATTATCTAAAATTGTGCACGTGGGATATTTAAATATGACTACACATCTATTTGACTTAACTTCCCTACACTCATTAGATTATCTTTTAGGATATGTACAAAATAGAAATTTGAAATGCCCCCCCCTTTTTTTTTTCCTTGGTTAAAATAGAGGCTAATCCTTTTCCTTGAACATTCAATAGATAATCGTTTCCTAATTTGACTTTAGCTGTGATGATTTTTTTACCTATCATGTGATTGTTGTAGCCATTATCTATCAACTAGAGATCGATATTTTTGCATTCTTTAGTTTCTTTTTATGAAAGGAACATGGATTTAAATGTATTTGAATCATTATTTGTCACATTAGCTCTATCTTATTTTCTCCTGCATTCACTTTCAGAACGACCAAACTTCTTATAGTAATAGCATTATATTTTTTACTTCTTAGTTCTCTTTACCTTATTGTAATATAGGTCTCTTCTTCTTTGGTCTTGAGAGAATTTGTGCGGATGTCTTATATAGATTGATGTCTCCAACATCTTCCTCCTCTTCCTCTGCTTCGAGTTCCTTGACATTTTTCTCTGCTAATCGAGGCCTAAGATTGAAATGTGCTTTCCAAAGAGTCACTGGATTTGATGATTGTTGTCTCAAGTGTCTAGAAGGTCCGTGTGATTTGTCCTATAAAAAATTATGATATAGTTTTAGACCACTCTATAGTTACTACAATCATATCAATTTTTTAGGAAGGATCCTAAGTACTTTTTCAACAACCTTTTTTATCTAAATTGTCTTTTACATATGCTCAAAGTTGATTAATAATGTCATTAATCTATGTCTTAAAATGATGTACAAAATAATATTTCTTCATATGGTGTGTTTCAAAATTATTTTTTGAGCATTTACAATTTGGAATTTTTTACTTTTTCAATGCCTTGATAGGTTGTCCCAAGAGTATCCCATGCATACTTGGCATGAAACTATTGCAATGTTAGGAACAAATAAATTTTCTATCACTAGTTGGGAAAATGATAACTGTTTTCCAACCTTTAAATATCATTATTGTTACAAGTCAATTTTCAACCCTGTGATAATCCTTGAGTACCAATGGATGACAATAGCTCCCCTATTTCTCAATTTCACTATGGGATTATATAGATATTCTTACTTTGAATCAATTATAAGGCTCCTTTTTAAATTACATTTCCCCTTTGAAATAAAATTTTCCTTCTTTTTTTAATTAAAAAATAAACTAACTTCCTTTTTTCTTAACCCATATGGACTTTTCTTCCTTTACAATTTTTTTTTACTTTTACAAAATGGATCTTCTACCTTGAACGAAGGCAATAATTACTTTGATGATAAAAATAACTTTGAATTCTCTATAATCACAAGCACTTTTACTGTCACACAACTAAACTAGTTTTTAAAATAAATCAATGTTTTTTCTCCATAGTTTAAAAAAAAAAAAATTCAAGGTTCTTAATTATGGAGATTCACTTCTTTACCATGGACGTTTTTTGTCTCTACCATATGAGCTTTTTTATAATACTATGTGCAAATACTTATCAATACCAATACCAAATGTTCAAAGCTTTGTAAAACTTTTTTCTTTATCTCAATTTTTGACTGGGGAATTGCCAATTTTATTAAACAGATTGTATACAATTCATTCTTAGTTAGGCCGTAAGGCGTCACTATTTGAAAAAAACTCCCCTAACTGCCACTGTGTCCATGTTTGAGCCATTGGATCAAATGTTAGACTATTGAAATTTTTTAGGCCATTAGATCAAGTAAATATTTATATATATGTTTTTTATAATGTAAGTTTATTAAATAAAAATATTGACATAATATAATGAACATAAAATTATTTTTAAATGTTTATAACCATTATTCTTTTAAAATTTTATTTATTAAAATGTAGCTAAATTTTCATACATCCAAATATACATAGTTTTTCTTGTTCTGTATTATTTTTGTTACAACATATATGTTTTTTATAGTGTTAGTTTATTAAATAAAAAGACTGACATAATGTAATGAACATTTTAACTAGGTCAAAATACAATAAAAAAATAAAAATAATAAAATAAAATAATGATAAACTATAAATACAACCCATGGTATTGACTCATGGTATTAATGTGGAATGTAGTTTTTTTATATGGGGAACTAAGATGGCCTAAATAAATCTAAACTAATTATTTAATAAAATTATTTTTAAATGTTTATAACCATTATTCTTTTAAAATTTTACTTAATAAAATGTATCTAAATTTTCGTACATCCAAATATACATAGTTTTTCTTGTTTTGTATTATTTTTGTTACAACTATTTTATTATTAAAAAAATACATGGCTTTTATATATATATTATTTATGTTACAACTGTTTTATAATTCATGAGTATTATTTCTTAATATATAAAAATAAAATTAATAATGATTTTTTTAAAAATATGTGATATTTTTTAAATTTCCAAATTATTTCAGAGGACATGATTTATCTTGAGAAATAATGATGAATGTTCATAATTCTCATTTATTAAATAACACTAAATTTACCTTTAAAGGGTTGGTAACAATTGTTTGTATCAAAGTCAAGGATACAGAAGAAAGGAGACATGGTGAAGAGAAGCTTCCAACCTTACAACAAGCCTTAACAAGACATAACGTTGAATGTATGGAATCCATTTTCCGTGATACACATGAGAAGTGCAATGAAAAAACTTGGAATTTGGAAAATGTCACGAACCTTATCTCATGTTCCATTCATTTGGATCTGCAGTATATGGAAAAAGAAAAACAGGACAGTGGATACTTATCAAGAATGTATGATTCTTTAGAAGGAAACAACATTGAAAAGGCTATGGAGGACCAAATAGCAGAATTGAAATAGAAGAGGACTCTTGAGAAAATGGGTTACTCAAGGATTTTGGAATCCAGATGAGCTACATTATCTCAATGATTCAAGAGGCATAATGTTGAATGTATGGAATCCATTTTCTGTGACACACATGAGAAGTGCAATGAAAAAACTTGGAATTTGGAAATGTCACGAACCTTATCTCATTTTCCATTCATTTAGATTTGAAGTATATAGAATAAGAGAATCATGACAATGTATACTAATCAAGAATGTATGATTTTTTAGAAGGAAACGACGTGACAAGGCTATCGAGGACCAAATAGCAGAATTAAAAACACAAGAGGACTCTTCAAAAAATGGGTTACTCAAGGATTATAGAATCCATATGAGCTACATTATCTCTCTGATTCAAGCAAGCACTAAAAAATAGACGGACAATAGTGATATAGAGACAAATTATTCATAAACAAGAGAAAGCTAGAATTATAACCGGAGATAGAGTTATGGGAAGAGAAACATTCCAATAGTAAGGAGGAGTCAAAGTTACATGGGTAGTAGTTCACTCAACATAATTCTCCATCGCTTATTCTAGAGGAGAAATTTCCTACTACCTCATCAATTGAAGAAGGCCCAAAAGGCTATGGAGGACCAAATAGCAGAATTAAAAACAAAAGACAACTCTTCAGAAAATGGGTTACTCAAGGATTTTGGAATCTAGATTAGCTACATTATCTCACTGATTCAAGCAAGCGCTCAAAAAGAGACAGACAATAGTGATATAGAGCCAATTTATTCATAAACAAGAGAAAGTTAGAATTATAACCCAAGATAAAGTTATGGGAAGAGAAACATTCCAATTGTAAGGAGTCGTCAAAGTTACATGAGTAGTAGTTCACTCAACATAATTCTCCACCGCTTATTCTAGAGGAGAAAGTTCCTACTACCTCATCAATTGAAGAAGGCCCACAAGGCTATGGACGACCAAATAGAAGAATTAAAAACAGAAGAGGACTCCTCATAAAATGGGTTACTCAAGGATTTTGGAATCCAGATGAGCTACATTATCTCACTGATTCAAGCAAGTGCTCAAAAAGAGACAAGCAATAGTGATATAGAGACAATTTATTCATAAACAAGAGAAAGCTAGAATTATAACCCGAGATAGAGTCATGGGAAGAGAAACATTCCATTTGTAAGGAGGATTCAAAGTTACATGAGTAGTAGTTCACTCAACATAATTCTCCATCGCTTATTCTGGAGGAGAAAGTTCCTCCTACCTCATCAATTGAAGAAGGCCCACATGAGAAAATCAGAAGAGATTGTCACTCTGTTCTTTTTTGTTTAGTAGTCTCTTTACCTCTGCCCTTAAATTCAATGACTCAGAAAACACTAGACAAAAGACACTTACCTGTTGCATTCAGTTGAAAAAAAAAGTATCGCTAAAGGGTCACTTGGGGAGGAATCTATTATTTAAAAGATCGGGAAAATAATTTCATTTCAAAACAAAAATGTATTATCACTAGGGAAGGGAGTTATTACATTTAAAATTTGTTCCCATTCTTGTCACTACAAAATTTGATTGTTGCTTTTTATTTGATCGGAAAATAAATGATCTTTAAAAGGCACTAAAGTCTTGAATTATGATCCTTAAAGAAGTCGCTAGATTCCCTCATTATGAGCTAATTTTTTCTTCTTACTTTTGGATCTTCATGATGTTTTTTATTTTGACTAAGGTGAAAAGTTCCAAAGAAGTGGAATATTTGTCGTTCAAAGAGGAGTTATGGAAATATGATTGTAGATAATTTATTAATATAAATTATCTGAACTAAGATTAATTAATCATCCCCAAGGGTTAAAAAGGGCCCAAATGTCTCTTATCCATAAAATTGACGATTAAGATAACTCTATGCTCTATGTTCAAATGACAGGTGAAGGTGGATTTACCATACTTAAGCTTATTAGTAGTCTCTTATGAAGTACAATATGTCATAGTGATAAGTTTTTATTCCATTAAATAATTCTAGCTGTACATCAGAGTCAGAGTTCTAGGAGTAGTATCAGAGGAATTCAACATTTAGAATGTGATAGAAGCAAATAATTTCGTGGAAGGGTGAAGTCTACGCAACTTGGTCATAAAAACCAAGTGCATCCTTCATGCAAAAAAAAATAAACATGCAGATTTCACCATATAGAGGCTTTGAGTACTTTGGCCAAAATGTCTCATCCATTATGAAAAAACACATCTTACATGCAATTAATAACAAAGAAGTTGTTCCATATCAATTATCCAATATGGATATTTTGATTTGAGGTCCAGTAAACATAATTCTCCACCTCTTATTTTGGAGGATCAATTGGAGCCGAGAAAGGTCCTACTACCTCTTATTTCTTATATGTTATTCTTTCCTATACCACAATTTTACGGCCTTTCCTTTGCAACATGTGGTGCAATTGCTAGTTATTTCATTTTGAGTATTTTAAAAAATTTGTAAAATAAGTTACAAATTCTAGTAAAATTATGAAAAAAATTGACAGAAAGTTTTGAAAATCCTGCTCACTGAATGTAGGTATCGAAAATCTAGAGCAATGCGATTATTAGATAGGTGTAAAAATAACTTTTTTTTCAAACAAAAGATAAAAAACACGAAGAAACTTCATTGATAATAAAATGAGTTGATCTAAAATTGAATGGTTCCATCCATCCATAGCCCATAAAACATAAAGCCAACGATACTATCCAGCCTCGCTTGGATAGGCCATCAGCCTCCATGTTTTGTTCTCTGTACACGTGGAGAAATGATAAATCAGATAAATCTAACCATTAGTCATTCCCGCTTATGCTAATCGTTGTGAATTTAATTCGAACGAAGCAAGAGAAGAGAGAGAGGGGTAGATGTGTTACCTCGTGGCAGCCGTGGTTGTCTTATCTCTGTAAAATACAAGTAGTAGAAAAGTCTATCGTTCTCTTTCTTAAAGAAACGTCAATATGAAAGGATTTTTTTAAACGAGATTTGAAAATTGTTTCAAAATTTTTATGAGGTTTTATGTCATTTTTTAAAAGAGGTTCTATTTAAAGGGCTCTCATTCGTTTAAGACCGTTAAAAAGGGATTATTAAAAAATAAAAAATTAAAAGAGGTTCTATCGAAATAAAAAGGTTTTTTAATATATATTGTTTAAATTAATTTGTTATAAGAAAGAGGGTTTTAAAGTATAGTTTAAATAATGGTTTTTTTTTTAAACCAGCCTAGATCCATCTTAACTCTGGATCTATTAAGCGCCGAGAGGGATCAAATCTCTCGAGGTGCAAACTTCTTTTTTTGAGTGCAAAACTTGAGAAAAGGTTTGCACCTCGAGAGATTTGATCCCTCTCGGCGCTTAATACATTCAGAATTAAGATGGATCTAGCTGGTTTCAGTCGTGTGTGGCCAAGGAAAATCTATTGAAAATATGATTAATTTTATCAATAATATGCAAATACAGATAATATAAATATAATAATTTTATATATGCCAAATATGTATTTATGTGGTCGTTTTAATTTTAAAATTTTCTTAGTTACCTCAGTTTTTTGAGATGATAAATATTGTTAATAGCTTTAATGACGGAATATTTTTTTTGAATGCAAAGTGACAATGTAATAGTGTTGAATGATAGAAAATGAAAATAATAAGAGTGTAGTCAATTACAAAAAGTCTTCATTGTGATCAATCTCAAATTATTTTCTTTTACTATTCTTATTGTCACCCTTGTTAGTTTTGTCATCTTTTCATATCGATTATATGAAAAGGACATTTGAAATAATAAACCATTTAAATATTTAGCTTGAACTATTGTACTAAACATCATACATTGTCTCTCTTGCTCTTCAATATTAATAGGTTGATTTACTATAACACAAATATTAATGTACATTGTTAATAATTTTGTGTGTTGGCACTGAAATAAATGCACAATCTTAATCCAATCACTTTAAAATTAATGTACCATCAATGTACATCCAATTACATAAAATTAGAAATCAATGTCTACACTGAAATCAATGCACCTAATGCAAACAATCAAATAAGATTAGAAAACAACATCTACACTGAGATCAATGCATCTAATGCAGGTAGTCAAATAAGATTAGAAATCAACATCTATATTGAAATCAATAGATCTAGTGCAAGTAATAAAATAAGATTAGAAACCAAGATCTACACTGATATCAATGTATCTAGTCCAAGCAATCAAATAGGATTGTAAATCGCCATCTACTTCCCTCTCTCCCCCCTCGAACTACATCTCTCTTTTCCTCCATCTATCCACTCTCTCACATCCTCCCTCTTCCTTCCTCTCTCTCCATTTCTTTCCCACATATATATTTCCCTCTCTCTTCACCCTCCAACTATGTTACTCTCTCTCTCTCTCTCTCACACACACACACACACACAAAATCTACACTAAAATCAATGCATATAGTGCAAGAAAAATAGGATTAGAAATCACCATCCACACTGAAATCAATGCACCGAGTGCAAGAAATCAACTCCCCCCTCTCCCCCCTCCAACTACGTTTCTATTTCCCTCCATCTCTCCTCCTCTACACTGAAATCAACATCTACACTGAAATTAATGCGTCTAGTGAAAGCAATCAAATAGGATTATAAATCACCATCTACTTCCCTATCTCCCCCCTCGAACTACATCTCCCTTTCTCTCCATCTCTCCACTATCTCACATCCTCCCTCTTCCTTCCTCTCTCTCCATTTATTTCCCACATATATATCTCCCTCTCTCTTCAACCTCCAACTATGTTACTATATCCCTCCCTCTCTCCTTCTCTCCATATCTCTTTCTTTATCTCTTTATCTCACCCCAAAACATATACACACTCTCTCCATATCTCCCTTGACACTTCATCTCTCTCTCCACTTCTTACTCTCTATGTAATCCTTCTTCCCTCCCTCTCTTCCCCTCCAACTCCATCTCTCCTTCTATCTCCCTCCCTCTCCCCTCTCTCTCTCTCTCTCTTTCTTTGCCCTCCAATTTTCTCTCTTCCCCCATAACTCTCTTCCTCTCTCTCATGTCCTCTCTCTTGTCCTTCCTCTATCTTTTCCTCTCTCTCTCTCTTTGAAATCCAGTTATCTCTCTCTCTCTCTCTCTCTCTCTCTCTCTCTCTCTCTCTCTTTGCCTTCCAATCCTCTTTCCTCCCCCAACACACACACACACACACACACTCTGTCTCTCTCTCAACATATACACTAAAATCAATGCATATATTGCAAGAAAAATAGGATTAGAAATCACCATCCACACTGAAATCAATGCATCAAGTGCAAGAAAACATATTCCCTCTCTCCCTCCTCCAACTCCATTTCTCTTTCCCTCCCTCTCTCCACTCTCTCACATTTTCTCTCTCTTCCTTCCCCTTTATCCCTTTCTCTCCCACATCTATCTCTCTCTATATCTCCCTCTCTCCCTCTCTCTTCACCCTCCAAATATGTTACTATATCCCTCCCTCTCTCATTCTCCCCCCATTCCCTCTATCTCTCCTTATTTTTCTCTTTATCTCACCCCCAAACATACACATACTCTTCTATTTCTCCCTTGTCACTCCCTCTCTCTCTCCACTTCTCGCTCCTATGTAAATACATTACTCTGGATCCATAGTTTGATATTATTTGTATTTACACTGAAATCAATGCATCTAGTGCAAGTAAGAAAATAAGATTAGAAACCAACATGTACACTGAAATCAATGCATCTAGTGCAAGTAATCAAATAGGATTAGAAATCACCATATCAATGTACATTGTTAATAATTTTGTGTTCTTACACTGAAATCAATGCACAATCTTAATCCAATCACTTTAAAATTAATGCACCATCAATGTACATCCAATTACATAAAATCAGAAATCAACGTCTACACTAAAATCAATGCACCTAATGCAAACAATCAAATAAGATTACAAAACAACATCTACACTAAGATCAATGCATCTGATGCAGGTAATCAAATAAGATTAGAAATCAACATCTATATTGAAATCAATGGTTCTAGTGCAAGTAATAAAATAAGATTAGAAACCAACATCTACACTAATATCAATGTATCTAGTGCAAGCAATAAAATAGGATTATAAATCACCATCTACTTCCCTATCTCTCCCCTCGAACTACATCTCTCTTTCATACATCCTCTCTCTCTTCCTTCCCCTCTATCCCTTTCTCTTTCCCTCCTTCTCTCCACTCTCTCACTTCCTCTCTCTCCTCTCTCTCTCTTTCTTTGCCCTCCAATTTTCTCTCTTCCCCAATAACTCTCTTCCTCTCTCTCATGTCCTCTCTCTTGTCCTTCCTCTCCTACCTTCCTCTATCTTTTCCTCTCTCTCTCTCTCTCTCTCTCTCTCTCTCTCTTTTCCTTCGAATCCTCTTTCCCCCCTAACACACACACACTCTCTCTCTCTCTCTCTTAACATCTACACTAAAATAAATGCATATAGTGCAAGAAAAATAGGATTAGAAATCACCATCCACACTAAAATCAATTCAGCAAGTGCAAGAAATCATCTTCCCTCTCTCCCCCCTCCAACTCCATATCCCTTTCCCTCCACTCTCTCACATCCTCTCTCACTTACTTCCCCTCTATCCCTTTCTCTCCCACATCTATCTCTCTCTCTCTCCCTCTCTTCAACCTCCAACTATGTTAGTATATCCCTCTCTCTCTCATTCCCCCCCCATTCCCCACATCTCTCCTTATTTTTCTCTTTATCTCACTCCCAAACATACACATACTCCTCTATTTCTCCCTTGTCACTCCCTCTCTCTCTCTCCACTTCTCGCTCCCTATGTAAATACATTACTCTGGATCCAGAGTTTGATATTATTTGTATTTACACTGAAATCAATGCATCTAGTGCAAGTAAGAAAATAAGATTAGAAACCAACATCTACACTGATATCAATGCATCTAGTCCAAGAAATCAAATAGGATTAGAAATCACCATATAAAAAGTTTACATTACTCTTGATCTATCAAACTTTACATTAGAAATCACCATCCATACTGAAATCAATGCATAAGTGCAAGAAATCATCTTCCCTCTCTCCCCCCTCCAAGTCCATCTCTCTTTCCCTCCCTCTCCACTCTCTCACATCCTCTCTCCCTTACTTCCCCTCTATCCCTTTCTCTTCCACATCTATCTCTCTCTCTCTATCTCCCTCTCTCTCCCTCTCTTCACCCTCCAACTATCTTACTATATCCCCGCCTCTCTCATTCTCCCCCCATTCCCTCCATCTCTCCTTATTTTTCTCTTTATCTCACCCCCAAACATACACATACTCTCTCTATTTCTCCCTTGTCACTCCCTCTCTCTCTCCACTTCTCGCTCTCTCTATGTATTTATTCTTCCCTCCCTCTCTCACCCTCCAATTCGATCTCTATTTCCCTCCCTCTCTCCTCCTATCTATCGCCCTCTCTCCTCCTCTCTCTCTTCCTTCCTCTCCTACCTCCCTATCTCTTCCCCCATCTCTCTTCTCTCTCCCTCTCTCTCTTTTCCCTCCAATATAAAATGGAAGAGAAATAGAAAAATATGGTATTTGGCCCACTGTGTTAAATTTAAAGTATAGTTTAAAAAATGTTTTTTTTTTTTAAATCATGAAGATTTAAAAAATAAAACAATAGATATTCAAATTGGTTGTAAAAGAGTTTTTGAAGAGGGGTTAGTAAAAGAATTGCATTTATAATGAATTTGTAGATTCATCTATTTTGTGGAAGTTGAGAAATAAAGAAGCCATTACAAAGGTGCAACAATAGGAAACTTCCATGTTTACAAATTCATTTGCTTGTTGATCTACAACAAATGGGAAAAGCCATAAGGTCAAAGCAACAACAGGAAATGTTCGAAATATTTTTCAAATATTTGGAAGTGAAAATGCAAAAGGATGTCCTTGCATTGAAATGCATAAAATAATATGTAGATGACAACATTCTACCCCTCATTGCAGATGCAAAGACAACCAAGGAGGCTTGGGACACCCTTGAGAGGAGTTTTGGTGTAAGAGGGAGCATTGAAGGTGAAGATGAAGGTGGATCTATAGCAACATATCTACAACGATATAAAAAGTTTGTTGAATCCCATTATGGTCATCCACAAGTGGATGATTTCAGTCAAGAATTTGCAGAAGAATCAAACAAGGAGCACGTAGATGCTTGTGAACTCCAATGTGCACAACCACAAGTGGATGAAAATTTCGTAATTCCAACAAAAAAGCTTGTTGGTGGAAATTTGATTAATCCAACAGAGCTTGTTGATGATATTGAAGTTTCCATTGGAGCAAAAAATGTTATGGTGAATCTAGAAATTCAATTTTTTGATGTAACGTTTGATGAAGACTTGGTACTTAATGATGAATGGTTGCAGATGATGCAACAAAAACATCATATTGACATGATGCTATTTGGTGAGACAATCCCACTTGAATTTGAAAACCAAGTGGAAGACAACCTGTCTGCAGCAACACAAGTTAGTATAAAAGTGTAAGAGACAAAGATGGAGATAGAGACAAAGATAGAGGCAGAGGCAAAGAAGGAAGCCCACAAAGATAAAATTGAGACAAAGGCAAGATCAGAGCTCGAAGAGCAGAAGGAACAGAACCAATGTGGTTCTGTATATGTTTTTACACTTACCATTGATTTCCAATGTGTAGGTAAACATGACGATTATGAAGAACAATTAAATTTCCTTGAAGCATGGCTTGCAACACCATGCATTGATGTTGAAGCCAATATGCATGATGAACAGATCAACAGAATTTTCAGGTATTGGAGTTGTGAAGAAATAAAATTGAATTCTCATCTTATGTTGCAACAGATTGATGATGGAAAGCACACTACAAAATATGACTTGTGGCAACAATCCACATACAAACATATTTTTTAAGAGATAGATTATATGCATATTTAGCCCAAAAAAATGAAAGCCCTACACCAGCAAATGAAGAAGCTAAAGTTTTAAGGATACAAGAAAAAAAAATGAAACAATTTAGAGGCCACAAGATTTGGAAGAAAGGAAAAAGAAAAGGAAATTGTGTTTTTTTTTTTAAATTTTAAGTCTAACGGAGACATAGACAAACATGCATCTTAATTGATTTTTCTTGTGGTTGTAATTAAGGGGGAGTGTTGGAGAATCTATTTCCAACCACTTGTTGTTAGGAAAACAAAGGCTTGCTGGGTGTAACATCTTTCCATTCAGGTGTCCTAGTTCAGTTTCAGTTAGCCCAGTTTAGTTCAGTCTCACTACAGTCATTTATTGTTGATGTCTCTTATGTAATTTTATTTAACTAATTTTTAATATTGAGAAGAGTACCTCCACTCCAGAGTTTTCATTATTTTTCAATCTTTGACTGAATCGGTATGTGAGTATCATATCTCCCTGTATCCTTTTATCTATGCTTTCCCCAAAACTCGATGCTTGAATGCTTTATTCTAGATTGTCACACAATTGTCATAGGGAGCAGTAGTGAAAAACAAAACTGCATTACATAATTACTCTCTGCATGTTGGCTATTCCAATATCCTCATGGATATGATACATACATATCTCTACAAGTTAGTTATTACAATCTCATCATGCCTCATATACATACAAATCTCAACAAAAGAAGGCAATAAGCACATTTGGAGAAACCATGGCTCGACCTAAAACAACGATGATGGTGTTATTCCTTTTTCCAGACTTCTCAGTGTCATCCATAGAGCAAGCTCCTTCAACCTCTCCCACAAAATCCTCCACAACCCTAGCCCCCATTATTGCCTCTCCTCTCACCACCACAACCACTCCACCCACCATATCTACAAAGCAAAATCTTTTCTTTCCCTACTATTTTGATGGAGTTAAACCCCTTCTTTATGTATGATTATACCTAATATCCAAACCCATGGCTAGATCAGGCTGCAGTTTATTCCTAAAATGTCTTTTATAAGTCTGAAGAAAATAAATACATAACAAAACCAAATACACCACACATAGCGAATCGACAAAGTGGAGGATTACAGTGGATTGTGCAGTTGCTGAGTTCGAGGAGCACAACATCCTTTCCAATGTTGTTGTTTCTTGTAGCTTTACTTCGTATTTCAAATCTGCAATTGATTTCAAGAATGTCGATAAAAGAGCCTACTAAGAAATGTAGTTCCTGAAAGATGGAATGATCATAAAACTGAGGATAATTCTGGATATAGGCGAAAGCTTGTCAACCTTCTTGGTAATTGCATTCCAAGAGGTGAGTACTGAAAAATAAAATTTGATATACCAATATAGTTTTCAACTAGGATAGAGATCCTCAAAAAATATATTGACTCTGTTGAATTTTCTTTGCAAATAGGATATGATGGCTCTCCTTTCCTATGTATGGATGGATAATTCACATGTTCATTAGTATGTACATGAATCTACTGCTTATCCTTGCTTATGTAGGGAGGGATAATTGACATGTTTATGATTGGATTTATTAAGAAAAAACATTGACTTTTAATTGGCACAAAATAAGATATGATGCCTCTCGTTTCCTATACATGGAAGGATAATCTACATATTTATTCCTTAGCCTTACATAGAAAATTTAACAATTGTCTTGAAATTGGTTCCAGAGTGGATATGTTGTCCCTCCTTCCCTGTGAAGGGAGGGATAATCAGAATGATTACGCCTTGGCTAGCTGACAATATTTTACTTTTTGTTCATTAATGAAAAGAGATATATCTTAAAAAAAAACAATTATATTCAGTTATCCTGTGAGACATATTATCTTCAGATGTTCCATGGATGGTTTGTAATTTTTTTCCAATGTGCTTTGAACTAAATTTTCAGTATAAATAAAATGTGATGAGTAAGAGAAGTGCATGAGTGGTTATCCACCATGGCAAGGGCATACAAGAACATGGTGTTTGAGTATGTGCATTCAACCGAGAGAAGTACTTACTTTTATAATTTAGCAAATGGGGGGATAAAATGTGGATACATCAAATTAAAAAAATTGGCATTGTATTCTTTGTTCATGAGTCAAGTGTTAACTTCAACCTTTGATTTCTATCCACAAAAGACTACCCTTAACATATATGCATATCAAAATACTAATTGAAAAAGTGGACCCTCAAATTTATTGGTTAGTAGGCTTACAATGGGCCTCACCAGCAACAAAAATTCAATACTTGAAAAAGAAAAACCTGAATGAGAATGTATTCATTAGTGTTGCATAAGGAACATTTTAGGTCTTCCTTTTTTATCTTAGTGTCAACAC
The DNA here is from genome assembly GCA_034641835.2 of Pinus albicaulis. NCBI lineage: Eukaryota > Viridiplantae > Streptophyta > Pinopsida > Pinales > Pinaceae > Pinus > Pinus albicaulis. The sequence continues at coordinate 1,234,065,751 of CM076578.1, read as the reverse complement.
ATTAATTTGCAGTTTAGGAAATTATGCCTTAAATCATATTTGCCAAGGTTTGTCCCTTTCTTAATGAATAGATTCAATAATCACAAAACATAAATATTTGTGATGGTTACCACCTTTACTTTCTTCATTTATTTACTTAAACCTAGATTTAGGAGGTTTTCTAGGTTTAATAATTGGTTATTAGATAGTTGTCAATGGCCTCATCTTTTCTTGCATAGGCCCTAGAGTACTACATTCTTCTCTTTCATATTTCCTTTATCAAACATATCATTTATTTATAATTTATGTATGCCATAAACAAATAAAAGGATATCGTTCTTTTTAAAAATAGGTTAATAAAATTATTAATGTAGTAAATTATGGAGAAGAAGCTCATTGATTTGATAATCATATTTTGCATTGGGACACCAACAGATATGCTTTGAACCTATCAGGTAGTTCATGAAATAGTAAACCAGTTTTTGTCTTCAAATACTTTAATTGCCTATACCTTCATATAATATCCCTCTACATGATTTAAATCTTTATTTTTCCTTTTTTTTGTGTTTGCTAAAAATTTTGGTGAAAATTATGGATCTTAATATTTCCCGCCGAGAGAAAGTCCAAGCTTTAAGTTCCAACATATCAATAATTATTTCTTAAGTTAAATGAAATTGAGTTCTCACTGGGAAAATCCCATTTGCCACAAAATATTTGAATATAAAATGGTCAAAATTTTAGGCCACTTAGTTCGTCTTTCTGTTATATTTTTGATGTAAATTATGCTAACGATGCAAAAGGATAATTTTTTTGATGAAAAATTATTCAAAAAAATTATGTCACCTCTCTACTTACATTCAAAATCCTTGTCATATTTGATTAGTTATGTTGGTTGAAATTGATAATTCAATTTCAAGATGTAATTTTATTCTTTTCTATCTGGTTTTCACATGGTCACAAATCGAGTCTCTTGGCCATTGTAATGTAATTTTTTCAATACCATTTAATGCCTCAACCAACCAAGTAGTTGTAGTTTTACATTCCTAGAGACATTTAATAAATTTTGAAATGAAAGATGAGGAAATAGTTGATTTAAGGCTCAGTATTTAGCTCAAAATTGAAAGTTCTTAGAAACGTTTCAAACCTGAACGCTTGGATAGATCTTGTCTCCAAGATTCCAACGCAGCTTGTTTCATCAAATTTCGAGTTCGTATGAGGGAATTATGGCCTATTGTTCGTTTTCCCAAACAGGCAAACAATGAGTAGAACAGGTACAAGAATGATGTGGCAAGTCCAGTCAAATTCACAGGGAATATTCTCCAGATTCATCCAATGACAATGTGCCAAGTGTTCCAGCCGGATTCGCCGATGATGACTAGGAAGTGATTTTTGTATCCTAATTATAAGGGTGAATTTTATTATTAATGGTGCAGGATTATTATTTTAATGGTTGAATTTGGGCCAATGGGAAAGGTACACGTGGCATGCCACATACCCCCCCATGGCAGGGCAGGTGATATCGCATACATCCTAAGGTTGGAATTATTGCAATATGGGTGCATATTTTAATTTTAATACAAGGTCAAACTATGGAAGACATTGTCGCATACATATCATATGGTATAATTATATATCATATATATATTTCCTAACCTAAGTTTACACATACAACCGACAGATGCATCTAGATTTGGAGACACTCTACAACAAGTTAGCGGGAGGATTATGTGGTGGATCCAAGCCAATTTTAGAGACAGACTGTTATATATGGTGGAAGAAAATCTATGGGCAGGGTTCGAGGTCGAACTCTAGACCTACCGCATGCCTTACTATCTCCGCTTCTACCATGGGTCTTAACCCATAAGCTCTTTGCCAATACTTGAAGTTTCTTGATCCATCATATGAGGTTTCGGAGGGGCCCATCCCCATCCCATATAACGAGTAGTCAGAACCAACGGCCAGCGCTACACCAACGGGAATATTTAACATAAATTCTAGCCATAATCCATATGTTAAGATGTGATTAACATATGTTAATCCACAATTAGCGCTAAAAGCGCTTAACTATTAAAATGCACTTATCTTATTGTTAAGTGCACTTATGTTTAATTAAGAGCGGATTAATATAGCGGATTTTCTGGCAAAGCGCACTAAATGCGGAGTTTTTGCCAAATTTAACATTTCAAGTCGTGGAATCTGAGTTTTAAAGGAGATAAATTAGGAATATTTTTTTTTCCATAACTCATGCAATTTTCGACCAAAATGAGCTCAAGAAGAGTCATTTTTGGTAGATTTTGATGTTTTGAAGCCATTGGAGCAGGTTGCAAAGGAAACACGAGACTGTAAACAATAATTTTTCACATTTGAAGCTAATACAAAGCTCCACACTATGAATTTGGACCAAGGAAATGTAGCCCAGGAGGGGTGAAATCCTTCATCAAAAACTTGTGTATTGAGCTCTGTTATTTTTTATTGTTGTGTACTTATTTTTTGTTGTTCAACTATTAGTTTCTATGCTTTTGACTTCATGAAAAACACTAAATTTCACCAAGTTTTATGATTATACAATCACATGCTTATGGATAAACTCTTAATGGATAAGAAAACCAAAGAAAATTTTATTTAAATCTGAAACTGATATTAGCACAGAAAAAACTAAAAATCATTTTTAGATCACGAGGTTGCTTGCTTGTTTTGCTTGAAGGGTTTTAATAGTTGAAATTGTTGTGATGCTTACAAGGTTGAGATTGCAGAGAGGATAAGGGAAGCTATTGGTAGCTAGTCCTGAGATTAGGACAAGAAGGAAGAAGGTTGAGAAAGAATCACCTCACCCAAAGGGCCACTCAAAGAAACAATTGAAGCACCTAAAATTCCATCTCCATCAATTGAGATTGAAGAGGTACAAATTGCACAAGAGGATGAAGTGATTGAAGAGGTATAAGCTATAGAGTTTGAGCTTGAATCCAAAGCCAAAATGTCAAGCTATGAAGAGACTCATGAAAAGTCCGAAGAAGAGGATGTTAAGAGGGAATTCAAAGAGATGCAAAGAATGGTTAAATTCATGTATGACGCATTCATTGAAAAAAAAGTTGGAGAAGGTTCAAAGCTTCCACATGAAGAAAGATCTTCAAACAGTAAGAAGGATGAAGAGAATAGTTCAAAAGGTAGTGGAGGAAAGCCACCTCCATCTCCACCATCCTCATCAGCATCGTCATATTCCACATCCACCACAAAAACTCATACCCACACTCATTCCAAGATCCCAAAAGGAAAGACTACATTACTCAAGTTGGACATCAAGTTTGAACTTCCCATATACAATGGAGAGGTTAATGTTGAGAATCTATACAATTGGATTCGTCAATTGGAAGTATATTTCAGAATTCATAATTTACAAGAAGACGACATAAAGATCCAGTTGGCTTCATTAAGGCTAGAAGGAGAAGCACTAGTTTGGTGGGAGGCAATAGCACAAGAGGAAATATGAATCCATGGTAAGATTTCCATTTCTTGGGTTGAATTCATTTCTTCCATTAAAATACATTTTTATCCATTAGCCTACATGAAAAAATCAATTATGATTTGGAAAAACTTTAGGCAGCTCAAAGGCCAAAATTTTCAAGAGTACACTCAGGAGTTTAGAAAGAGGGCTTTGTTGCTAGGAGTAAACTAGAATTCACAAGATACACTCTGGAAATATATAGGATGTTTACATTCCTACTTGAAACATACTATCCTTATGTTTAACCCAAACAACTTAGATGAAGTATGTGTGCAAGCCACACATCTTGAAGCAAAGGGAAAAAACATTCCTGAAGAGGGTAGTAAGAAGAAGCCATTTAAGGGTAAGGGAAAAGAGAAGGGAGGAAAATGGAAGGGAAAGAAGAATGCCAGTATCAAGAAAGAAGGAGAGAAAAATACATGCAAAACTTGTTCCAAATAGGGGCACGATGAAGCCCATTATTGGAAACTACATCCTAAATTAAGGCCAAAGAAACCAAATAACAAAGGGAAACAAAATACAACTTCCACTACACAACAAGATATTGGATCTGATTCAGGAGATGAAGCCAAGATAGTCGCCATGGTTAACAAAGGAAAGGAAGCCATAACAAGTTCTAGTATCTCAAATAATCACAAAAACACTCCAAATGAAGACAAAAGGATAGAATTATTCCATGTTAGAGTGATTTCTAATCATACAAAGATTGATGCATTATTTGATACGGGGTCACAAGAAAACTTGATTTCAGAAGACTTAGTCAAAAGGCTTAACCTTGAAACTGTACCACATCATAAACCATACCCTTTGGGTTGGATAATTAAGAATGCTAATTTACAAGTTACAAGCAAATGCATATTTAGATTTGTTATTACTGCAAACTTTGTTGATGAATTCGAGTTAGATGAGGTTCCACTTGACATTTCTGGGATTGCCTTGGGAACTCCATATTTGTATGACAATAAAGCAGTATTTTATCGCCATGATAACAAATATCATTTGCTCAAGGATGGGGTGGAGTATATTGTGAGAGCTCATCGCAAGAAACTGAATATTTCTTTAGTTAATGCAAGGAAAATGAAGAGGCTAGTAAATGCTAGTAAAATTTTTGTGCTTCTCACGGTCAAGAAAAAGGATGATGTTGACTATGAATATTTTGATGGATGTGATGAAAAATTGAAATCTGATTTGTTTGATGTGGTAAGTCAGCATGGCGAGATGTTTCAAGAACCAAAGGGGTTACCACCCAAGAGGTGAATACAGCATGAGATTCAGCCTAAGTAGGATGTTCCACTTCCAAACATTGGTATGTATCGCATGTCAATTATGGATAATTTAGAAATCAAGAAGCAAATCCAATAATTTTTGAAAAAACGTATCATACACCCATCTACTTCACCATGTGGATCCAATAATTTTTTTAAAAAGGTATCATATGCCCATCTACTTCGCCATGTGGTTCACCATTAGTTTTGGCTCCAAAGAAGGACAAGACTTGGTGCATGTGTATCGATTTCTGTGCACTGAATAAAATCATGGTAAAAAATTGCTACCCACTCCCGCGCATTGATGATTTTCTTGATCAGTTAAAGAATGAAAATTTTTTCACTAAGCTAGACTTATGAAGTGGATGTCATCAAGTTAGAATAGTTGAAGAGGACATTTGGAAAACTGCTTTCAAAATTAGACAAGGATTGTATGAGTGGTTAGTTATGCCATTTGGCTTAACAAATGCGCCAGCTACTTTCATGAGAGTCATGAATGATGTACTTAGACCATTTCTAGATGAATTTTTCATTGTTTACTTAGATGACATACTCATATTCAGCAAGTCAAGAGAAGAACATGTCATATAAGTGAACAAGGTACTTGATGTCTTGAAAAAAGAGCAATTATTTCTAAAGATGTCAAAGTGCGAATTTGGTAAGACTTCATTGGTGTATTTGGGAAACATTGTTGGAGGAGGTGAGTTGAAGATTGATCCTTCCAAAGTAGAGGTCATTCTAAATTAACCCAAGCCCAATACAGTTACAGAGGTAAGAATCTTCTTAGGGGCAGCACAATATTGGAGGAAATTTATTGCTAATTTTTCTTCCATTGCATCTCTGTTACATGCATTGACAAGTGTGAAGAAATTATTCCATTGGGGAGATGTAAAACAAAGAGAATTTAATGCTTTGAAGAAATATATAAGTTCAGCACTGGTTTTAGCACTTCTGGATCTTAGACAGCGATTTGAGATCCAAATAGATGCAAGTGATTATGCTATGGGATTAGTGCTCATGCAACATGGTAAGCTTATCTTGTTTCATTATGTAATTTTTAATGGAGCTGTAACTAAATATCCCACCTATGATAAAGAGTTATATGCATTGGTAAAAATTGTAAAGAAATGTAAGCATTACTTGATGGGGAAAGATACCATTATCCATATCGACCATCAGCCATTACAATAATTACAATCACAGTCAAAGTTGCAGCAATCAAGAAATTTCAGATGGATGGATTTTCTACAACAATTTAATTTGGTTATCAAGTACCAAAAGGGAATCTACAATAAGGTAGCTGATATGCTCTCTAGTCCTATTGTAAATTCAACTATTATACTCAAACACAATTCCATTATGCATGAAAATTACATTGAACAATATGCAAATGATAGTGATTTTCAAGATGTGTATGAGAGTTTGAGTCAAGGAAACCAAAATGAAGAGTTAGATTATCATGTGCATAACAGCTTGTTGTATCACTTGGGAAAGTTATGTATTTCACAGGGAGAAAGAAACAATATCATAAGGGAGGCACACACATCACTGATTGTAGGACATTTCGGTGTAGGCTAGAGAATAGCGAATCTCCAAAGGTATTTTTACTGGCCACACATGATTGATAATGTATCTTGTTTTATTAGAGGATGTTCTTTATGTGCAGCAAGTAATCCTAGCAATAGGAAGCTTGGATTGTACACACCACTTCCGATTCCTTCACATCCTTGGGAGAGTATCTCAATGGATTTTGTTGGTGGTCTTCCTATGTAAAGGAGAGGTCATGATTATTTGTATGTTGTGGTAGATAGGTTCAGAAAAATGTGCATTTTAATGTCATGTAAGAAAACCATTACAGTTGAAAAAACTGCTAATATTTTCTTTCAAATTTTTTGGGTCCATTTTGGTCTTCCTACTTCTATTGTAAGTGATCAAGATTCTTGATTTATTGTGAATTTTTGGTCAAAATTATGGGACATGATGGACAAAAATTTGAAGAAGAGTAAAAAATTTCATTCGCAAATAGATGGTAAAACAGAGGTGGTGAATAGGAATGTTATTCATCTTCTCAGAGGTTATTGCAGCAAGCATCCTAAGTTGTGGGATGAACAGTTGCATTACATTAAGCATTCATACAATAGGGACAAACATTCTTCCACAAACACATCGCCATTTGAGGCATGTTATGGTTATTTTGCAAGATTGCCATTCGATTTCATCTTTGAGAAAGATGTTTCTATATATGGACATAGTGACATAGATAAGACAAATAATTTCATTGAGCAAATTCAGTTGACACATCACACCGTGCAAGAGAAACTTGAAAAGAGTTAAAGCAGCTACAAGAGAAGGCGTGAAAAACACCGGGTTGATAAAAAATTCCAAGTTGGTGATGAAGTTCGGTTGTACATAAGCAAAGAAATATTGCAAGGGGAAGGTAAAAAGCTCAAATAAATCTGTCATGGTCCATTTAAAAGTCTGGAAAATATTGGTACAAATGCATTCAAGCTAGATTTTCCTCCTTATATGCAAATATATTCTGTCATTAATGTTGAGAATTTGAGATTGTTTGAGCCTCTTTTTATTGATGATCAAGGAGAGCATATTCAACTGCCATCAATAGATGATTTCTCACCAGAATATCTTGATGAACTTCAACAAGGTCTTATGCTTGACAGAAGAATCAAAACTTCAAGAAGAGGGAATGTTGAATACCTTAGAGTGGGACTCAAGGGTCAAAATCCTTCAAAGGCCAAATGGTTGGATATTGGAAAAGTAAGGGAGCTCTACCCTCAATTAATGAACAATTGATAGTATCTTTTGGGGTCGAAAAGGCTTCTAGTGGGGAGGAATGATCTAAGGCTCAGTATTTAGCTCAAAATTGAAAGTGCTAAGAAATGCTTCAAACTTGAACACCTGGATAGAGCTCGTCTCCAGGCTTCCAACGCAACTCGTTTCATCAAATTCTGAGTTCGTACGAGGGAAGTATGGCCTGATGTTCATTTTCCCAAACATGAAAAAAATGAGCACAACAGCTACATGGATGATGTGGCAAGTCCAGTAAGCTTCACAGGGAATATTCTCCAGATTCAGCTAATGAAAATGTGCCGAGTGTTCCAACCAGATTTGCCGACGATGACTAGGAAGTGATTTTTTTAATCCTAATTCTAAGGGTGAATTTTATTATTAATGTTGTAGGATTATTATTTTAATGGTTGAATTTGGACCAATATGGAAGGGCCACGTTGCATGCCAAGTACCCCCCCATGGAAGGGCAGGTGATATGGCTTACATCCTATGGTTGGAATTATTGCAATATGGGCGCATATTTTAATTTTAATACAAGGTCAAACTATGGAGGACATTGGCGCATACATATCATATGGTATAATTATATATCATATATATATTTCCTAACCTAAGTTTACACATACAACCAGTAGATGCATCTAGATTTGGAGACACCTTACAGTAGGTTAGCAGGAGGATTATGTGGTGGACCCAAGCCAATTTTGGAGGCGGATTGTTATATATGGTGGAAGAAAAGTTATGGCGGGGGTCGGGGTCGAACTCCAAACCTACCGCTCACCAATTGCATGGCTTACCATCTCCACTCCTACCATGGGTCTTAACCCATAATCTCTCTGCCAATACTTGAAGTTTCAAGCGCCGTCATACGGGGTTCCGGAGGGGGCTAGCCCCCTCCCATATAACTAGCAGTTGAAACCAACGGCTAGCGCTACACTGGTGGGAATATTTAACATAAAGTTTAGCTATAATCCATATGTTAAGCTGTGATTAATGTATGCTAATCTACGATTAGTGCTAGAAGCGCTTAACTATTAAAACACACTTATATTATTGCTAAGTGCACTTATGTTTAATTTAGAGCGGATTAATATAGCAGATATTCTGGAAAAGCACGCTAAAAGCAGAGTTTTTTCCAAATTTAGCATTTTAACTAGCCAAATCCCAGTTTTAGAGGATAAAAACTAGGAAAACTTGTTTCTTCCATAACTCATGCAATTTTCGACAAAAATGAGCTCAAGAAGAGTCATTTCTTGTATATTTTGATGTTTTGAAGCCATTGGAGCAGGTTGCAGAGGCAACAGGAGACTTTAAACAAGAATTTTTCACATTTGAAGCTAATACAAAGGCCCACACTATGAAGCTGGACCAAGGAGATGTAGCCCAGGAGAGGTGAAATCCTTCATCAAAAACTTGTGTATTAAGCTTTTTTATTTTTTCTTGCTGTGTACTTATTTTATGTTGTTCGGCTATTAGTTTCTATGCTTTTGACTTCATGAAAAACACTAAATTTCATCAAGTTTTATGATTAGACAATCACACGCTCATGGATAAACTCTTAATGGATAAGCAAACCAAAGCAAAGTTTATTTAAATATGAAACTGATATTAGCACAACAAAAACTAACAATCATTTTCAGATCAATAGTTAACTACTCCACCAAAATCTTCATCCTGAATGTCATAAAATCCAAATGAGAAAATCTTAGAAACACAATTATTCTTTTGTGTAGGCCTCGATTTTAAGGAAGCAAATGAGTGTCCAAAGAAAGTTGGGCCAAATGTCCATGTGGGAAATATATATTCACCTTGGTGAGAACTCTTCTGGAATGCATTTTTGCGTCCCTTCAATGTCATTATCTGTCTTGTTTGCACTTCTGGAATGCGTTTTTGGCATCCCTTCAATATCATTCTCTTTGTCTTGTCTGCACTTTTTTTTTGTAACAGGGAACAAAGACAATGGAATAAATGTGATTGTTATGGTCATTATGAGTGTTAGTTTTCAGTTTTAGCAAGTAATAAATCTATGATTGAATTAAAATGGTGATTCTCTATATTCCAACATTGTTTTTCCAATAAAGGAGCTACTAGTTGTTCAAAAGGCTGGTAAAAGGCCTCTCAACAAAAACGAGATTTCTAAGAAAGAAAAATATATTATAACCATTGGACCAAACTATACTTCTTATAGTTCAAGAGACTAAGATTACTTATCTACTTGTTCAAAAGGTTCGTAAAAGCCCGCTCAAAAAAAGGGAGATTTCTAAGAAATAAAAAGATATTATAACCATTGAACCAAACTATACTTCTTATAGTTCAAGAGATGATATTTCTAAGAAAGAATTATCATTGAACCAAACCATACTCTCTTATAGTATAAGAGACTAATCTTACTTCTCTTATAGTTCAAGAGATGATAATTCTAAGAAAGAAGAAGATATTATGACCATTGAACCAAAACATACTTCTCTTATAGTTCAAGAGACTAAGCTTACTTCTCTTAGTTTTAAAGAGACTAAGCTTAAGGATGCTGGGTTTTTATGTAAAATTTAGTGTTGGCTTAAGGGGTCCTGACCTATGTTCGGAGTATTCTGTGCAACTAACAAAACCCTCCAACTACTAGCCCTTTCGGCAATGATCTTCTTGCGCAGACCAAAGTCTCACACGAAGCAGTAGGGGGGGTGTTAGAACCAGGTTTCCTCACCTTGAGTGAGTATGTATATATTCCTTAAATGCATATAACACCACGCACGAGAATATTGATGGCACATTATTTAGGCCTAATGGCATGACTATGTATTGGAATGATCCCCATTTTGTCGCAAAGGTTGTCTTACTTCTATCTTCAGGCACAATTATTATTTCGTGGTATCCAAATAAGAAGGCCCTCTTTATTGGAGAAGCTAATAAAGTCTAGTTCAGTACTTCTTATCACCCACAAAATGATGAGAAAATAGAACGGGTGAATTAGGTACTCGAGGATATGTTTAGAATGTACGTAATGCAACAACTAACCAAGTGGGAGGATTTTCTCCACTTAGTTTAATTTTCATATAATAATAGATACCATGAGTCATTGAAAATGAGCCCTCTCGAGGTCTTGTATGTAAATATATGTAATTACAGTTGTTAAACACCATGTTGAACACACACATGGTATATGAGGAAGAATAAACACACACACACAAGAGACTCAACACAATGAAGGATAAGCATGAGGCTTTCTTATTTTTTCCATGATACATGATGTAAATTTATAGTACAATGGTGTGACTCTTGGTTTCACATTCCAAGGTCACTTGGACTCCATTGTGACTTTTCGCATTCCACACCTACCCATGTAGGATTAGGTGTTCCAATATCTAAGTACATTATAGGTCCAAAGATAAGTAGATTATAGGTCCTGGTATGCTAATGGAAATGTAGCAAACAATAAAAAAGGGTCTGAAAAAATTTGAAAGTTGCTCAAGGTCGACAAAAAACATATGCTAATAAGAAGAGGAAATATAGAGATTTTCATGGGGGGAGCATGCTTATGTGTCAATAAAACCTAAGAAAAGTACCTTAAGATGGGGTACTTATGTAAAACTAGCATCCTGATATTGCGGGCCTTTCCAGATTTTGGAAAGGGTGGGACCAGTCGCATACTAACTTGCACTACCAAGTCATATAAAATTCCACAATGTATTTCATGTTTCATTACTAAAAAAATATGTATATGAACCCAAGAATATCATTAGCTAGAAGGATGTACAGGTAGATGCAATATTTTTTTTCTTCTGATTATGTATATTTCAGACCATGTAAAAAAAAAACTAATTAATGATATGTCTTGATGGTGGAACAATTCGAACCAGATAGATAAATCCTAGTAGAGACACTACGCATTCTCTATCAAAGAGAAATAATTTTATGAAGGCAAGATATCACCTAGGTTAAAGTGCAGTGGAGGCACTTTAGCCCAGAAAAGGCCACCTAGGAAGATAAGAGCTTTATGCGACAAGCATATCCTGACCTTTTCCGAGGGAAAGAATAAACATCAGGTCCGATGTTTCGCACAAGGGGAGGAAGATGTAACATCCTCATTTAATGAAATTATTTACATTTACTGTCATTTAATTTGTCACAGGCTTAGAGGAAAATCCTAATGAATACTTTAAATGTTAAATTTTTATGTTATTAATTTGATTAATAAAAGATTTTGTGGAAATCTGAAAACTTGTGGAAAGACCCAAAAAAAAATTCTCAATTTCCAGACAGTTAGGGGCGGTTATTTCTCTCATTTCCTTAGATTCAAAGACAACTCAGTTGGAAAAATAAGGGGTTAGAAACTGGAAGGAACTATAACTACCTTGGAAGAGAGAAGAGGAAAATATTTCCAAAAATAGGATGATGTGTGGCCAAGGTAGGACATTGGCTAATGGAGGCTTTCTTAAGGTGGAATCGAGCAAGTGTAAACCTCTGAATAGACTAAGGTATCCTAGTTCCAGGCTAGACTGAGGAGGAATTGATGCATGTGAACCAACCTGAAAAGTGTTGTTGTCAACCAAATATTTGGAAAGTGAGAAGCTCAGGGGGAGACTCGACGTAATTTCTTGTCTCATTTGAAGGGTGGAACGCTCTTTTCCAGAGTTGGGTTTCCTTAAAAATTTGAAAAATTATATAGATAAGTACAATTGGTATCCGTTAGCTTGTATGTTCTCTGTGAAAAATTATAAATTTTGTAGAGAACAAGTGACTTTGTATATATGTTGGATCTGTAAAAGATGAATAAAGTAAAGTTGTGTAATGGGTTTAAGTAAATTTTGGGAGAAATTGTCTGTCTAATTGGAATGAATATGAAAAATAAAACCTGTGAATGAATTGAAATGCATTTCCTATCTGGAGTAACCTTGAAGAGGGTTTATGTATAATTAATGATTATTGAAACAAGTAGTTAACAATTGTCACAGTAGTAAAGCCTGCCAGGGAATTTGGACTCCACTCATATATGTTATTGAATTATAATCTCGATTTTGGAAAGAAACAAATAATATATGAGTTAGGAGTTATAACTATATTTCATGCAATTTCAACAGGGTTAGATTTTTCTGATCGACTAAAGTATATTGGCCCAGAACAGACCTATGCTTCTTATATGCAAAATTAAATATGATTTAATTACTCGTGGGCTAAGAAAAATCTAGAGGAGTTAAGTTTTTCCTTACCTGAGTTCATGGCTTCATAAAATTACTAGAATAAGAGGAAATACAAAGATCAAAACGACCAAGCTTTTGTAGGGAAAACAAAAAAATATCATTGTGTTGCTAACTTCAACAAGAAACTATGTAAATATTGAAAAAAATTAAACCTTGAGGGTTCAACAATTTTAAAATTTAACAGACCAATATTTTTTCTAAATAAAGCCACCCTTTGAACTTCTATACATGAATTTGTGTGGTATTTTCACCTTAAATAGGAAATAATAAGTTACACAAAGGTAGGATATAAACAAGAGAAAAAGACTCACATTATAACTAACTCGGAAATGTCTATAAATAGTACATGGTAATATATTTACAAGAAAAGCTCTCATGGATATTATTAAGTAATAACACAATTCTAATATTATTGTATTTTAGAAAAATAGTCATAAACTAGAGAAATATACCTTGCCTCTTTGGCATCAAGAGAAAACCTTTACATGTCAAGATCCTTGACTATAAAATCATTCTTAAAAGGGTCACTAGGAAACGACCTCATTTTACCAAACCATAACGAAATTTGAACAAAAATGGTCTACCAAGTGATTTAGGAATGACATCATGGCGTAAAGCCAATATTTTTACATCACATAGCCAAAGGCCTTGTCCAAAGATAGTCAGGACCCAAGTAAATCAAAGAGTACATGGTTGGGTTGTTGAGGAATTATCCCATGAATTGTTTAGGAATGAGAATCTTGGGTAAATTTGAAAACCTTATCTCTTACAACCAACACAAACCAGGATGTTAAATATGTCAATAGACATGAATTAAAAACATAATTAAAATAAATATAGGTAAAAAAAAGAAAACATCAAAGGGCAATGCATTCAGTTACATAGTGGGAGGCTTGTTGAAGGCTAGCCATTGGTGTGAATCAACAAAAGAAAGTGTGACATGCAAGGACAGGAAAAATACTGACAGTGTGTAGGGGGGAAGAATTTCCCAATTAGATACATATATGGTCAATAAAATTGCAACACAAGCTCAAATGTAGCCCGACTGGAAGTAAGCATGAAGGAGAAACACAATTACAGAGAAATTCATGAGATAAAATAGGGGATAATACAAAACCATATTTGCAGAAAATTGAGAAAAAATTTAACGAATACAAAAGATAGGGTAGATCTTAGATACCTTGTGCGGTTATAGAATGTGAAACCTCTTTCTAGATGAAGAGAAAGGTGGGTGAAATTTCACATGTTGCAGAGCCTTTTTCCTAAACCAAAAGGTGTGCAAATGGCAGACTCTCGAAAGGGAACCCCAAGGTTCATTATCCTAACTCCTTTCCTGTGTTTCATGGCCATCATATCCTCACCCATCCCATCGACCATAGAAATTTTTTTAGGTGTCTTACCATTAACTGTCCCAACACATGTGACAGCTGACATCGAGGTCATTCGATGGCTGGGGTTGGTTTATTAACCAAATCATGGACTATGTGTTAAATGTGTTAGGTTTAGAACCCTAAAACCTTAACGGAAATAGTTTCATTGTGCAATATTTCTCTAATAATTACATCGTAAGGCATTTCCCTTTGAGAAGAATGCCCCTAACTACCACTCTGTACTGGACTTAAGCATTGGATTGTGTGATATACAATTGAAGAAGGTTGTGTTGTCATATGAATAATTAGAGAATAATTAGGAAAAAAATATTTAGTGAAAAGATAATAATATTTTTCACGGTTACGACAAAAATGTAACACCTCCATCACAATTAATTCGGTGAACAATGAAGGTCAATTTATTCACTCATCAGAACCACCTTTAGATCTACAGACTCTGGATTTTGATCTTTATCAATATTCTTTCGCCTATCTATGGTTGATATGGTTGTGAAAGAATAGATAATAACATATAAGCAAATTCAAGTTTTAGAGAAACCATCATTTATTTTCTTAGCTCCAAATCCATATGCCTAGGCTTCCCCAATTCATTTGTGTTTTTCGTAACCTGCTAGAATTCCAAATGGTTTTGTTTATGACCAATATATTTGAAGAATCCTCGTTTCTTATTTTACTCGGTTTGTGGTTTGGAGTTAACAACGCGTTTTCGATTCATGAATAGGGGCTTTGAAGTCAAATATTGGAGTTGATCATTTTCATTTTTGAGCCTGCCCATATAAAATATAGATACTTCCCAGGTGAGTTTGATTATTTTTTCTTCGTGTTATGATTATGTTGTTCTTGGTTTTTCATACAAAGGAGGAAGGCTATAGAAGGCAAGAATCTAATATTTTCAAATGAAGGGATCAACTTCTAATGGTAGGAAGTCATAGATCGTATGTTTTGTGGTATTTTTTTGGTATTCTAGAGCTCTTAGGAAACTATTGTTGTTTTAATGTTGTATAAGGGAGTTTATTGCTTATTTTTATGTTTTAGTTTGCATTCTCCATGAATTTGATGAAGAAGTGACGATTCTGAGAGATTGGGAGCTTGGTTTGAGGCCTTATAGATTTTTTTTTTTAAAACCTTGTCCTTTGGCTTGTATCTCTTATAACAAAAAAAAAAAAAAACAGAGGAGGAGGGAATATATTATGTCTCTATATTAAACCATGTAGATTCCAAGATGGCCCAAAAAATGTTTTATATGGGCTTGATTAGGGTAATGTCGATATTAGATATATTTGGATAAATTGTGATGGTTGTAAGTGGGAATTTTGCATTGAATGAAACAAATGATAGTTTAGTTATACCAGAGTCTCCAACACGATCCAGTGATACAGGAGGAGAGGGGACATGGCATGGAAATATACAATATATTTTTAATATCTCTTCCATTGGGGCATTTGGTTGTCTACGTTTATTTCTATTTGTGAAATTGTGTAGTGATTATAAGGTGTAAGGACCTTCTAGCCTAGTTGAAAAATTGTTGGTAGTGTGGCATACGACTGGTCAACATATTGCTCGAACCTGCGAGGTTAATGCAAATCAGTTTCTTTATGTGGAGTGTGTAAGTTTTTTTGCCTTTACTCTGATTTATTTTTTTAGCAAATTATATTCTCCTCCCACTTAATATCTATGCAAGAATAGTCCCTATGTAATATCAATTTTCAAAAACTACTCTGAGGCATATTGAGAAGGGATCTCCTTTATTGTGCATGCATGTACTGTTTATTGTGGTTGTCCTAGAAAGGTGCATAGAGTCATAGTGCTATGAGATTTGTTTTCTCTCGATGAAATGGTACATGATCTGGTGAAATTTCGGGATAATATTGCATGTTTGCAGGCTCGTATCCATGGAAGAACAGTTTCTGAGGAGCGATAAATATCTATTTAATACTATTATCAAGATAGAGTTGCATACAATGATCTCTCCACTGAAGGGTGGTACTATGGTTCACATTTCGCCAGTGTGAAGCACAAATTAAGACAATATGTTTTCAAATTGCAAGGGTTCAAGGATTGGCTTCTTTTCAATTTGGGCTTTACTGAGGAAGAGAGGTTGGGCTATAATTTTACCCTATTCGGAACAAAGAGGACCAATGGATCTATTGGAATTACTTTTGTCACAAGAAAGGGTAGACTCTACAAGTGTATGTAAATAAGTAAAAAACCCAATCTATTATGTTTGAAATATCTCACAATAACCCAAATATACTACTCATGAATTTGGGTGGTATACATATTCATTCAAGGATAGAAATTTTGATCTTTAAATTGAACACCATTCATGACTCCAATGAGTAAGAATAATATATATATATATATATATATATATATATATATATATATATATATATATATATATAAAGAAAAACTAAATGGTTGCAAATAAATACACCACCAAAGTGCTTTCGAAAAGGTAAAGAAGAAGTGGAAATGAAAGGATAAGTAGATAGTAGTGATTTCACATTGGTGCAATTATAAATAAATAATTAAAAGTATTTTAATATCAATCGTCATATTGAAGATTAGTATTGGAAGCTACATCTAGAGATGAATAAAAATAAATTCATGGAGGCTAAGATAAGAACATGACAGTCATGGATTGAAGAAACTACTTCTATATAGTTGAAAATACTATCTACGTCATAGTGCAAAAGGAGGTTAAATTTATTAGCCCCCATCGTAATGAAGACAAGGATATAACTAAACTCTTCCTTATCAATATCGAGGTCAAGAATATGAAGGTGGATGTTATTTTTGGTTTAGGTTCATAGGACAACCTCATAATAGTGGATCTATTAAGTAACCTTGGATTGAAATTTCATTACCATCTTGGACCAAATCCATGAGGGTGGGTAAATAATGATGTAGAGGTTTGGGTCAGTAAGTGCAGTAAGATCAAAATTTTTGTAATTATATACTACATTAATAAAATGGGGATAGATTTAGTACCACTTGATGTGTGCGATGTAGTGTTTAGAAGTCCATACATATACATGAGGGATGTGATTTTCATGAGGAGTGAAAACCACTACTGCCTAATTAACAATGGGAAATCCTTAATCTTGATTGCATAAGAAGGTAAATATGATATATCTATGGTAAGTGATAACCAAATGAATAAAATGATTAGTGCACATAGGAATTTTGTATTTCTCTTATTGAGACCAAATCAAGAGTGAATTTATATAGATAAAGGATTTGGTTAGAGATTTGTATTAATGTATAAAAGTGTACGAAAATCGTAAAGGATTGGTTCCTAAGAGGGATATAGTTGTTACCTCATTCTCCATTTCCAAACATAGGGTTGTATAGATAATTCATACTAACAATAGATGAATTAATGAAATATATACAAAAACCATAAGGATGGGAGTATTTAATCATTGTACCTTGCCTTGTAACACCACAACCACCAACTAGGGTGCATTACTACCTCTACAAATCCAAATTTCAACATTTTTTCCTTTAAGATGACCTACAAATATTCTTATACGACAGATAATTTTTCCACCAAGGCTTCCATAACAACCAAAATCAATTTATTTTCTCTATTTACATATATTAAACACCATATTGGGTATATTTCGTTCACTCAAGTGCCCAAGGTACCATAATTTTACTCTTCCATACATGTATAATCTATAATACCATTATATGCAGTGTATAACATGACCAAATAGAAAATTTAACTATGCATCAGAATGTAAATACATGGATAAACACAACAATAATCATATGAAAATAGAGCGATACCACTTATATTTTTTAAAACACCAACTGGGTACATACCTTGTATGTTTCAGAAATCCACAAACCTCACAATTCTAAATATCTTAGCAATGGGTCACCTTTGATTTTTTCCTATGACTCCACAGGGAAATGCTCACCTAAAAACTATTATCTTCTTGCATAACACCAAAAATGGTTAGGCAAAGGTATTAAACTATAGAAACCTCAAACCTACAATCTCTTGTTCCCCATCAATTTGCACAATCCAAGGCAATTTATCCCCTTCTTTGAACTTGCAATCCCTCATGCTATGCCACTACCCTACTATGGCTCTAGGATAAGTTGATCAGGGATTCCCACATCCCTTTAGATCTAATAATTCTAACTTCATTTAGGAGTCTCAAGGTACCCACTAGGCCACACACTAGATAATCATATTCGACACCTAACTACACTAATGATCCAAATGTTTAAATAGGGAATATGATATTCACTCCATCAACATGTGACATAGCATGCGTATTTGTGGGATATTAAATAATACCCCTAATTTCAATTGATACCAATAAATACCTCCTAAAATCATTTTGTTAGATCTCTTCCAAATTCATTTTTCTTATTAAAAAATCATGTTGTTTACAATATGTCCCTTTTCAAACCCCAGTTACCTATAAATCCCACTATATCTCACATCACCCCCCTCGCCCCCCTCTCCCCACCCCCAAATTCCTACAATATATTGAACTTATTTTTTACAATTTTAAAATACCGTTTATAAATGAATGTGATAATATATTGGTTAAAAATTTAGGTCCCCCAAGACACAATGTTTCGACCCCTCTTTAAGTAATTATTTTAGATAGAATGATGATAATGGTGGTATATATGGAAGATTACATTAAATACTGAATTTTTGTATGCATGCAGTCAACCTAACAAGTATTACATCTAGAACTTAGGATAACAAAATTTGCATGGGACTTTAGGAATTATTTTATTATTTTTCTTAATCCCTTGACTTATCCTGTATCCCCCTTTTCCACTCATGGATTCCTAGCCCCCTATCCTTCTTGTTTGTCTCAGTTTGAAATTATGGTGTATTTTTATTAGCATAAACGTTGACAGCATATTTACAAAACTAGGCTCACTAGCCTTTTAGCATATAGGATGGTTATATATATAAGTCCATGGTTTAACATTGATAATAATAGGATTTCCTCCTTAAAAAAATCTTGAAACATCACTTCAGGACCATTATGATATGAAGTTCAAGATTTTCCAATATTCAAACGATCTAATGTCGGACCGCAAAACACGTAGAGATGATATGATCTTGTGAATCACCCAACACATCCCCTATCTAGTCACATAGGATAAAAATAAGGCCCTCTTAATAATTATTTGTTATGAAAAGGTTGAAAATGTAATCAAATCCATGCCCAAAATTAAAGTGCCCAGTCCAAAAAATTTCACCATGGATTTTTACCAAGTTTGTTGCCCCATAATGGGAAAGGATCTTTGGGAAGCAGTGGAGGAATCATGATGCTCTCTTCCTATACTCCTAGCCTTGGATGCCAATTTTCTCACCCTAGTCCCCAATAAAGAAAGAGTTGATGATCCAAACACAGTTTTACCTATAGCATTATGCAATGTATCCTATAAATTCATCTCCATAGTGACGCTAATAGGCTAAAAGAGATTCTTCCTTATCTCATATCCCAAAAGAAAATAGGATATGTTGAAGGTATAAAAAAAAATTGGGATCCTAGTAGAACACAAAGTAATATACTCAAAAATGTAGAAATTTGAATAACTGATGTGTTATCCACCGAGATTCTCCTGATCACAAACTATTTTATCTTCATGCACAATACAAAATCTCTTCTACCATTGATCATTAATTGCGGAAATAAAATCAATTGCATGCACACATTAAAACCACAAACAATCACACATATGAACA
Source organism: Pinus albicaulis (assembly GCA_034641835.2). NCBI lineage: Eukaryota > Viridiplantae > Streptophyta > Pinopsida > Pinales > Pinaceae > Pinus > Pinus albicaulis. Next base: position 1,234,045,874 of record CM076578.1, on the reverse strand, counting down.
CAGTATTTAATGGGAAATCTTAAAGCTGAAAACCCCAACTATCTGTATATTATATTTCATGGAGATCATGTAACAATCATAGTACAAAAGCTCCTCACAAGCTCTCATGCACACCCTCAATTGCTACACACTATCAAGCTAGATCTAGCAAAACACATGCTCCAATATTTTGCCACTTGATAGCTAGCCTCTATTGCGTTTTCAATGCTATGGGATGGCTTCATTAAATAGATAAACCACCTGGCTTGTACTGCGCAATCCTCATGGGCTTCTCCACCTATCTGTGTGTTGCAAATAGCAACAGTATAGTCACAACTGATAGTTAACCCGCTCTTTCACCTATTTCTGCACTGGTCTCCACTGAAATTGTCCATGCACTGAAGTTAACTGATGCATTATTTAGTTGATTAATGAGTTTAAAATTAGTGAATTAATTAATAATTAATTCACACCACTCTCACTAATTGTATCAATTAGTTAAACTGAATACAAATAGCTCAACTATGTTTAGATTAGTTAAACTGAACACAACTCCATTAACTTCCTCAATCAACTCCACCAAACTCTGTTATGTGAGTTCTAACTGAAGTCTTCATGCAATAGATCCACATAACCCTCAGGAATAGCGTAATTCCTTCTGTCAGCTCCTGTGCCACATCTGTGCACTTAAATAAAGTGCGCCAAGAGAATAAGATAATGCTTAGAGTCCAAATATTATTAAGAGCTAATAATATTCTACATATCTACTTTTAGACTACCAATCTAAAAATAGATTCCGCCCAATATGTCTAAAAATAGAAGTCCAACTATTTTTTCCAACTTGACCAACCATCCACAAATAGCATCCTGCAACTGATAGAACATGATCCATATGTCTAAAAATAAACTTTGCGCCAAAAATATCCTACGGGCCCACTGAGTGGAGGCGACTCCTTTCCACTAAGCTCATCATCTTGTTGAAATCTCAACACTCCCTCTCAACAAGATAAGGATTATCTGCAACCCCTATACTGCCCCTGTGGTATTCGAATTTGCTCCTGGTGAGCGCCTTCATCAATATATCATCATCCGGATCCTTCGTGGGAATGTATGAAAGTAACATGATCTTTCGCTGCACACAATCTCTGATATGATGATACCGGATGTCAATGTGTTTAGATATATCATGAAATACTGGATTAACCGAGAGTTTGATGCAACTTTGATTATCACAATAAATCACATTAGGCTCTAAGTGTGAATCGAACAACCTGACCAAGATCTTCCTCATCCATATAGCCTCGCATGAAGCCAAACTCGCTGCCATATACTCGGCCTCTGCTAAACTAAGTGCCACGGATATCTGCTTCCTGCTGTACCAAGAAACTGTTGTCGACCCGATACTGAAAATCCCTCCAGATGTGCTCTTTCTGTCCGTTGGGCTTCCTGCCCAATCTGCATCTGTGAAGCCACACAGCTTCATCTCATCCGACTGTCTGTACCATAATCCATATCCTGATGTGCCTCTGAGATATCTCAATACATGCTTGCCTGCCTTCCAGTAGAGCTTGGTAAGCTTAACCATAGCTTGTGAAAGATGGTTAACAGCATAGCATATGTCGGGTCATGTATTGACTAGATACGTAAGCGACCCCACCAACTGTCGATAAACAGTGGCATCCACTACCTCCACTGAAGTAGCATCCTCCTTCCTCCAACCACCAGGAAGAGGAGTATCAACAGGCTTGCGGCCATGCATGTTGAACTTCTCCAGTATCTCCCGGGCATACTTACCCTGAGAAACAAACAGTCCACCACTGCGCTGCCAAATTTCCAATCCCAGGAAATAATGAAGGAGGCCCGAGTCCTTCATCTCAAACTCTTTTGCAAGATCCTCCTTGCATGAGAGTATCAACAGCTCATCACCTGTCAAAATCAAATCATCTACATAAAGTACAATGATCAGCAACTTACCCTCCACCACAATCTGGTATAGGTTAGGATCTATCTCACTCTTGGAGAATCCAAGTCTGGTGAAATAACTGTCTATCCGTGTGTACCAAGCACTAGGTGCTTCTTTCAACCCATACAGTGCTCTCTTGAGCCTGCACACATGCAACTCGCTGCTGAAGATCTCGAAACCTTCGGGCTACTCTATGTACACCTCCTCCTCAATGACTTCGTTGAGGAATGCAGTCTTCACATCCATCTGATGAATGTGCCACCCCATCTGCACTGAGAGAGCAAGAATCGTCCATATGGAAGAATACCTTGCAACAGGTGCAAAGGTCTCCTCATAATCGATCCCCTCAATCTGTGAAAAGCCTCGAGCAACAAATCTTGCCTTGTACTTCTCCACACTCCCGTCAGCTGCCTACTTCACTTTGTAGATCCATCTCGAACCCACCACTGATTTCACCTCTAGCCTCGGGACAATCTCCCATGCACTGTTTCTGACAATTGAATCATACTCTTCCACCATGGCATCTACCCATGCAGGGTCCTCCACAAATTCCTCGAAAGAGGATGGCTCTGTCACGATACACTTGCTCATAAGAGCCATGTATCCAGTATACTGGTCAGGTGACTGTTTCTGTCTGCACTGTGATGTAGGTGCTCCTACAACCTTCTCTGCATCTTGAGCCAGTCGCTCAGCTTCTGTAGTGCGCTTCCGCCCTCTGATCATTGGCGCTGCTTGAGTGGTCTCTTCCACTCCATGAACCTAATCTTTTGGCTGATCCACATCTAGAGACTCATCCTTAGGAACTAATAGCTCCTCATTTGCATGCAAGTGTGGCTCCCTCTCAAGCGAACACTTCATGGCTTTCTCCTCATGAAATTTGATATCCTATCGCACAACAGTCTTGTGACTGTCTGGAAAATACACATGATAGTTGTGGGGCGTATCAGTGTACCCCACAAATATCCCAACCTCTGCAGTCAACTCCAGCTTCTTCCTGGCATCCTTCGTCACATGAATGTAAACAAGTGAACCAAAAATCCTCAAATGGGAAATATCAGGCCTCTTACCAGAAAACGCCTCCTCGGGTGTACTCATGCCAAGTATCCTGTGAGGACAATGGTTCTGCACATATACTGTAGTATTGCATGCCTCTGCCCACAAGTGAATGGGAAGGCCCTGATCATGCAACATCGCCCGTTCAGCACCCACGATCGTTCTGTTCTTCCGCTCAGCAACCCCGTTCTGCTGTGGGTTATGAGGTGCTATGAGCTCTCTTCAAATTCCTTCTGCGCTGCAAAAGTCCTTGAATTCGCCAGAGATGAATTCACCACCATTGTCGCTCCTAAGATCCTTCACCTGCTTCCCCGATTCTTTTTCAACTAGTGCCTTGAACTCACATAACTTTGAGTATGTCTCGCTCTTCTTCTGCATGAAGAATATCCAGTACTTATGAGAAAAATCATCAACAAATATCACATAATAACTGTGCTTTTCTTTCGAAGCTGCTGAGAAAGGTCCACACACGTCTGTGTGAATTCTCTCAAGGATCGTCGTGGCACGACTATCCTTCTCGTGAAAGGTGGCTTTCACAAATTTTCCCAAGGTACATCCCTTGCACTGATATGACTGCGCAAGAGTACCCTTAGGAAGCCCAGTATAAATCTGCTGCAGTATCTTCAAAGCTCCATGGTGAAAGTGGCCCAATCTCCGGTGCCACAACTCGCCATCATCCCGGCTCACCACTCCTTCTGCCTTGCCTGCCATTGCTGCACAGCCATCTACCTGCAATTGATATAGGTTCTTAACTCAAACCCCTATCCTCCAGGTCTCACCAGTTGCCTTACTGTGCAGGAAAGCCTTTCCCTCACTAAAGACAACATCATATCCCTTGTCTTCTAACATCGCCACAGAGATAAGATTCTTCTTCAATCCTGGAACATGCATCACTTCCCTCAATCTGAAGGGTTTAATAGAATCCCTCTCAAAGGAAATGGTACTAATACCATTCGCACTGTATCTACCATCATCACCCATCTCGATGTGCACTCGAAGATCTTTCTCATCCACATCAATAAGCAAATCTTGATCTCCTGTCATGTGAAAAGACGCACCACTGTCAAGAAACCACACTGATCCCGTCATACTTGAGATCAAGCATGCGATCAGCGAAAAATCCAGCTCAAACTACCAGGCTAAGGCCTCTCCAGCTGCAGTCCCAGTAGCTTGCTTATTTTTCTTCTTCTGTGGACAATTTGTGGCGTAATGTCCGTGTTGGTGACAGTGAAAGCACTTCACCTTGGACATGTCCTGCTTCTTGCCTTTCGCATCGGACTGAGAAGCTTTCTTGCTCTTCCCTTTCTTTTCTCTGGCAGCCAAATCTCATTTCTCTTCATCAAAATTCTTTGATGAATATCCGTCCCTAGTACTTCGCCTTATCTCCTCTTGCACAAGATCCGACCAAATTCGCTCCCATCCTGGCAATTTCTCCCGACCATTGACAGAGTCCTGATAGGAGTGCCAACTCTTCGGAAGCCCAAGGAGAGCCAAGTTCACCAATTCCTCATCATATGCAGTCACCCCCACACTTCCCAGCTCATCCTTGCATTGGATGAACTTCGTGAGGTACTTGGGCATACTGTCGCCTTTCTCCATCTTTATGTTTCTGAGTTTATCGTTGAGCGCCAACTTCCTCTGGTCACTCTTGCTTTGGAATAAGTTTGTCAAAGCTTTCCACATCAAGAATGGAGAAGCCTTACCATGAAGGCTGGACACTATGTGATCCTTCACACCTTCCAACAGAATCCTTCGACACTTTGTTGTCTTCTTTTGCCATGCGTCAAGTACGGCAACATCACTAGAAGTAGGTTTTGGAATTTCTGCATCTATGAACTCCTTCAACCCATTGTCATCCAGCACTGCCTCCATCCTATCCTTCCATGCAATATAATTCGAGCTGCCCTCAAGGGCATACTCCAATCGCAATCCGTTGAAAGACATCTCAACTTCAACACCAGGAAAACACTGCTGCAAATTCGAATTCCACCAACACAAAACTCAACTGCTCCAATGTTTTGCAATTGCTCCAATGATCAATACTGCTCTGATACCATGTAGAAATTTGAATAACTGATATATTATTCACCAATATTCTCCTGATCACACACTATTTTAGCTTCATGCATAATATAGAATCTCTTCTACCATTGATCATCACATGCAGAAATAAAAGCAATTGCATGCACGCATTAAAACCACAAACAATCGCACATATGAACACGGTATTTAATGGGAAAGCTTAAAGCTGAAAACCCCAACTATCTGTATATTATATGTCATGGAGATCATGTAACAATCATAGTACAAAAGCTCCTCACAAGCTCTCATGCACACCCTCAATTGCTACACACTATCAAGCTAGATCTAGCAAAACACATGCTCCAATCTTTTGCCACTTGATAGCCAGCCTCTATTGCATTTTCAATGCTATGGGATGGCTTCATTAAATAGATAAACCACCTGGCTTGTACTACGCAATCCTCATGGGCTTCTACACCTATTTGTGTGTTGCAAATAGCAACTGTATAGTCACAACTGATAGTTAATCTGCTCTTTCACCTATTTCTGCACTGGTCTCCACTGAAACTGTCCATGCACTAAAGTTAACTAATGCATTATTTAGTTGATTAATGAGTTTATAATTAGTGAATTAACTAATAATTAATTCACACCACTCTCACTAATTGTATCAATTAGTTAAGTTGAATACAAATAGCTCAACTATGTTTAGATTAGTTAAACTGAACACAACTCCATTAACTTCCTCAATCAACTCCACCAAACTCTGTCACATGAGTTCTAACTGAAGTCTTCATGCAATAGCTCCACATAACCCTCAGGAATAGCGTAATTCCCTCTGTCAGCTCCTGTGCCACATCTGTGCACTTAACTGAAGTCCAAATATTATTAAGAGCTAATAATATTCAACATATCTATTTTTAGACTGCCAATCTAAAAATATATTCCACCCAATATGTCTAAAAATAGAAGTCCATCTATTTTTTCCAACTTGACCAACCATCCACAAATAGCATCCTGCAACTCATAGAACATGATCCATATGTCTAAAAATAGACTTTGTGCCAAAAATATCTTGTGGGCCCACTTAGTGAAGGCGACTCCTTTCCACTAAGCTCATCATCTTGTTGCAATCTCAACAAAAAACAAAAAAAAATCAAGCATGCTCATCAAATTATATTTTTCCAAGGCCTTTGATAAGCTAAAGTATTCCTTTCTTTTCATTACTTTTTTAGCTTATGTTTTTTCTATTGAAAGGATCCGAAGGATCAAAGCTATAATTAATTCTACTTTCTTTTTTTTTATGCTTAATGGTTCTCCCTCTAAAACCTCTCACCCTCTAAACACAAAGATAAGGGGACCCTCTCTAACCTTTCTTATTTATACTGGCCATAGAAGGACTTGCTCAAGATCTCAAAGAAATAGTCTCCAATAATAAAGTGTAAGGTTCATTTTGTTGGTAAAGAACTCCTTGTCTCCCACAAACAATTTTTCGATGATACATTGTGCATGGATGTACCAACAATGCATGAATCTAAAGCCACACACAAAGTTCTGTGATATTTCTTGAATACCTCAAGTATGGACATTTATTAATGAAAATATACAATTTTATTTTTTAATACTACATTTCCAATAAAAATTCACATAATAGGGCTTTTGGCAATTAATGTACCAAACTCCCTTTTAACTTGTTAGGAACACCTCTAGCTAATAGTTCCCTAAAAACCAAGGTTTGCACTCATCTTCTCAATGAAGTAAAAAAAAGCTAATTAGCTGGATTTTTTGTTCTCTTAACATAATAGGCCAATGTGTTATCTTAAAATTTTTTATTCAAGCCCTCCGCTTATATCATATTTAAACTTTAATGGCCCCGATCTCAATTATTTCCTCCCTTAGAAGTATCCAGAAATATTTTCTCTAGGGAGTAATTAAAATCAGCGTAAATGGGATTTTGTAGATTGGGAAAAGCTTTGTTACCCTAAATTACTAGAGGCTTGGGACTACATGATCTTTTAACCTTAAGTAATGTCTCAAGATAAAAATTATGGTGGAGGTGGATTCAATAAGGATCCTCATTGTGGAGGAAAATCTAGAATTCCAAATGCAGAAATCACTATCCTACTCACCTTCTTATTAGATAAAAAATCACTTAATTGGATCTTCTATCCGAGTATTGGAAAAAAAAGGAATGTACCTTATATAATAACTTTTTCTGGGTGATATCCATAATAGGAACACAACTTTATTCGAGGAATATTCATGGTATTATCTCCAAATACTTGTAGACATGACCAATTTCTAGGATTTACGACTTAATATGGAAGCCATCAAAAAACACAAGGTTTTTTTTTTATTTTTGGTCTCCTCATCTCTCTCATCACTAATTGTATCAGTGGATACCATAAAAAAATTTACACCCTTAGTCATAGGATTCAAAATAACAACCCTTTTGGAATAATATTCAAGTTTAGTCCATTCCATTCTCTTAAATACCTAACAAGCTTTGTTGGGACCGTAAGTCTAGCGAATCTTTCTTGATCAAATAAGGTCATCATCTCAAGGCATATACACAAGAGCATCCAAAATTATCCATCTAGATTTGAATCTAGAAGTAAACGTTATGGCCTAAGGTAACATTCTTTCTATGGTGATTAATACAAGGAAAAACTCTTACATAGGAAAAATGACTCAAGAGAGGCTTTAGGGGCCCTTATCTATGTCATTTTTGTAAATATACAACTAAGTATTTTGAAAATATATTTAATGGATACTCTCTTTCCAACTCCCTCTGGTCAATGATGAACTTCACCATGCATCAAATGGACAAAAATTAGATCAATATTCTTGACGCTATTGAACATTGATGAGATAAAGTTTTTGGCAATCCTATTTTCAATAGTATATGGACATTTCTTACAAGTTTAACTCTTTGAGCCATATGGAAAGAGTGAAATCATTTAATTTTTCAAAATTTATCTCAAAATTATGAATTTATATGCACCATTATCAAACCCAATGTCAAGAAACAATTATCTCTCTTCAATGGTTCAAACAATATTGTACAAAAAGGGTCTCGAAGTCAATATATTTAGTTCTTGGGAACTTGTTTCTCCAACCCAGTTACCCTTAAGGCCTTCTACATCACATTATCCTTCCATTTATTCAATTTTGTATCCCCCTCCTTTTTCGCTCATCAAACTAAATTTTTATGGAGCTTCCAATGACAAACTTGGAATTACAAGATATGATGGGGTTTTTCAAGGACACTCCGTCACATCCTCTTCCTATATTATGGATCTAAATTAGGATTAATAGAAATAATGTAGTGTATTTTATGTCATATAAATGGGCCTTCAATTCTCCAAAATGATACATATGTTAAAAAATGTGATTGAGAGAATCTTCAAACTCATCATCAATAATATTACTCAAATTATTCATGGATCTTCTACAAGAAGAGTTTCCAAAATTTGGAGGTTGGAAATAAATATTGAGTAGGTTTCCAATCTCCTTCCTTATATTCGAGTCATTGTTATCTATCATGTCAAACACAATGGCAATAATCTCGCAAATCTAAGTTATTAACGCAAGATTCCAAAACTAGGAAAATAAAATTTTCTCTTCCTAGGGCTTAGTTCCACTATCAGAGATGAAACAAGCATGTTTTAATATATCTAAAAAAGGATTATATTCCTTAGATGGGATTCCAACAACAAACCAGGTGGGGGGAACATGGTTTGCATCCCAATAATACATATTGGAGGAGTACATGGAAAATTTCACCCAAATGATATTAATCAACCATCCTTTCATGAATATGCGCATGGTTAACATGCATGATAGAAATTAATCATTGGATTTTGGTAGTAGAGGTGGTTTAATGTGGAATTTTTTGGGGAAAAATATCATAGTTGTTATGGACATAAGAGGTTTTGTAGAACCATTTCAATAATAATACCCTATCAATCCGAGAAATCCTTGATGATGCTTTATGGTTGTGGTGATTTTCCATTCCTTAATGGCTTTAATTTTGTTAGGGTCTACCTTAACACCCCCAAGAGATAAAATATTACCTAAATATTCCATCTATTATACTCCAAAGAAACATTTGTATGTTTTTTCATGTAATTGTTTCTCCCTCCAATAGTTTGAGCACCCTATCACATGTTGAACATGCTCCTTCCAAGACTTGCTATAGATTAGTATATAATCAAAAAATACTAACACAAATTTTCTAAGGAATGGTTTGAAAATGGAATTCATCAAACCTTGAAATGTGGAAGGTGCATTAGTAAGGAAAAAATGCATGACCGAAAATTCATAATGACCCTCATGAGTTCTACATATTGTTTTCAAAATGTATTTGGTCTTCATTCTAATTTGATGATATCCTGAATGAAGATCCAGCTTGGTGAAGTAAATTGCTCCATGTAATTCATCTAACAATTCATGAATTACGGGGATGTGAAATTTATATTTAATAATTATCTTGTTAAGATCCCTATAATCTGGACACATACTCCATGATCCATCTTCATTGTGCACCAATACTACTAGAGCAGAGATAGAACTTTGACTAGGTTGAATTATACCAACCTCTAGCATTTCTACAACCATACGTTCAATATCACTCTTTTTGGAATAAGGATATCTGTAAGGCTTGATGTTTAGAGGAACACTTCCTGGAATCAAATGAATAGCATGATCATGATCACAGATAGGTGGGAGGCCTTTGGGAGTCTTAAACAACTTGTAATGATTGTCCAATACTTTTTGGAGATATAGAGAAATAGATGATTTTGATGTTTGAACCTCTAGTGAGAATAATTGTGCAATTACCCATCATTGTTATTTATTCATAAGTTTTTTCATGACATTGGAGTTGATTATCTTTCCTGGTTTCCCTGTGATACCCCTTAATTCAACTTCCTTTCCTTCCCAAAAACAATTCCAGAAAAGTTTTTGAAAATTAAAAACTATCGACCCTAAATATTATAACCATTGGACTCCTAGTACAACATCAACACCACCCATTGGAATGGAGAGCATTGGACTATTAAATAAATATTCCCCCATGGTTAGCTTGATATTATGGCACTTTCCATAGCAATTTATAGTTCTTGAATTTGAAACCATCACTTAACACTCCCGTGTTTGATATAGGAAGAAATTCAATTCCTTGGCTATCTTATAATGAATGAAATTATGGGTACTACGTGAATCAATCAACACTATTACCTTTCTCTTCTTGATATATCCTCCTATCTTGAGAGTTTGAGGAGTGGTAAGTCTTGAAAATTTATTACAAGATATGGTCAAATTCATTTCTTCTTTCTTTGGGGTTGGTTCCTGGGGTATATCCTCCTCTTTTGATGTTTATTGTTCATTTTTCTCCTCCTCTTCACAACCTATGTAAAATAATTTCTTCTCAACACACTTATGACCTTTAGTTTATTTTCTACCAAAAGTATAACAAATCATTTTTTCACTTTTTTCCTCCAATTGTTGTCATGTCAACCTTGTAGTTTGCGAAAAGCTAGGAGCAACAACACTTTCATCTTTATATTTTTCTTTTTTGGTAAGTTGAGCTAATCAATTAATTTCGAAAACATAAAGTTACATATGCTACAGGTTGAGTTGGAAAGCTGCGCTTAGCCAATCCCACCCCTTGAAACGTTGTTTCTGGGCTGCCTCGGGGGAGGAAACCAGCCCAGAAAAAACTTAAAAGCGAGCAATAAATTATGTGAATTAGCGCTGACATATCTAAAAAGCATGAAGGAACTGAAAACAAAAAATCCTTGAGGGTGAACTTGACAAAAAACAATGGAAAACTGAGCAATTGCGCAGATGTTACTCATCATCTTCATCATTGTTGTCGGGGTTCTCCTCCTCGATAGGACAGGTAAGGGCTTGCGCGACAGTGGCTTCCCTATCAGCCACAATATGCTTGGGAGTGCTCACTGGGGCTCAGTGAATAGGGTAATTCAGGTCTACGCCAGCTGGAACCCGTGTCCATATTCCATCAGAGTCAATGACCTAGATGTCAATGTCTTCATGATCCTTCTCCGGAGCCTTTAGAGGGACAGGATTGCGATGCGGAGAGTGATCCTAAGGGGAGGAGGTGGACCTCCTTGTACCACATCCACCTGTTTGTGCATCTTGCCTGGAGGATTCTGCACACTGCTCGGAAGCAGGAGATTGTCTAGCAAAAGTGCTAGAGGAGGAGTCATCAATCAATTCAAGACGATTTTCCTTCATTTTATAAGCAGAGGGTTGAGGACTGAGAAGGCCTCCTTCATCTATAAGCAGAGGGCCAAGGATAAAAGTTTGTTTCTAAGTTTTTCACTAACTATAAAGACAAATTTTAGGTACAGTGGAAGACAATTGAAAGTTTCTGAATAAAAATGATGTTAAAGGCAGAGGCAAAATAGTGGTGCTTTTAAAAATTTGTTTACAGGAGTTTCTCTGTAATTGAGTTACAATGTGAAGCTAGTGGGTTCATCATCAAATGAGAAATATTATTAAGCTGATGGCCAAAGGAGCCAAAAGCATTGCATGTGGAAAAGGATTTCAAAAGGGACTGCTCTCAAAATGGGTGAAATGAATGAAAATTCATGTTTTTGTAGACATCCTTCACAGAAAAAAAAGGGACAACTTTCCCTTGTTCACTTTTCAACTCTAGTTCATCATCCTCTGTTTTATCTCCTTAAAGTTGAAGACTCAATTATTTTGTCAATCTAAGGTTAGTTAGTGGCTTTGGTGATGGAGACCTTTTGTAAACAGGATTTTCACTTACAGTTTCAAATGAGTTTTTTTTTCACCCACAATCAAAAGAGAAGCTCAAACAACACCTGCCAGCTAAATCAGTTTCACAATGGGCATGGCCACCTCCGAAGCATCAGGAGCAGACACTGTCAGTTTAAGTTTTAAAAGGGTGAAGCTACCTCCCTACAAAATGTCAAAGAAAACCTCACATAACACAAGGTGTCTTTCTACAGGTGTCCTTTTTCAATAAGAAAAACACTAAGTGATGTTGATATTCAAAGGTGCTGCTCTTTCTATTCATAAATACCTTTTTCAAACTTATCAAAAGTGACAGCAAATGAGCAACATAAAGACAAGAGGTGGAAAAGGGATATTGAAATCGCAGTTAAGTTTTTCCCCCAGTGAAAAAGACAGTATCATCCAAAAGGCACATCTATAGTCATTCACATGGCTCGGAGCAGAATTTCATTCCACAGTACGGATATCAAAAGGGAAACAATGTTTCATTTCTTAGTAAGGAACAGTGAAAGTTTTTAATACTTGAAAAGGTTGCTTTACTTCAAAAGAGGGTCAGGCCTATGAAGGAAGTGGTTCTTACCACTATGTCATTTATTTTGAGCAAAAAGAGTCTCAGTTGTATTTTAAAAAGACGTGAGCTTCATGTTCTGTTTTAACCCAAAAACCTTTTCAAAAGTTTTTAAAAACCCTCACCAAGCAAACGTAGAAAGGGTAGTTGACTTGTTCACTCTCAAAATGAGTTAAAGACCGTTTGCCATATCTATTTTTCATTTCAAACACGAGCAACACTCCTCTTAGTTGTTCACTGGACCGAAGAAGGAGTTCTTGAGCGAAGATTTGCAGAATTTAAATTTTTTGGACTGCGCAGCGCGCCTGGAGAAACGCGCGGCGCGTTCAAGTGAACTTTTACAAAAGACTTGTATTGTTGCGCGGCGCGCCTGTAAGCGCCGGTCACGACTACCCACCATCGACCTGACACCTTTTTTATTGCATGGAACCTTCCCATTTCAACGTGCCGCGCGTGTTTCAATAGTCCAAACACCCTTAAAAAGCCCTGAAAGTTTCTCAAACTTTTCAAACAAGGGCTGCCATCCATTTTCAAGGTATTTTCATTTACCTCCTTAAAATTTACGAGCTGCTAAGTGGTGATTAAAAAAAAAGAGAAAATCTCGGTATAAATCAAGGTGTTTTGAGGTAAATAGTTTGAATAAGATTGTTTCAGTTGGACGAAAGTGGAGTGGTCATATTGATGTCTAAAGGCCTAAACACTGCCCTCATAATAGTGCTAAAACATAAACCTGCAAATCAAAATATACGCAGTAGTAGATGTTTTGTCAAATTGTGAAGGTGACCTAACTATGATAAGACAAAGCTAAATCTTTGTCAGCAATATGTATTGGTGAAAACAATATTAAGGAGGGTTGAATTTTTTGTTTAAATATTCGAGATTGTTGTGGCTATGATTGCCCAACATTGACATAGTGAAAGTGGTGGGTTTTTATTGATGTCAAAAGACCTAATAAACTGCCCTCAAAATAGTGTTAGAAGGTGAAACAATGTTTGTAAGGAAAGCATAGTGATTATTTGAATAAGTAAAACATTGAAACAATTGCTGCCTCATTTGTCCCATAAAACAAGTCGTGATGAAAAATCTTTCAAACTCATTCTGGAGGTTTTTTATCTGCCTGTGAATGTGAAACAGTGAAGTACAAGAGAAGTGTTTTTGATTGAGAGGGGTGTTTTGTTGGCTACAAGGCTGTTTTTGCTTACACCAAAACACGAAGAGCTTTCTGACCTTACCCAACATAGTGATCATTTGGCTGTGTGTACCTTTTTGTTTGTCTGTGTGCTTGCTATTGTAACTATTTGTTGATTGGCATACAAAGGAAGACAAGCAGTGATTTGGAAGGAGCAGAGAGCTGATATTAAAGAAACATTTCACACAGCATTTGAGGCAAATTTTCCTTGATCAAAAAGTGATTAACAAATAAGACAAAGTTGTGTTTGAGAAAGCATTTTTAAAACCATTTTGAGGTAGTTTGGTGTTGCAGAGAGAATTCAAAACAAGATGCCTCCTAGACAGGACAGTAGGAGTGGCTTGCATAAGAGATTTGAGCCTACTTCCACTGAAGAAGTGAATGCCCAACCATCAGTCTTGTTCAATTTCCATGAGGTTGGATGTTTAGATTTTAGTCAAAGAGTGCAAGAGGTGAAGAGATTTTATCCTTTGACACATCTTTGTGCTTTGAGGTTTCAAGACAAGCATTTCCAGCTGGCAGGCCTAGACTTCAAATTCTCTCCAAGGTCCATCTCCAAGGCCACTAAAATCACTTATATTGGGGAGAAGTGGTTTAAACAAAGCCACTTGGACTCAAAAGATTACAAGCCCTTTTTAAATCCCGAGCACATAGATTCATGTCCTTCCATTTTCCCCTTCTCATATCTTTTGACTAACTACGCCCCCCTCATGAAGATCATCATGAAATACTTCACTTGTGAGGGAAGATTCTCCCGAGTCTATGCCTATCATATTCGACTGCTCATGCATTTCACTAGGGCCAAATTGCTAAATCTTCCTTTCTTCTTACACAAGAGCATTGAGAAAATGGCCTCCACTGTTCAGAAGAAGCCTCCTTCACAGCAAACAGCCTGCCTCTTCCATCAATCTCTCATCAAAATCATCATTCTTCATCAGCTTGAAAAGAGGGAGGTCTCTTGGGATATTTTCATCACCCATCCAGATTTCTCCACTGTCCCTCCAGTTCATACATCCGCTACACCTTATACTCACCATTCGTCACCTTCTTCTAGCAGACCTATTCCCAAGAAGCTCAAGTTTACCACAGAGAAAGAAAAAGAGCCTAAAGAGGGAGAAGAGCATGACCATGATGAGGAGGAAGATCATGAAAACGAAGAGGGAAATGATGATGAGCAGCAGCAGGATGAAACAGGGCAGCAAGGGGATGATGAGGAAGATGATGAAGGGCAGCAGCATGAAGAAAAGCAACACAGTGAGGGTGAGCAGACTTTTGATGATACACAACAGACTTATGATGACGGTGAGAAGACTTATGATGATACACAGCAGCCACAAGATGATACACAACAGCCAAAAGATGCTGAATAGGAGCAGCATGAAGGTGATAAACAAGGGTAGTCAAAATATGTTGGACAGGGGCAGCCACAAGGTGCTGAACAGGGGCAGCCACAACTATATACACAACAGCCACAACATGATACACAACAACCTCCTAAAAGGGAGCAGCAACCTCAATAATAAAAGGGGCAGCAGCATGAAGATGTGCAAAAAAGTGAGGAGGACAGCCCTCAAAAGGAGATGCAAAAAGACAGCCTAGGCATCCTTGATGAAAGCCAAGACATTGGCAAAAATGAAGGGCAAAGTGACAAGGGTAAAGAGCCCATGGAGCATGTGCTAGCTGCCTCTCCTAGGCAAGGGGCCATGCTCTCTTCTCTGAAAGTCGCTAAGCCCCGGACAGTAAAGAAAAGGGTGCCTAGAGTTGTAACTCCAAATGTTACTAGGGCCCTCCAAAGCAAGGCAAAATTGCCAAAGAAGCCTATGGTCGAATTGCCCAAGAGGAAGAGTACTAGAAGAGCCACCCAAAGCAAAAGGAAGGGCAAGGAAGAAAGCAGTCACGAACAGGAAAGAGAATTCGACATCATCCAAATCCAAAGTGATGATAGTGATAATGAAGCCTGGATCCTAGAAAATCTCTTGATCCATAGAGAAAGCCAAATTGATGCCTTGAGGGCTGATCTTCATAGAGCTAAGAACTTCAATCAATTTTTGCAAGTTCAAAACAAGCAGATGACTGTCCATATGGCTGTTTATGAGACACGGGCAATCAAATACAAGAATGAGGTCTCCAAAGCACAAGTGAGGTTGGAAGAACTCATGGGTGAGTTCGATGAAAGTGAAGTCAAATATCAGCCTAGGCGAAAGAAGCCAAGAACCATGGGGCTAAAAAATGACCTTGAGAAACAAAAAGAAGAAGAAAATGCCCTTCTCTAATCTACCCCTCTCACTGCATTGTTCGAAAAAGAGATAGAGAACAATTGGGAGGCATGGCTTGAGAGAGTTAACGATCACTTGGAAAAGAAATTTTAGAAGGAAAACAGGGACTTGGACCTTCAACGGAGGATGACGGGGCATTATAAAAATCTCAATCAGTTTGCCCGGCGGAAGTTGAAGGCTACTTAAGAAAAACTCAAGGAGGCCAGAGGGAAGCGCCCGGCACAAAAATTGAGGAAAGACACCTCAAGACTCCAAATCTTGGCCTCTTCTTAACAAAATTTTCCTGAAAACCCTTGAGGGTCATGCTCGCCAAGTTTGGGAGAAATTCGACATATTTTGGTTTTTTGTCATTTTTGGGTTTTTGCCAAAACTCATGGGCATCACCATTTCAGTTTGGGGCATCATCAAAGGATGAGAATGGTATCATTGGATGCCATAATTTCAAGAGCACATACTCAGTGATTTTCAAGACATTTTAAGATCATTTGCTTCCCCAAAATGGCGAAAAATGCTTGCTTTTTCTACACTCTACCCGGTTTATCAGCAAGGCTTATTTTTTGGGTTTTTACACACAGGCCTATTTTTGGAGGACTTACATTGGTCAGTTGGGAGAAAAATAAACATTTTCAGAAAGTAGACACTCAGAGCTTTCCAACGAGCTATCATGAGCCTCATTTCGACATCGAGAAGGCTTCCAAATTTTGCCGGCAAATCACAGGACCTTTTGCTGATGTATTTTTTGAGTATTTTTGTAAAAATTGAACCTTTCAAAACTGCTTTTTCCTCATGTGCGTTTAGCTATTTTTGTACATGACAAGTTATGAAAAGTAAATTTATTTCCATCTTTTAGAATTTTTTAGATATTTTATGAGATATTTTGTGCCTTGGGCTTTGCAAATCCTCAAGGACAAAATAAGATATTTTGGATAAGCCAATGAGATTGCAAGTTGAACTAAGAGGTTTTCCTCACTTTGGCCTATATATTCCAAAGGCTTTCATTGTAAACGAGGCTAAAATTGATGAATAGAAGCAATATATGGTCATATAAGTTTTGGAAGAAATACTTGTCTCATGCTTTTGAATAGTCTCTTGGATGTTCTTGGATGATGAAAGAGGATTGTTGTTGGATTCCATGACTTGGTAGAATGGTATAGTGTCTCTCTCTTTGTTTTGTTTACTATTTTTCATTCATAAATTCATGTTCTTGCTTGCTGTAGGACAGTAGAGAAAAAAATTGAGACATTCCCTTGGAGGCACCTCAAATTTCTTGTTTCTTCATAACTTCCATGTTTTCTTCATTCTTAGTCACATTAAAGAATTCTTGATTGCTCTTTAATAACTTAAGGATATTGTTGCTTGTTTCATTCATGGTTTTATGCATGCTAAGTATGATTTACGGTATGCCCTGCTTACTCATGGCTAGCCATACCACCATCCATGAAATTTCTCTTTGACTAATTAGATTGTCATTTGTTGAACCAAGGAGGTCTTGTTCTGATCTTGCCCTTTGCCTAAGACTATGCAATCTTATTTTCAAAGTGCCCAATAACTTGAAGTACTGTGTTTAGGTGTTCCGACATAGCGATTTGAGTTGTTTGTCTGTCTTAAGTGTATTTCCCCAAATTCTGATAGCCATTTCCCAAAGTTAGAGAGTTATATATCTCTATTCATGGCTTGAATGTTTACTTCTATGCGTTGATTAGCTTAAAGTTACATTTCTCATGATTAATGGTTCGCCCTACCATGTTGATGTCATCTATTAAACTATTTATGCTTGGAATCCTCTGTTATTCACAAACTCGATGTCCATCTTACTCCATTTTTCACAAAGATCCATTTTACCTCGAATCAAATGGGACCTTCAACAACCTTGTATCACCATCTGATAGCTTTCTTGACCTCTTCGACCCCATAGCCCAGTTGATATGACATCTTTTTATCTATCTTATATCTTTGATCAGTTTCATCCCTCACAAAATAAAAACCAAAACCAAAAAACCTACTTCATAACTAGCCTAAAATATGAACATAATAAGCAAACACACAGATATCCCTTACACAAATAGAGAGAACCCTCTCTGAGTCCAGGAAGGCTAGGTCCTTGGGCTCCAAATATTGGTTTTATGTTACACTGTCATTTGGCTTTCCAATCAGCCAAATCACGGGACCCTAACATAATGGTGATCACGGTGGGACTAACTGAGTACATAACAGTCTAGCAAAATCTTGTAGATTCGTTAGTCTTTAAAATTTAAATAGGCAAGCAATCCATAGAATCAGTTAGAGTAAACTTTTTTTTTTAATCACCACCCTAGCAAAGTGATGAAACAGGCCTAGAATAATTTAATAAACCATAGGCTGCACATAAAACTCAAAAAACCCCAAAACATTCCAAGATTGCCTTTTTTCCTAGTTACTGGTGGTGGACCTTAGCTACGTGTTTACAAAAAAAACCAAGTTCCGCCTGGCGACTCCACTAGCCTCTAGTAGGCCTAAAAACTCCATAAAAGACCAAAAATTCATAAACCATACCTTTTGCTAACTCATCCTTCCAAAAACTTTAAACTTAGGGTGGAAACTCTGTAATCAGTGACAAACTAAGTATAACTTAGCGATTCAGAAGACCTCACCTAAACATAGGAGATAAGCAGAAGTCTTCTTGCCAAGAGAACCATTAGCTTGTCCATACAGCCTAGCAAACTATTTAAACCAAGTGAATCTCTCTTCTTTGCAATTTTCCATCTCAAATTTTTCTATAAAACTTTTTCCCAAAAGCATCTTTGATAGTGTTGGTGGTGAACCATAGTTCTCATAGAAATCCACCTGGCGACTCCACTAGTCCATCTTTTTTGTTTTGACCACCCTTCACATTAGTAAAACCCTAGAGAGGCCATCCATCCAAAACAATCACAAAATACCATCCTCTCTAAAATCTAGACCCGAAATTTGGCTTCACGAAGAATCAACACCAGATCTCATCCAGACCCAAATCCCCCTATCATAGTAGATGACCAAGAGAAGATTCTGTGGAAAGCTTCCGAAACTGGAAATTTATTTACCGATAGGTCCATTCGTAAAGCAAGATCTGTACCTGAACATCTCACAGCCTTGCAGGATTCCCCTTTTGACATAAAATCAACAAAAACCATTTTTAGAAACAAGTCACAAAGTAAGATAGACTTTGACGATCTTAAGCCCCTAGGTCTACCACATAGTCCTAGTAGAGAAGCCTCACCTAACACACCTCCTTACCTTCAGCTTCTCCATCACTTTGGCTCCTACCATCCCAGATCTGCTCAAAATCAGATCACTAGTCCGAGTACATCCACCACACCCATCCAAACCACTACTGTTCAAACCACCTCAACTCATCCCGCAAGCCCGCATTTTGTACATCATCCATTAGCTTCTATCATGGCAGCCTGGTATGCACCCTTGGTGTTGCCACAACCTTTGGCTCCCTTACAAAATGACTATCAAGCCAAAATCCCACACTTTACCGGAGTTGAGACTACCACAGCTCAACAACATGTAGATAGGATTAGCGATGCCTTTGAATACATGGAAATAGAAGACGAGACTATCAGAATGAGGATGTTCGCCCAAAGCCTGGGCGGAGAACCTAAAAAATGGTTTAAGAGCTTAACTCCAAATAGCATCCACAATCTCTCGGAACTCTACCAAACCTTCTTAAACAAGTGGGAAATCCGAAAGAACCCCATTCAAATCCTGTCAGAGTACAAAAATCTAAAATGGGAAAATGGGGAAAGTGTCCAGGGATATTGCACTAGGTTCAACAGTGTGTATAACGCCCTCCCACCTCACTTCAAACCCCCACTTGGTTCAGCCTTGGCAAATTTACCCGAGGGTTTTGACCCAGACATGACTTATCAGCTAAGAGACAAGGACCCCCTTACCTTAGAGGAAATGCAAAAAGTAGCCATAAGGGCAGAAGCCAACTTAGCAGAGAAAAGAGCTAGGACTAGATCAGAAAGGAAAGTCACCTACCGAGATGAGGTCTCCACTTCAGCCCCTTTCTTAGATCCTAGAATAGATGACTTAGTTAGGTCCATGGCCAAAATGTGGGAAAAGATAAGTGAAAAGACCCCTCTTAGGGACAACCAGCCAAACCCTCGAAATAGAAACCAGAACCAAAATTTTAGGAGGGAACAACCTCAAAACAAACCAAGGGAAAATGACCAACAAATTAGGCCACCATTTAATGAAAATTATGTGGAAGAAGATGATGGGGATACAGAACCCATTGATGAAAATCATTTGAACCTCATAGGATCTGATAATGAGAGTGAGGTGTACCTCACAGAAGAAGAGCAAGCATTCTTCTCTCTGAATCAAGATGAAACCAACTATGAAGATCCGAGGATCCTGCCATAGATTTTCAGAATGCCATAGTAGAAGCTCACAGGCAGTATGACCTTAGAAGCAGGAAAAACCAAGACAAATCCATGAAAGACAGCTCAGACACTGCTAAAACCCCTGATACCATCCTTAAAAAAGCAGTGGACAGCAAAAAAATCATGGTCAGAAAAAATGACTAAAACAAAGATAAAGTTACCCAAAAAAGTCTTGGCTCAGATGCTCCTAGTACTTCGACAAATATTCCCAAGGTGGCTGTGACAAACAAAATCCCAAAAAAAAATCAACAAACTCAGAAAATAGAGAAAGTCATGGCTGAAAAAGCTGAAGCAAACATGTCTAAACTACAACTACCTTTCAGTTTTGAGGGTGAAATCGCCAAAATAAAGATCACCATGCCTCTTACTGAGATTATCACCCAAAACTCTTACAAATACCATGTGTTAAAGGTCTTGAATATAGGAAATGATGCCAACACCCTTAACCTAGCTGATGACAATCCCGAAGTATTGTTTGGTCCAAAAATAGAAGGGAAATTCCAAGAGGGAACCACTCTTCCCTTTTACATCAGTCTAAATATCCATGACCAAATCCTTCACAATGCCATGCTAGACTTTGGTGCCTCGCATAATCTTATGCCAAAGGTGGTAATGGAAAGATTAGGTCTAGAAATCACAAGACCATACAAAGACTTATATTCATTTGATTCTAGTAGAGTCAAATGTCTAGGCTTGATCAAAGATCTTTGTTTCAGTTTGGCCCAAGTACCTGCAAAACATCTAATCATGGACATAGTGGTAGCAGACATCCCTCCCAAGTATGGAATGCTGTTATCCAGATCTTGGGGAGCCAAGCTCCAAGGAAATATTCAACTTGATATGTCCTATGCCACTATTCCTATGTTTGACCAAACTAGAATACTCTATCGAGAGTCACACATGAAATACATGATCAGTAGCCAAGAGAAGCCAGATAACATCCCGATGTATTCCTTGCATTCTGATCTGAACTCTTTCATTCTACACACTGATGGGGACACTGAAGAACAGTCAGAAAGATTTGAAACAAACTGAGACCCACCACATCAGCTGCCCCTAGTTCTCTATGATGAACTGGACACTCAAAACTATTATGATCATGAACAGCTGTGTCTAGAGGAAAGTAAGTGTGTTCCTTTTGAAATAGGAATAGAGTAGGAAGCACAAACCATTATGTACTATCAAGCGAATTGCTCAAACCTTAGTCAAACATCAGCAGTAACATCAGGAAAAATTTTCAGAACAAAGGCATTAGAAGACTTACATATCACAAACCTCTTCGGAACTCAGGAGTAGGGAAGCTTAATGTTCTGACCATACCTCAAGGATTTACCATCGCATAACTATACCACTGCAAATGAAACCTTGACTGTAGCCATAGCAGCTCAAAACCCAGGAAAAATGCCTTATAAACTTCTTATGAGAGGAGATGGTGACTGTAGTCCGAATACACCTAAGTTACTTGAACTGGCTAACATCCTGTCACTCCACCAAAGACTTAGAACTACTAGAATTGGCAATCTCATTCGAAATACTACTTCATACAGAGAAAACAGTGAGAAACACTATGTCATTGCCATCACTCCAAGAAAAAACTTTGACAAAAGAAAATACAAAAATCTGAACCAATCAATAATAGTCAAAGATAAAAGAGCTGGTCATAGGATCTATTTTGATTTTAGAAACACTAATACACATCCTTGTAACATAAATTTTATTCTTTCTGCCCAAGACCATGATATACCGATGATAAGTGCTTTTAATCATGTCTTTGCAAGATGATGTTTCAGGTTATAGCCAAATAATTCCCTTGCAAAGTAGACAAATCAAAGATTTTTTCCAGTAAGCTGGAAGTAGTTCCAGTTTCAGACTTAGAATTGCAAAACCACTCGATATAAAAAATATGTTCCTAAAAGCCATGTTTCCAGTCCTAAATTTCTGCATGTTGACATACCTTGATGATATCATTATATATTTCAATAATGACAAAGAATATATGAATTACTTGAAAAAGATGTACAGTAAAGGAAGGAGTGGAAATCAGAGGTATCAAGAGGTACAGCAGGAAGATACGGGTTTGTTTAGAGATTCTTGCATGAATCCTTATGTCATGCTTGAAAGAAAAATTTTTCCAAATTTCTCTTTTCAAGAGTTGAGTGGACCAAGAATGGTAGGAGATCCTTATGAGGATAAAATGCTTAAGTTTCGCCATTTCCAAGATTTCTGAGTTTAAAACATTTTCAATCATTGTATATACCATTGTTTGAAAAACAGATACAAATAGAAAATTCAAAAACAATAGAAAAATAGAAAAAGAGGTTGGTTTGAAAAATAGAAAGAAGACCCCATGTTCAAAAAATAGTCATTCGGAAAGCGTGCAAGCCTAAATGCTGCTACTAGTGCTCAAATGTGTTGTTCATTTATCTAGCCTAATCATAGCTGAACATGTTTTAAATTTATTTTCTGATAAGTTAGTGAGTGGAAAAGATGGTCAACAATGTGTAAGCTTGACTTATCAAATAGAGTAGATTAGGAAAAGATATTGGTTCCACATGCTCAAAACAGAACCAAAGAGGGAAGCGGGGATGAAAAAAAAATTGTGCATCCTAGCCCCATTTTTTCCTGGTTTCCATTTCATGAAAAATAATATTTGTGTGCAGCTTGTCTTTCATGCCGCAAGTACATGACAAATCAGACTGTCTAACCCTGATTTGATCATTTTTCAATTTCATTTTTAGATTAGAGAACAAAATCCTGTCAAACAGCTTAACCTTGACAGTTGATCTAGCATAGGTAGAGTAATGAAGGAGTTCATCAGCTTAATCTGAACTCCCGACAGAGATAAGTGTAAAACTAGATAGGTTCATTTTTCAAAGAAAAAAAATATATATTGTCAAAGGGTTGCTAGTCCAAATGCACCCAAAGGAAGAAAAAATGTTAGGAGAGATAGTGGGGTAGGTATAAATATCATTGATGCTAATCATGCTGTGAATTTTTAGAAATAGCATCAAGGAAGAATGAAATTTGCGCCAATGGATAAAGCACTGGTCTTCATAAGCCAAAGATCTGAAATTCTGGACACCTCCTGAAAAGGAGCTACTCTGCCCAAATGGAGCCACCATTAGTCATCAGTATTTTCACTTGTTGGTGATGACTAGTTGTAACAGCTAAGTTTTCTAGCGGCTGATCTAAAAAATTGTCAAATTTTCCAGCTGGAAAACACCCATAAACATTTTTTTCCCTCCTACCTTTTCAATCCTCCCATGATGAAATGAAACCTCATTATCAAGCCCTATCTAGCCTCAGCCATACTAGCTTGTCCATCAGCTCCAAAGAAAACAATCCAAATTTTTCCAAAGAAGTTTCCCCTAAGTTAGGTCGTGGCGCTTTAGGCATTTCTCCCTAGGAAAACTATCCTAAAGCCAAAGAACCTCTATCTGCTACAGACCAGTCATAACAGACCTTCCCATTCTGCAAATAAAGTTGGTTATACCCTTAAGTCGCGCCACTAACAAGCCCTAAAGTCTCAGCAATGCACATGCCCTAGGTCAAACTAATATTAGGTGGTTTTACAGTGTTTCAATGGATCTTTCAAGAATAGAAGTGTACCCGCATCCCAGAAGACAGTATTTGGCTCAACATGAGAAGACAACTGCTTCTCATGTGATTTTGAGCCTGGGATGCAGCTGCAGGGCTTAGAGTTGTTTCATTAAGCTCCTGCAATCATAGTCACAGGTTAGTAAATTATGAATGACAAGAAGTGCTTTGCAAAAAACTAGCCAAACTGCTTGTGATGTCTAAAGAGTTACAGAGATATTTGAAAATTAGAATTATATGTCTGAGAGAAGTGCCCATATTGACTATTATCAATTTGTCATTTTTCATTTTCTCAAGCATCAAAACACAGTGAAAGGAAAAATAATACTGTTAAAAGCTGATGAAATGGCATCACTGAGAAAAACCTCCTTCATTTTATAAGCAAACGGTTGAGGACTGAGAAAAACCTCCTTCATTTTATAAGCAGAGGGTTGAGGACTGAGAAGGCCTCCTTCATCTATAAGCAGAGGGCCAGGGATAAAAGTTTGTTTCTAAGTTTTTCACTAACTATAAAGACAAATTTTATGTACAGTGGAAGACAATTGAAAGTTTCTGAATACAAATGATGTTAAAGGCAGAGGAAAAGTAGTGGTGCTTTTAAAAATTTGTTTACAGGAGTTTCTCTGTTATTGAGTTAGAATGTGAACCTAATGGGTTCATCATCAATGAGAAATATTATTAAGCTGATGGCCAAAGGAGCCAAAAGGTCTTGGTCTCAAACTGACCTCTGCCATCAAGTATAAAGGAAACCACTATCAGTATGTTCATCAAACATTCTTCAGTTGGTTAAGACAGAGGTTGAAAAGAAACCAGGCATCTGCCAAAAGATAGGCCTCCTTCATAAACAGAGTAAAGGACTCACCATTGTTTAAAGATGAAAATCAATTATTGCATGTGGCAAAGGATTTAAAAAGGGACTGCTCTCAAAAGGGGTGAAATGAATGAAAATTCATGTTTTTGCAGACATCCTTCACAGAAAAACAAAGGGACAACTTTCCCTTGATCACTTTTCAACTCTAGTTCATCATCCTCTGTTTTATCTCCTTAAAGTTGAAGACTCGATTATTTTGTCAATCTAAGGTTAGTTAGTGGCTTTGGTGATGGAGACATTTTGTAAACAATATTTTCACTTATAGTTTCAAATGAGTTTTTTTTTCACCCACAATCAAAAGAGAAGCTCAAACAACACCTGCCAGCTAAATCAGTTTCACAATGGGCATTGCCACCTCCGAAGCATCAAGAGCAGACACTGTCAGTTTAAGTTTTAAAAGGCTGAAGCTACCTCCCTACAAAATGTTAAAGAAAACCTCATATAACACAAGGTGTCTTTCTACAGGTGTCATTTTTCAATAAGAAAAACACTAAGTGATGTTGATATTCAAAGGTGCTGCTCTTTCTATTCATAAAGACCTTTTTCAAACTTATCAAAAGTGACAACAAATGAGCAACACAAAGACAAGAGGTGGAAAAGGGATATTGAAATTGCAGTTAAGTTTTTCCCCCAGTGAAAATGACAGTATCATCCAAAAGTCACATCTACAGTCATTCACATGGCTCGGAGCAGAATTTCATTCCACAGTATGGATATCAAAAGGGAAAAAATGTTTCATTTCTTAGTAAGGAACAATGAAAGTTTTTAATTCTTGAAAAGGTTTCTTTACTTCAAAAGACGGTCAAGCCTATGAAGGAAGTGGTTCTTACCACTATGTCATTTATTTTGAGCAAAAAGAGTCTCGGTTGTGTTTTAAAAAGACATGAGCTTCATGTCCTGTTTTAACCCAAAAGCCTTTTCAAAAGTTTTCAAAAACCCTCACCAAGCAAACGTAGAAAGGTTAATTGACTTGTTCAATCTCAAAAGGAGTTAAAGACCATTGCCCATATCTATTTTTCATTTCAAACATGAGAAACACTCCTATTAGCTATTCACTGGACCGAAGAAGGAGTTCTTGAGCGAAGATTTGCAGAATTTAAAGTTTTTGGACTGCGCGGCGCGCCTGGAGAAACGCGCGGCGCGTTCAAGAGAAATTTTACAAAAGAGTTGTATTGTTGCGTGGCGCGCCTGTAAGCGTCGGTCACGACTTCCCAACATCGACACGACACCTTTTTTATTGTGCGACGCCTTCCCATTTCAATGAGCCATGCATGTTTCAATAGTCCAAACGCCCTGAACAAGCCCTGAAGGCTGCTCAAACTTTTCAAACGAGGGCTGCCATCCATTTTCAAGGTATTTTCATTTACTTCCTTACTATTTTCGAGTTGCTAAGTGGTGATTAATAAAAAAGAGAAAATCTCGGTATAAATCAAGGTGTGTTGAGGTAAATAGTTTGAAGAAGATTGTTTCAGTTGGATGAAAGTGAAGTGGTCATATTGGTGTTTAAAGGCTTAAACACTGCCCTCATAACAGTGCTAAAACATAAACCTGCAAGTCAAAATATACACAGTAGTAGATGTTTTGTCAAATTGTGAAGGTGACCTAACTATGATAAGACAAATCTAAATCTCTGTCAGCAATATGTATTGGTGAAAACAATGATAAGGAGGGTTGAATTTTTTGTTTAAAGATCCGAGATTGTTGTGGCTATGATTGCCCAACATTGACATAGTGAAAGTGGTGGGTTTTTATTGATGTCAAAAGACCTAATAAACTGCCCTCAAAACAGTGTTAGAAGGTGAAGCAATGTTTGTAAGGAAAGCATAGTGATTATTTGAATAAGTAAAACAGTGAAGTAACTCCTACCTCATTTGTCCCATAAAACAAGTTGTGGTGAAAAATCTTTCAAACTTAGTCTGGAGGTTTTTTATCTACCTGTGAATGTGAAACAGTGAAGTACAAGAGAGTGTTTTTTATTGAGAGGGGTGTTTTGTTGGCTGCAAGGCTGTTTTTTCTTACACCAAAACATGAAGAGCTTTGTGACCTTACCCAACACAGTGATCATTTGACTATGTGTACCTCTTTGTTTGTCTGTGTGCTTGTTATTGTAACTATTTGTTGATTGGCATACAAAGGAAGACAAGCAGTGATTTGGAAGGAGCAGAGAGATGATATTAAAGAAACATTTCACACAGCATTTGAGGCAAATTTGCCTTGATCAAATAGTGATTAACAAAGAAGACATAGTTGTGTTTGAGAAAGCATTTTTAAAACAATTTTGAGGCAGTTTGGTGTTGCAGAGAGCATTCAAAACAAGATTCCTCCTAGACAGGACAGTAGGAGTGGCTTGCATAAGAGATTTGAGCCTACTTCCACTGAAGAAGTGAATGCCCACCCATCAGTCTTGTTCAATTTCCATGAGGTTGGGTGTTTAGATTTTTTTCAAAGAGTGCAAGAGGTGAAGATATTTTCTCCTTTGACACATCTTTGCACTTTGAGGTTTCAAGACAAACATTTCTAGCTGGTAGGACTAGACTTCAAATTCTCTCCAAGGTCCATCTCCAAGGCCACTAAAATCCCTTATATTTGGGAGAAGTGGTTTAAACAAATCCACTTGGACTCAGAATATTACAATCCCTTTTTAAAGACTGAGCACAGAGATTCATGTCCTTCCATTTTCCCCTTCTCATATCTTTTGACTAGCTACACCCCCCTCATGAAGATCATCATGAAATACTTCACTTGTGAGGGAGGATTCTCTCGAGTGTATGCCTATCACATTCAACTGCTTATGCATTTCACCAGGGCCAAATTGCTAAATCTTCATTTCTTCTTACACAAGAGCATTGAGAAAATGGCCTCCATTGTTCAGAAGAAGCCTCCTTCACAGCAAACAGTCTGCCTCTTCCATCACTCTCTCATCAAAATCATCATCAGCCTTAAAAGAGGGAGGTCTCTTGGGATACTTTCATCACCCATCCGGATTTCTCCACTTTCCCTCTAGTTCATACATCCCCTACACCTCATACTCACCATCTGTCGCCTTCTTCTATCAGACCTATTCCTAAGAAGCTCAAGTTTACCACAGAGCAAGCAAAAGAGCCTGAAGAGGGAGAAGAGCATGACCATGATGAGGAGGAAGAGCATGAACAAGAAGAGGGAAATGATGATGAGTAGCAGCAGGATGAAATAGGGCAGCAAGGGGATGATGAGGAAGATGATGAAGGGTAGCAGCATGAAGAAAAACAACACAGTGAGGGTGAGCAGACTTTTGATGATACACATCAGACTTATGATGAGGGTGAGTAGACTTATGATGATACACAACAGCCAAAAGATGTTGAACAGGAGCAGCATGAAGGTGATAACAAGGGTAGCCAAAAGATTCTGGACAGGGGCAGCCACAGCTATATACACAGCAGCCACAACATGATACACAGCATCCTCCTAAAAAGGAGCAGCAACCTCAAGAAGAAAAGGGGCAACAACAAGAATATGTGCAAAATATTGAGGAGTACAACCCTTAAAAGGAGATGCAAAAAGACAACCTAGGCATCCTTGAAGAAAGCCAAGACATTGGCAAAAATGAAGGGCAAAGTGACAAGGTTAAAGAGCCCATGGAGCATGTGCTAGCTGCCTCTCCTAGGCAAGGGGCCATGCTCTCTTCTCCGAAAGTTTCCAAGCCTCGGACAACAAAGAAAAGGGTGCCTAGCTCGTTGTAACTCCAAATGTGACTAGGGCCCTCTGAAGAAAGGGATAATTGCCAAAGAAGCCTATGGTCGAATTTCCCAAGAGGAAGAGTACTAGAAGAGCCACCCAAAGCAAAGGGAATGGCAAGGAAGAAAGCAGTCATGAACAGGAAAGGGAATTCAACATCATCCAAATCCAAAGTGATGATAGTGATAATGAAGCCCGGATCCTAGAAAATCTCTTGATCCATAGAGAAAGCCAAATTGATGCCTTGAGGGCTGATCTTCATAGAGCTAGGAACTTCAATCAAATTTTGCAAGTTCAAAACAAGCAGATGTGTGTCCATATGATCGTTTATGAGACACGGGCAATCAAATACAAGAAGGAGGCCTCTAAAGCACAAGTGAGGATGGAAGAAATCATGGGTGAGTTTGATGAAAGTGAAGGCGAAGATCATCCTAGGCGAAAGAGGCCAAGAACCATGGGGCTAAAAAATGCCCTTGAGAAACAAAAAGAAGAAGAAAATGCCCTTCTCCAATCTACCCCTCTCACTACATTGCTTGAACAAGAGATAGAGAACAATCGGGAGGTATGTCTTGAGAGAGTTAATGATCAACTGGAGAAGAAATTGGAGAAGGCAAACAGGGACTTGGACCTTCAACGAAGGATGATGGGGCATTATAAAAAGTTCAATTAGTTTGCTTGGCGGAAGTTGAAGGCTGCTTAAGAAAAACTCAAGGAGGCCAAAGGGAAGCGCCTGGCACAAAAATTGAGGAAAGACACCTCAAGACTCCAAATCTTGGCCTCTGCTTCACAACATGTTGTTGAAAACCCTTGAGGGTCATGCTTGCCAAGTTTGGGCGAAATTCGACATATTTTGGTTTTTTGCCATTTTTGGGTTTTTCACCAAAACTCATGGGCATCGCCATTTTAGTTTGGGGCATTATCAAAGAATTAGAATGGTATCATTGGATGCCATAATTTTAGGAGCACATCCGCAGCGATTTTTAGGACATTTGAAGATCATTTTCTCCCCCAAAATGGCGAAAAATGCTCGATTTTTCTACACTCTGCTCGGTTTATCAACAAGGCTTATTTTTTGGTTTTTTACACACAGACCTATTTTTGGAAGACTTCTAGTGGTCAATTGGGAGAAAAATAAACATTTTCAGAAAGTATACACCTAGAGCTTTCCAACGATCTATCATGAGCCTCATTTTGACATTGGGAAGGCTTCCAAAAGTTTTCGGCAAGTCAGGGGACCTTTTGCTGATGTATTTTTTGAGTATTTTTGTAAAAATTGAACCTTTCAAAACTGCTTTTTCCTCATGTGCGTTTAGCTATTTTTGTACATGAGAAGTTATGAAAAGTCAATTTATTTCCCTCTTTTACCATTTTTTAGATATTTTATGAGATATTTTGTGCCTTGGGCTTTGCAAAGCCTCAAGGACAAAATAAGATATTTTGGATAGTTCAATGAGATTGCAAGTTGAACTAAGAGGTTTTCCTCACTTTGGCCTATATATTCCAAAGGATTTCATTGTAAAAGAGGGTGAACTTGATGAATAGAAGCAATATATGGTCATATAAGCTTTGGAAGAAATACTTGTCTCATGTTTTTGGATAGTCTCTTGGATGTTCTTGGATGATGAAAGAGAATTGTTGTTGGATTCCATGACTTGGTAGAATGGTATAGTGTCTCTCTATTTGTTTTGTTTCCTATTTTTCATTCATAAATCCATGTTCTTGCTTGCTATAGGAAAGTAGAGAACAAATTTGAGACATGCCCTTGGAGGCACCTCAAATTTCCTGTTTCTTCATAGCTTCCATGTTTTCTTCATTCTTAGTCACATTAAAGAATTCTTGATTTCTCTTTAATAACTTAAGGATATTGTTACTTGTTTCATTCATGGTTTTATGCATGCTAAGTATGATTTACGGTATGCCATGCTTACTCATGGCTAGCCATAGCTCCATCCATGAAATTTCTCTTTGACTGATTAGATTGTCATTTGTTGAACCAAGGAGGTCTTGTTCTGATCTTGCCCTTTGTCTAAGACTATGCAATCTTGTTTTCAAAGTGCCCAATAACTTGAAGTACCATGTTTAGGCATTCTGGCATAGTGATTTTAGTTTTTTGTCTGTCTTAAGTGTATTTCCCCAAAGTATGATAGCCATTTCCCAAAGTTAGAGAGTTATATATCTCTATGCATGGCTTGAATGTTTACTTCTATGCATTGATTAATTTAAAGTTACATTTCTCATGATTAATGGTTTTCCCTACCATGTTTATGTCCGCTATTAAACTAGTTATGCTTGGAATCCTTTGTTATTCACAAACTCGATGTCCATCTTACTCCATTTTTCCCAAAGATCCATTTTACCTCGAATCAAATGGGCCCTTCAACAACCTTGTATCACCATATGATAGATTTCTTGACCTCTTCGACCCCATAGCCTAGTTGATCTGACATATTTTTATCTATCTTATATCTTTTATCAGTTTCATTCCTCACAAAATAAAAACCAAAACCAAAAAAATTATTTCATAACTAGCCTAAAATCAGAACACAATAAGCAAACACACAAATATCCCTTACATAAATAGAGAGAGTCCTCTCTGAGTCCAGGAAGGCTAGGTAGTTGGGCTCCAAAGATTGGTTTGATGTTACACTATCATTTGGCTTGCCAATCAGCCAAATCACAGGACCCTAACATAATGATGATCACGGTGGGACTAACTGAGTACATAACAGTCTAGCAAACTCTTGTAGATTCGTTAGTCTTTAAAATTTAAACAGGCAAGCAGTCCATAGAATCAGTTAGAGTAAATTTTTTTTTTATCACCACCCTAGCAAAGTGATGAAACAGGCCTATAATACTTTAATAAACCATAGGCTGCACATAAAACTCAAAAAACCCCAAAACATTCCCAGATTGGCTTTTCTCCTAGTTACTGGTGGTGGACCATAACTACGTCTTTACAAAAACAACCAAGTTCCACCTAGTGACTCCACCAGCCTCCAGTAGGCCTAAAAACTCCATAAAAGACCAAAAATTCATAAACCATACCTTCTGCTAACTCATGCTTCCAAAAACTTTAAACTTAGGGTGGAAACTCTGTAATCAGTGACAAACTAAGTATAACTTAGCGATTTAGAAGACCTCACCTAAACATAAGAGATAAGAAGAAGTCTTCTTACCAAGAGAACCATTAGCTTGTCCATACAGCCTAGCAAACTGTTGAAACCAAGTGAATCTCTCTTCTTTACAATTTTCCATCTCAAATTTTGCTATAAAACTTTTTCCCAAAAGCATCTTTGATAGTGTTGGTGGTGAACCATAGTTCTCATAGAAATCCACCTGGCGACTCCACTAGTCCATCCTTTTTTTTTTACCATCATTCACATTAGTAAAACCCTAGAGAGGCCATCCATCCAGAACAATCACAAAATACCATCCTCTCTAAACTCTAGACCCGAAATCTAGCTTTACGAAGAATCAACACCAGATCTCATCCAGACCCAAATCCCCCTATCATAGGAGATGACCCAGAGAAGATTCTGTGGCAAGCTTCCGAAACTAGTAATTTATTTACCGATAGGTCCATTCGTAAAGCAAGATCTATACCTGAACATCTCACAGCCTTGCAGGATTCCCCTTTTGACTTGAAATCAACAAAAACCCTTTTTAGAAGAAAGTCACAAAGTAAGATAGACTTTGACGATCTTGAGCCCCTAGGTCTGCCATAGAGTACTAGTAGAGAAGCCTCACCTAACACACCTCTCGACCTTTAGCTTCTCCATCACTTTGACTCCTATCATCCCAGATCTGCTCAAAATCAGATCACTAGTCCGAGTACATCCGCCACACCCATCCAAACCACTACTGTTCAAACCACCTCAACTCATCCCGTAAGACCTCATTTTGTACATCATCCATTAGCTTTCATCATGGCAGCCTGGTACACACCCTTGGTGTTGCCACAGCCTTTGGCTCCCTTACAAAATGACTATCAATCCAAAATCCCACACTCTACCGGAGTTGAGACTACCACAACTCAACAACATGTAGATAGGATTAGCGATGCCTTTGAATACATGGAAATAGAAGACGAGACTATCATAATGAGGATGTGCACCCAAAGCCTAGGCGGAGAACCCAAAAAATGGTTTAAGAGCTTAACTCAAAACAAAATCCACAATCTCCCGAAACTCTACCAAACCTTCATAAACAAGTGGGAAATCTGAAAGAACCCCATTCAAATCCTGTCAGAGTACAAAAATCTAAAATGGAAAAATGGGGAAAGTGTCCAGGGATACTGCACTAGGTTCAATCGTGTGTATAACGCCCTCCCACCTCACTTCAAACCCCCACTTGGTTCATCCTTGGCAAAGTTCCCTAAGGGTTTCGACCCAGACATGACTTATCAGCTAAGGGGCAAGGACCGCCTTACCTTAGAGGAAATGCAAAAAGTAGCCATAAGGGCAGAAGCCAACTTAGCAAAAAAAAGAGCTAGGACTAGATCAGAAAGGAAAGTCACCTACCGAGATGAGGTCTCCACTTCAGCCCCTTCCTTAGATCCTAGAATAGATGATTTAGTTAGGTCCATGGCCAAAATGTGGGAAAATATAAGTGAAAAGACCTCTCTTAGGGACAACCAGCCAAACCCACCAAACAGAAACCAAAACCAAAATTTTAGGAGGGAACAACCTCAAAACAAACCAAGGGAAAATGACCAAAAAATTAGGCCACCATTTAATGAAAATTACGTGGAAAAGGATGATAGGGATACAGAACCCATTGATGAAAATCATTTGAACCTCATAGGATCTGATAATGAGAGTGAGGTGTACCTCACAGAAGAACACTAGTACAAAATGGCTAATTAGTTACTAAAAAAATGACTAAAATTTGCATATAAATGACTATTTTTCGGTCGGTGACCAATAGTAGCTAATTTACAGTATCTTATAACGCGACCAACTTTTGGTCGTTTTTAGCTTAGTCATTAATAGGTTATCTCAATTTTGTTGTCTAGTTGTATATTTGGTCATTAATTTGATCACTAATTTGGTCATTAATTTAGTCACTGATTTATTCATTAATTTGATCATTGATTTAGTCATTGATTTAATCTTTGAGTTGGTCATTAATTGTCACAATTCAATTAATGACCATATATATTACTATATGATCACCCAAGAAAACCAATTAATGACCAAATAAATATGACCAAAATTTTGGTTGTGTTATAAGATACTGTAAATTAGCTACTAATAGTCATATATATGTAAATTTTAGTCATCGTTTGAAACCAATTAATGACTGAAGAAATATGACTAAATTTTAGTCATGTTATAAGATACTGTAAATTAGCTACTAATAGTCGTATATATGCAAAATTTAATTGTCATTTGTAGTCACAAAATTATCATTTGCAATAGTCATTTATTCATTATATAAATGATTAACTTAGTAGTTTATATTCATTTCATTTACTTTCATTAATAATCATTATAAATGATTAATTTAGTCATATATTCATTTTATTTGTGTTCATCATTAATCAATATAAACTATTAATTTAGTAGTTTTAAATTGATTTTTTGTTAATTATTAATCAACATAAAATAATTTGTATGATTTTAAAAATGTCATACAATGTACATGTTCATCTAATATGAAAACAAAAAGTTGCATATCTTAATTGCAATACTAAACAATATCAAGTGCAACTATAAATAATTTCAACCACATAAATTATATTATATGAAATGTTAAAGTATTACAATATGATTTTCCAACTTAATATTGGTTGGACTACAATTTACAAATGAAATGATGTTTCATCACATCAAACATTATCGTTGTGTTTTCAAGGCATTGCAGATGAATTCACCAACTCTGAAGACTTGACCATCAATCTTTATATGTGTGTCTTATGCGAGATATTGGCTCTAAGAGTATCACCAGACCAGTTCTCCTCTCTCTCTTTTTGCATTTTTCGCTCCAATGTTATTGCTCCCCTCTTTTTTCAATTCATGCTTATTACCATCAATACTGAGTTCATTCTCTGAAAACAAAAGAAGATACAATGTAGAGTGTAAAACATGAAAGACAATTAACACTAGAATATAAACTAAATTAGACTATAAATAATTTATACAACATATACCTCAACATCAGCAATGTCAAAACCATTTTTCTCCATACAAGTAAGAAACTTGAACAAATTATCTTCATTGGGGCGATAATTGCCACTATAATGTGGCCAAATAACCTATATAAACAAAGCAAATAAAATATCACCATATATATAAAAGAACACCTTAGTGACTTAGTATTCAACTTTCAAGGAAATTTTAGGAACAATCATGTCAACTAAGTTATATGCTAAAAAGCTCAAGCTGTAGATAACTTGTGAAAACAAATAATTTGAGGTGTGATGTTTAATCCTTGTCGTTTTATTCACAACAACATTTCATTTTCTAACACATGAACTTAGTCAAGTATATAAACAACATGTATTCAAATTATAACAACATGAAAGTAGCTTTTTCTGATAGTCATGAAAATATTTATAACACAATAGCTATAAGGATTCCAATAAATATAGTGTAATACTAATTTCATCTTCAAGCTTTGGTTGTTGTTTAAATAGACATGGTACTAAGTATTTTCAATTTCATAGTTAAAAGACAAAACAAAATAAAAAGAAACGTCCAAAATACAATCAAACAATAAAGAGAGGATATCATGGAATGGAAATTGGAATTATAAAAAATTTGTTTACCTGTCCACCGATGTTGTGTTTGGCATTCCTAAAGCATTTGCTTGCCAAAAATAACCATGAGGTGAAATAATCACAACATTAGAAACCATAGGAATTCCTACTAAAAACATTTCCAAAGTCGATGGCTTAGGTGTCTAAGCGATCTCTAACAGCGAATGAACCATATCCAAGACGTGATATGCATCGTCTCCCCATCCTTTTTCCAATCACATTTCTTGTAACCTGCCCACCGCAGAGTCAAGTAACAATAAAAAAAAAGACATTAACATTTGATTTTATCTTTTATATCTATAAAATTTGAATCTGATTTGTTTCATGAACATATTAATTCATATTTAAAGCCTTCCTAACATATGAGAAACCTAACATATCAGAAAATATGAATCAAATAGGACATCAGAAAAATCGACCTCAATGACATCCTCAAACAATTTCTACAATATCAATATTTTTCTTGTTGTGATATCTTGGGTAGAAAAAAGAACATATCTACAAAAGAAAAATGCATATATTGCTTATGGTCAAACTTTGTATATGGTGTATTCTTAAGCAGTTTTTTAATATGTTCCTCCACCTTTACCAAAGTGAATTATAGCTTGGTTAAACAATGTATCCTTTCATTGAGCATCAATTTCTGCAAGATAAATGTCACACATTATTCTTTCCCATTTCTCAACATGCTACATATCATAAATTGAAAGTTGCATAAAACCAAGAACAAACCCTTTCCTAACCAAAACAAACGAACAAACAGTGTCTCTAATAAAACTTCATTATAATATTAGAAAATGAAAAGAGAGTGGACCATTTTTGTTTTTTGACTTTGCCTATTTTTGTTATGAAAGTGCTCGAGCTTCAAGAACCAAAAAATGTGAGGGAAGTTGTAAATGTGAAAAAAAATATGTTGACCTAATTTGTAGACTTCTTTAAAATGATGTGAATGATGCCATTTTCGAATGTGGTAAATCTCATAATAAGAAATGGCATGTATTCTAATAAATTACATTGAATGACTACCATGGGCCTCCACGGGTTATAGGTCCTCAGCATGTTAATCTTGATGATGAAAGAGAGATGGCAGCGATAAGTATGGGTGGTCCTAGTTTGTATGGTGGATATCTTCAAACCAAGGCTGTCATCTCAATGAACCTAGGTTTTGACATGGTAAACATGGATCTGGTCTTCACCCCATTTCATTCCATCATACTTTTTCAAGGCTCAAGAGGACATAATGGTCCTTCAGCTTATAATAGGGTTTCTTTTGAGGTTATAAATAAAGCTTATCCAAATCAAATGGATTTTGGGCTCCAAGGGATATGGATAATTTAAATGATAACAATTATATGTTTTTTTCCAAGATTCAAATGTAGGGATACATTTTGTGGATTTTACTAATAAATAGAATGAGAGAAATAATCCATGATGAGAATCTACTGGTCATTGTGATTAGGGAAATACTCGGAGATAATAAGACTATTTAGGTTCAAATCAAAGATGGTGTTGATTCTTGTATCTCCTTAGTTTCTGGTAGTTTTTAAGGTAGGAATTTCAGGTCTTCAAGGGTGGGGTCCTTCAACATAATTGCATCTACCTTGGTCATATCACCCAAAAGCAAAACATAATTAACAAAAAGTAAATATGTCAAGTTTAGCGCAAATCCTATTTGTATGGTTGTCAAGCTTATAGTTCTTTTTTACTCTGTTATAACTATGTTGAGACCACCTACTCTATAGTAAAAAATGGCAGAGAAGCCATTAGTCATACCTACCCATGGTCTCCTGTAGGCATGATAGAAGAATAGGCTGAGCCATTAATTAGAATTTCACATATATGGAGGAAAGAAAATTCATTATCTAGTTAACCAATTGCACATTGAACCTTATATGGATGAGTAGCCCTAAATAAATCCAGTTTTCTCTATTATATGCCTTGGAAATACAAACTAACATTGCTTGTAATTTTTTTGGTTTCATGTTATAAATTCCTTCTTGGGAAACTCCTATTCGGTAATGGATTTGTTTCCCAAAAAGGATACAAAATTGTTCTAATGACATGGAATCAGCTTAGTGTATTTTGATCCTACATGACCAAGGAACTCAAGAGCCTTGGGCGCATCAACAATAGCATCCTCCAATGAAAATAGTATAGTCTCCAACCTAGAAACATCAAAATTATATATTGTTATAGTTCATAATTGCAAATGACCATAGATTGTAACAGTCCTTAAATAAATTCAAACTTGAATAATAACAAACACAAAATTTCACATTACCCTTCAGTAAGATGTCCTTGATTTAGCAATAAAGGCTCAGACTTACATAAATGTGTAAGTAGATTCCCCAGAAGATCAATTTCAACATCTTTCCTGAAAAAATAATCTAATATCCAAAGCGAAATCATAGTTGAATAGAACAATGGTGCTTTAAGGTCATCCACACAATAAGTTGCCTCCTTCAAATCTCTCACACTAGATGGTATGTCATAAAAAATTAAGAAAAAGTCAAGGAAAATTGTCGAATTCTCTAAAAGACATAATGAAAATGCATAGAAGCTTTGTAAAGGAATGCACCTATAATATACTTTGATTGCCATTTCAGCCTTTTTCCTAAGTTGAACCTCAATGAGTTGTGAACTCAAAGTTCTTTGAGAAGAATGTTCTTACAGTTGAAATTCAACATTTGCAATCTTCTCACCTCTGTCACCTTATGAGTATGAATTCTTAAACTCTGTTATGTCATTATCCAAAACATTTCTTTCCTAGACATGTGATTTTGCAAATAAAGGATTTTATGCAGCATAAGTCCTTCTCAAAATTTCATCTCTCATACCAACTAGCATCCAGTCAGAAATGCAACTTGAAATTGGACCTGCACCTGTTCATCTATTACTCAAGATGTGAATGGTGGAATATCTGCTAGAGCACTCTTAGCATATGGTAGAGGTTGAGCCCTCCCTCTTATTCCCTTGCCAAGACCTCCCTTAGGACCAAGAGTCAAGTGGCCATCATCAGAAGCTTTGTGTGTTGAAGGGCTTGGCATAAACTGATTTTCAAATTGAGCCCTATCCACAATTCGAGCATCTTGACTAGTAAATCTATGGTCATGTGGTCCCATATGGGGTTGTGGCCCTTTAATCCCACCCATATGTGGAAGTGAACCCATATATGCACCTGCCATGTAAGGCGGCATCACATGTCCTCTCCCACCATGATCAAGTGGTGTCACAAGTGTCCATGTAGTTCTTACAAAACATCTCAATGCACTTCCTCTATTTTCTTGGGGCCCTCAACTTTCTTCCTTTGTTGCCATCCATTCCTCCTCAGATCAATCAAATCCTTCAACATTAGCCTCAACCTAGAGGGAAGCCTTTGGTTATTGGACATTTTTTTCATCTTATAAAAGTAAGCATCAATATGTTCCTTGGCCTTTGAATGGTCAATCATATGACCGATATTGCTCATCAGTTTGCACAAAGCTTCAACATTTTCCTCCTCTAGATGTTGAGATTCACCAATTGATTTCTTGATGCATGCATGCATAATTCTTTCGGTCAACATACTCTCTTTATAAAGCTCACCAATAAACCTTATATTTCCTAACATTTGTCGTCGTGCTACAACCTTCTTCTCTCGTCTTTCTTATGCTGAAAGGCTTTTTTCACCATGCTCTTCTGCTTCCTCAGCCTCTGCCTCTTCTCTTTCATCTTTTTCAAATTCTTCCTGACATTTTTTCAAAATAAATCGCTTGAAAACAACCTTCTCGTTATCTTCATAAAATTCCAATATTCCTGCAGGAAGTTGAAAATTGAATTTTTCATACATTTCACAAAAAGCCGGCTCCATCAAGGCTTTGTCAAATATTTGAATATTATACCATGAATACATGATTCAAAGTCAATGTTCACTTCCTTGACCTATTCAAAAAGTTTCTCAAATTTTTGGTGCATTAATTTATTAAGGATGGATTTAATTTGTCTTTGTTTCAACTGATCTTAATCAGAAACCTTGCCCACTTCATATCGGTTCTCTGATATATGAACTGTGGGCAAAGAAAGCTATGGAGGAGGAATCAAACTCTTCTATGAACCAGAAGCAAGCTGCCACCTATCAACATCAGAATTATTTCTCACTAGTCCAACTTGTGGAAGTGGTGCTTGCACATGAAGCCCTCCAAGAAGGATGACATTCATACTCATTTGTGTTGCACAGGTATTTCTTGCAAAGCCAGTATTATAACCTTGGTCAGGTCGAAACACAACAGAGGAACCACTAAGATCCGCATCCATCAACATATCGCAGCCATCAGCACAAGCATCCACCTGCTTGGCCCATCTATCATCAATCAAACTGGCCAAGAATGGATTGTAGCCAGTTTATTTTGTCATGTTAATGGGGGTGAATCATTTGATATGCCAGTTATTGTCTTTAAAGGTTGATGAAAAGTAGATGAAATGTTACCATATGACCCAGCTAGCATCAATAAGTAGAAATTCATTGGGCATGAACCACTTAAAGAAACAGAACCTGAAAGTGGAGGTTTGTATGTAGGCAATCTTGCTAATGGAGGAATGGAATCTTTAATTGATGAGACAACATCAAATATCAAAGCAATGAAATAAAATCATTGTGGAAAGAAATATGAAAAACTTGCTCATTTTTTGTATATCAAATATGCTCCAAGTATGGGCACAAACATGAGAGTTGAATTTTTAACTCTCTAGGCTCTTGTCAATGTGGTCAACCAAAAAGATGTCAAAAAACTAAATATTTTGGGGGATTCAAAACTTTTTGTGGATTGAGTCTACGACAAAGTCAACATAGTGGCCCCTCATTTGGCTCACATTTTTCAAGGTATCAAACAAGTCAACAACAAGTTGGATTGGTTCTCTTATGGCCATATATACCATGAACTCAATACCCTAGCAAACAAGCTCTCCAACTTATTCCACAAGTGCTAGAATACCAAGAGTATACGAATAATAATTTTGTGGGGGTTGTTGCCTTCCATATCTAGTTTTTTGTCTCGCTTATTACTATATTTTGTGATGATATATGTAAAAAATAAAATGATATTATCCAAAAAGTGATAGAGACTTTTTTTGGCTTTTGAAATCTCAGACAATATATAATTGGAGCAAACTTTTATTACTAGAAATCAATCAATTACTTCTACATACCACTAAAAGTGGCAAAAGCTCTATAAAATTTGATCACCTTGAACATCAAGCACACTAAGAACCTCGACAATGGGGTTCTAATAACTTCACCAAAGATCCAAAATTGACAAAGCACAATTTAATGAGTATTGATTAGTCAAAATTACCATGTGGATCAACTACTCATGTCGAAATGATGGTATATTGGATTAGGTGTGGGTTGCACTTGCATTTGAAAGAGTGAACACAACATGGATAAAGAACATTGACTACACTAGGAACCTCGACAATGGGGTTCTAATAACATGGCCAAAAATCCAAAATTGACAAAGTACAATTTAATGAACATTGATTAATCAAAAGTACAATGTGGATCAACGACTCGTGTCGAAATGATGGTATATTGGACTAGGTGAGGGTTGCAATGGCATTGGAAAGAGTGAACGCAACGTGAATAAAGAGTCACTTGGAGAAGGAATACAAGGAATCGCAGTCTTGTTTGCACATATAGGGATGGTCAAACAAGCAAGTAGAAGCATTTGCAACACCATAAAAATTGGCAACTCATTTTTTCTAAGAGACATCCAAAAGCACTTTTTTTATAGGGAAAATGCTTAAAATCATCCTTTTGGAAAATGCATCCTTCACATTAGGGAAAATTCTCCATCTACATTTCCCACAGAGATATGTAGAGAAATGTTTCTTCAATCGTCCCAAAAAATTGGGAAAATGCATTTCCCTCTATGTTTCACTGCATTTCCCAAAAGAGATATGTGGAAAAATGTTTCTTGGAGCATCCTACAAGTAAAAGACACCTTGGGAACATGGAAAACATGGAGGTGCCCCCTCCCACCCTAAGGGACACATCCCCATAAAACAGTGGTTTTTTCATTCATTTAGTGGCATTTATGAGTCATCATTGCTCATTTGTTTACGAATACAAAGTTTATCATATACTGCTATGTTGAATGGTAAGCATGTGTCAAAGCCCTATAAAAAGAGGAGTTGCTCGAATAGAATCAAGGCCAAGGCCTGACAATTGGGACTAAACTTTCATAGTTGCAATATAAGCATGTGGACAGCAGCACAGTGGAATTTCATTATAATACAGAGACCTTACAAAACCATATTTTCTTGATGATCAGAGAGGCTTTGGTATTTCACTTTCACTAAGCATAGCATATATTGTCATCTATTGGTAAGGTACATCTATAAGACCTCATTTACATATACTTTCAAAAGTTTGCCTTGAAAAGATTACTTTTATTTTAACAATCAAAGAACTTCTATAACAATCACTGTTAACTAGTGTAAAAGCATAGCTCTGAAAGAATGGAAAGGTGTTGTGGGCTATATATAACATGAAAGAATCAAGAACTGAATAAGTAGGAAGTGATGTTATCCCAAATCATGGTGTAAACTGACCAGTATTAAACTTTTTCCACTTCATACCGTCACACTAGTGTGTTTGTAGCAAAAAAATTGGTACTACAAAGAGGACATCATAATTGTACATCAATCTGCCCAATTTTCTGCGCATTTACTTAGTTCACTGATCACCATGAAAATCACTGCTACAGATCCATCTTCTTCTTGCCTTCATCATATTCGATGCTTTTACCTCCACTAAAAAGCCAATAATCCACGCATACTCCAACACAATTTTACGTTGATCTAATGTGCACGCTGCACATTCCCTTGAGAAATGTTGCTATCCATTCCTCATCCACCACTGCAATACCTGATGGGCACTGATCACATTAATTTGTCATGAGCCTTTCCATAAGGAATTCCTTGCATGATCCATGATTTGGCACCCAACACCACATCCAATGAGAAACAATGACCATGAGACTCTTGGGAATTAAGGTTCATTGTATAAATTTCCACGTGCTCTTCCATGCCTCCTGGAAGAACATCGACACCATCATCTCCAGATCTGCTAAAAAATACGTTTAAATAGAGCACTCGATCTGGTCCATACGAAAGGTTATATTTAACTCTCTACTTTGTTGACTGATTTCTAATCTTTCTCAACAAAACACACTAGAGAATCAAGCCCATAAGTAAGTATAAATTACATTATATCAATAGTGCAGGCACCTTCCTCTTGGCGGGATTTTACATATGCTCTGAAACGCTTCCCTGAATTAAACACCTTTTTATCGGTACTGGGACATCTATATTCCACGATGGCTTTAATATCTTCCTTAGACAAGGATTCGAGATGGTCTTTTCCGAGATTGAGGCAGGAATTTCTGGCACGGATCAAGCCCTTAAACATGGCAGATTTATTTGAACCCTCCTTGTCTTCATCATATGAAAGTATAATTTCAAAGTAATTATTTTCCAGAAAGTGTTCTATTAATGAAATCGACTGAAGCAACGTCTAGTAGAAATCTTTTCGGCCATGATCGCGCTCTTCAATCAATCTAGCGTAGAGGAGCCCTTGCACCAGATCTGCGCCACCTTCATTTTTACACCACCGCTTTGGACCTCAGTGCCTGAAAAAAGAAAACTTGGGCTCTTTGACACACGCTTTGCCTCATCGAGCATTTTTACTTTCAGGCCAGATCTAAGCACGGCCGGCCTGTTTCAATCCCCTCTTGTTTGAGATATAAATCACAAATGCCTTACCGATCATTACAGAAGTAAACATCGAATTTAATTCCAGAAGCTTCACAGCATAGCTTCAGTAATTGTGACAAACAATGCCGCCGATAATGGCCAACCAAATCAGCTCCGACAGGAAGAGACAGTGTTATAAAACACCATTATTATTTTCAGTTGCTTCAAAGAAGCAGAAAATTGACCTTCACCAGTCCAATAAAACCCTTGCATGCAGATCTGTCCAATCAGGCTGCACAGAGATGATTCTCGCTTCTCACATAGCAGCAGTGAAACTATAGACACAATAGCGAGGCACTGGCATAGCGAGGCACTGGCATTGCAGGATCCCACTTAAAACCAGGTAAAAGTGGGAAGTGAAACAAACCACTAAAACTAGTGAAAACTAATTTTAACTTCGACAAAAGAAAACGGTGAGCATATCCTTAATCCTCCATTGCATTTTGAAAGAAAGCTAAATTCCCTAATAACTAATTAGAGGGAGTCTGTTAATGGTTACAGTGATGCATAATAAATCAAGTATCCAATTCGTAGTGCGAAGTATTAACAAGTGAAGGTTAAGAAATTACATGTTTTCAAAAGAAGGACATATTTCAGACATGAATTGTTGGGGAGCCTTCTTATGCACCACTCTAATCTGAGCTGTGTGTTTGATGGAAGGGGTTTGTCCAACAAGTCTAGAGCATAGTAAAATCATAGCATAGAGAACACCCTACCTAAAATAATCACAAGCAGCACACAAAGGGTTACAGACTTGGTTAAACATTCAGTGTCGATGGAGCCAGTGCGGTTAAAAACAGACAAATATATTGGGATATCGAGGGATTGGGCGGTATTTCGGTGATTTAAAATAACATGGGTGGACACCTTTGACGTCTAGTGGGGTGGCATGAGTGACCGACCTGCTGATATGTGGCTGAAATAGAAGTGTAAACTATGTCTGCCATGTGACAGTACGAGAATCATTGTCAGATGTCTATGGAATATTCAAATTGGATGCTAGGTAGAGTGAGACCTTAGAGATGGCCATGCATGAGCAAGGGGAATATGACCCATTATCATGAGCAGGGGG
Source organism: Pinus albicaulis (assembly GCA_034641835.2). Taxonomy (NCBI): domain Eukaryota; kingdom Viridiplantae; phylum Streptophyta; class Pinopsida; order Pinales; family Pinaceae; genus Pinus; species Pinus albicaulis. The sequence goes on along the minus strand of CM076578.1, from coordinate 1,234,001,815 downwards.
AATATGACCCACACTTACGATCCTGTTTCTTCTTCTGCTGCGTCCCACAAGTCTTGATGAGAATTCTATAGACGAGTTGTGGCTTATTGCATGAAAAGAAACAAATGAAAGAATAGCGATGAATTAATTGCAGCAATAACTATATTAACTGATATCATAATGGGCTAACGAGGAGGTGTAGATCAATCACTGACATATCAGATCAGATTCCAATGTTCAATCCCACAATTTTTCTACTTTATGACTTTAATAATAAAGAGACCACAAAACATATCAGATTCCAATATTCAATGTCAGGTGTTTTCTACCTTATAACTGTAATAATAAAGCAGAGGAACAAATGAACGACAATATCCAGCTTTTGGCCATCGTAAAACGGGTTTTCCACCTCAACGAAGCTCTCTCAGCCAATGGTGAGCAATATTTTGAAAAATGGTAATTGTTCTTTCTAGTGGTAGTAGTTCATTTGATTATTAAAAATTGTAGAAGGGGTTGGCTGATCGAGCCTCAGATAGATCTGATTGGAGTCTAGATAGATCTGGTATGGATTATTCCTAAAGAATTTTATCATGAGATTCTTCTAGGAGCAACGAAATGAATCAAATTTTCCATGAGTGTGAATAGCCGAGTGTATTTGTCCATCCAATTATTCAAATTGGTATCAAAGGTAGATTAGAGCCACTAAAGTGAGATTTTGATTCTACTGTGGTTGGGGTATGTACCGAGATGTTTCTGAAAGTTCAGACAACAGCTAGGAACCCACCACTGATTTTTAGTTTTTAGAGTGGTTTTTGAATATACTCGTGAGTTTTTCAAGAGTACATAAACAATCTTGCTAATGCTAAGGGGTTGGTTCTACTATGCGATATTTCCCATCAGGTGCACTCGGGTATCTATTCATTATATAATGGGGTGATGGTATACGAGTTTGGTGTTGTTTATTCCTGACATGGTGGATATGGGTTTTAAACAAGAATGCAAGACCAGGGCATTCGGAAAGATTCGCATGTCATTGGTAGGAATTCAACCTATACAGATTTGTAGTGAGGCACTGGCATTGCAGGATCCCACCTAAAACCAGGTAAAGGTGGGAAATGAAACAAACCACTAAAACTGGTGAAAACTAATTTTAACTTCGACAAAAGAAAACGGTGAGAAGATCCTTAATCCTCCATTGCATTTTGAAATAAATTCTAAATTCCCTGATAACTAATTAGAGGGAGTCTGTCAATGGTTACAGTGATGCATAATTAATCAAGTATCCAATTCGTAGTGCGAAAGTATTAACAAGTGAAGGTTAAGAAATTACATGTTTTCAGAAGAAGGCCATATTTCAGAGATGAATTGTTGGGGAGTGCAAGGAAGTTGGTAGTCCTCTATAATTAGAACCACTACTTCCAGTGGGGCTTTGCCCAAGCGCTTCACATCTCCTCTGCCATCCCACTGCTTGCCATACTTGGCCAGAACCTCCTTCAGAACTTCATCCACAACATTTTCTGTGTCAAGCAGCGTGCCGAGGGTAAATTCGGTGGTCAAGGCGTTAAAAAAAGAAAAAATAGTGTACTAAATATTTAGTATAAACAAAAATCTTTAGTAACTTTACATAATCCCCGAGAGGCCTTTGTGCGATTTCAGTAGGAGGAGATTTAAAGGCACCCGAAAGAAATTGCAGTAAGGCAGTTGCTAGAACAATACCCACAAGAAAATTCCCTAATCGCTGGCTCTAATCACTAAGCGGGCGGGAGATGACCAAAACAAAGAGGGGTTTTGGGCGGGAGAAATTTTATCTTAACTCGAGGTCTAAAATTTAAACAAAAATGAAAACTGTTTCCCTCCATTTTTCTAAATATCATTTTTAATATTATTTCCTCCAAATATAAATATCATTTTTAATATTATATTTTTAATATTATTCCCTCCAAATATAAATATCATTTTTAATATTATTCCCTCCCAATATCATTTTTAATATCATATCCATTGTTGTTTTGATGGATGGTGAGCGCACTCCTTGATTCTTTGTAATATTAACAATTGTTTAAAAGGAAATTTCAAAAATCAATTCAATTTCATTCTAATAAATTTATTTTAAAAATATTGATGATGAACTACATAGAAAGGTGTCAACCTTAAAAAATTTATATGATTTATCTAGAAGCGTTTTTAAAGAAATTAATTAATTAATTATTAAAATAAATTTGAGATAAAATAGTAAATTTATGAGAGGTTTTTGCAACCCATGGTTTTTCTCATGGTATTCCATCTTGCCAACAAGAGGGAATTAACCTGATCGTAGGTCCCAACTAGCTCTGCTCTCATTTGGAATGGCTAATCCCACAGGTTTTAAGGATTGTTATAAGGGTTAGAGGAATAATGAGTTAGTGGTTAAGGGATTAAGGATTAGGGGCTTAGCGGTTAGGGGAATAAGGGCTTAAGGGTTATAGGTTTAGGGTTTAGGGGTTAGGGGTTAGGGGAATAATGAGTTAGTGGTTAAGGGGTTAGGGATTGGGGGCTTAGGGGTTAAGGGGTTATGGATTGGGAGCTTAGGGCTTAGGGGATTCAGGCACATTTAGGGGTTAGGGGAATAATGAGTTAGTGGTTAAACAGTTAGGGATTGGTGGGTTAGGGGTTAGGGGATTTAAGCGCATTTAGGGGTTAGGGGAATAATGAATTAGTGGTTAAGGGATTATGGATTGGGGGCTTATGGGTTAGGGGATTTAGGTGTAGTTAGGGGTTAGGTGAATACTCAGTTAGTGGTTAAGCGATTAGGGATTAGGGGATTAGGGGTTAGGGGATTTAGTAGTTAAGGATTTTAGGGACTAGGGGTGAGGGGTTAATGGGTTATGGGTTAAGCATTAATGGTTTAGGTGTTTAGGGGTTAGGGGTTTAGGTGTTAATGGTTTAGGGGGTTAAGGGTTTAGAGGTTTAGGGTTTAGGGGGTTAAATGGGTTAGGGGTTAAGAATTAGGGTTTAAGGGTTAGGGGTTTAGAGGTTTAGGGTTTAGGGAGTTAAATGGGTTAGGGGTTTAGGGGTATAGGGGGTTAAATGGGTTAGGGGTTGGGAATTGGGGATTAAGGGGTTATGGTGTTAGACGTTTAGGGTTTAGGTGGTTAAATGGGTTAGGGGTTTAGAGGTTTAGCAGGTTAGGGGATTTAGCATTTAAGGATTTTAGGAGTTAGGGGTCGTTGGGGGTTAATGGGGTTAGGGTTTAGGGGTTAAATGGGATAGGGTTTTAGGGGTTTAGGGGGTTAAATGGGTTAGGGGTTGGGAATTAGGGTTTAAGGGGTTAGGGGTTAAGGGTTAGAGGTTTAGGGTTTAGGGGGTTAAATGGGTTAGGGGTTTAGAGGTTTAGGGGGTTAGGGGATTTGGCAGTTAATTATTTTAGGGGTTAGGGGTTAGGGCGTTAAGGAGTTAGAGGTTACAGGGTTAAGGGGTTAGAGGTTACAGGGTTAAGGGGATTAAATGGATTAGGGGTTTAGAGGTTTAGGGGGTCAGGGGATTTAGAAGTTAAGGATTTTATGGGTTAGGGGTTAGGGTAGGGGGTTAAATGGGTTATGGTTTTAAGGGTTAAATGGGTTAGGGGTCAAGAATTAGGGTTTAAGGGGTTAGGGGTTCAGGGTTTAGAGGTTTAGGGTTTAGAGGGTTAAATGGGTTAGGGTTTTAGGGGGTTAAATGGGTTAAGGTTTAAGGGTTTAGGGGTTGGGGGTTAAGGGTTTAGGGGTTAAATTGGTTAGGGGTTTAGAGGTTTATGGTTTAGGGGGTTAAATGGGTTAGGTGTTTAGGGGTATAGGGGGTTAAATGGGTTATGTTTGGGAATTAGGTTATGGGTTAGGGGTTAAGGGGTTAGAGGTTTAGGGCTTAGGGGGTTAAATGGGTTAGGGATTTAGAGGTTTAGGGGGTTAAATGGGTTAGGTTTTTAAGGGTTTAAGGGGTTAAATGGGTTAGGGTTTAGGGAGTTAAATGGGTTAGGTTTTTAAGGGTTTAGCGGGTTAAATGGGTTAGGGGTCGGGAATTAGGGTTTAAGGGGTTAGGGGTTAAGCTGGGTTTAGGGTTTAGGGGGTTAAATGGGTTAGGGGTTTAGGGGTTTAAGAGGTTGGGGGTTAAGGGTTTAGATTTTTGAGGTTTAGGGTGTTAAATGGGTTAGGTTTTTAGGGGTTTAAGGGGTTAAAAGGGTTAGGGGTTAAGGGTTTAGGGGTTAGGGGTTAAGGGTTTAGAGGTTTAGGGTTTAGGAGTTAAATGGGTTAGGGGTTTAGAGGTTTAGGGGGTTAAATGGGTTATGGGTTGGGAATTAGTGTTTAAGGGGTTAGGGGTTAAGATGATAGTTTCTTTGGTCTCTATTTGTGCACAATAGTTGCTTATTCTTTGTGTCTCAATGTAACAATTTTGTAGGTACTGTTTCTTGTTTCCATATCTTCTCTATTTATTAATTTCTATTATTTGTTAGTCATTTCTTTACATTTATTGATGAAAATGTCTATTTCAATTAAACCAAATGTATGTTCAATCTCTAGTTTCAAACTCAGTCATAGTGTTGTCACACAATTTAATTCTGGAGAATGGCCATCTGATGAAGTCTCAATAACCACACTGCACCTCATGATTGCTACAGAAAAGCTTAAGTTCGAGTGTCCCACATTCATGAGAAATTTGGCTCTTATACTCTTGCTCCACTTGACTGCTTCCTAGAAATACCCTTGTTTATTGCAAGAACATCCTAATGTTGTTGACCTTATCCCTTAATAGACCAAGGAAATAGATGAGATTGAGAGGAATGGAAAACACTAAAAAGTTGGAGAGAGTACAAAACACTAGGATGATTTAAAGGATAAGCTTGAAGAATGTAACAGTGTTGAAACAACTGAAAATTGTCCCAAACAAACAGTTGATAATGTGAAACCTTATTCTATACCAGTCAAGCAAGACTACATTCATGTGAGAGCAAGAAGAGGCCAAGGGACTGATAGGCATAGCCTAACAGAGAGGGTATGGTTCCCTCTTTTTAATGAAAGATTTGATCTACATTTTTTCTATCGAAGATTAACCATTTTAACCTTTCCAACAAGGGGGAACTAACTTGATCATAGGTCCCAAATATACCTTCTCTCTTTTGGAATGGCTAATCCCAACAAGTCTTAAGGATTGTTATAAGGGTTAGGGGAATAATGAGTTAGTGGTTAAGGGATTAGGGATTAGGGGCTTATGGCTTAGGGGAATGGGGGCTTATGGATTAGGGGTTAGGGGAATAATGAGTTAGACGTGGTTAAGGGGTTAGGGATTGGGGGCTTAGGATTAGGGGATTTAGGTGCATTTAGGGGTTAGGGGAATAATGAGTTAGTGGTTAAGGCATTAGGGATTGGGTTAGGGAAATAATGAGTTAGTGGTTAAGGGGTTAGTGGGGGGGAGAGAAAGAGAGAGAGAGAGAGAGAGAGAGAGAGAGAGGAGTGAGGGAGGTATAGAAGGGTAAGAGAGGGAGACAGTGACACAAAGATGAAAGGGGGACAGAAATAAGGAGAGTGGGAGGGATATAGTGAGAGGATTGGAGGGTAGAGAGAGAGAGATTGGGGAAGAGAGAGGGAGGTAGGAGAGAAAGGGAGAGAGAAGAAGGACGAGAGATAGGACTTAAGAGAGAGGAACCACTATCATAGAAGAAATAATATGTGACCAAATTACTCTATACGGAGATGGGAGATAGGGGCACCCTACCTATCTAAGTAAATGTCTAAACCAAATGTGGTGTAATCGTCTGTAATGGTGTTCGATTATACGAGGAGAGGATTTTATGAGGAGGCACTGGATTTTTAATGTGATATGCAAAAATCAAGTACCAAACCTAACCATTTCACATTCACCAATGTTCTGTCTACATGTGATAATTTGGTAAATTTGGAACATGGCAAAGGAGTCTTGTTTTGTGATCACCTCCCACGAGGATTCACCAATTGTGATAACACAATGCTTGTGGTTGCATCTTCTAAATCATCATCACTTCCACCAACACCTCATCCAATAATGCTAGTATAAAAAGTCTCAGGCTATCGACAGCCAAAAGGAACATAGTGCATGCACCCTCAATCTCTTCTACATACTTGTAGCTCTCCTCCCAAACCAAAGGCACTAGTGTTGTGTGTTCACTTTGCCCTGAATCTTGTGCAAACATCCCAAGGTAAGGAACTCTTGCACCAAGGTATGGATCCACTATGTGTCATATCCACTGAAGGAGAACATGTTCCAAACAATAGGTAAATTCTAACAACTATCCCTCCGTGGGATGTTGAGAACTCCAAAATACCACATGCTCATTAATGAAATCTATAAATTGAGAACATTCGTACATTAAGACTTGAAGTCATACTGAACTTGGACCAAAAGGCTCAGAATCTGGGTAGCTCAAAGGAACATCTGCAATATGATTTGTACTATTCTCATCTAGGTCATTTCACATGGATATCTCCTAGAGTTGAAATGCATATTCCAGGTTCCATAGAACATCTCCCATGGAAGGCCTGTCGAAGCCCATCTCTTCCAAGAAATTTTCGGTAGTCTCCCTAAACATTTTAGGAGAACCAGAGTTGATGGTCCCAACAAGGTGAGGAACAATAATTTTTTCAAGCTTGCCCTTTTTATGCTAGTGCACTTCCCACACTTCTAAATTGAATTGTTCTCTGGGAAAAACAAGATTAAGAGTTTCCCTTGCACACAAAATCCAGTAACACTACTCCAAAAGAATACACATCAGATTTCTCTGTCAATTGCTGCCTTCTGAAGTATTCAAGATCAAGGTACCCAAGGGCCAAAACTATATTTGGATCCAGTCTTTGAATGTCCAAAGTCTGCCACCTTTTCTCGTGATCTTGTTATCGTGGAGATATTTGACCTTTAGATAAGCGCAGAGGATTCACGGCAAGGGAATTAGATTGCATTGAAAATATATTGGAGCTTAATTGGTATCTTGCTAGTCAAACAATTTGCCAACAAGTCGAGGCAGTATAAATTGGTGCAGTTGAAAATGAAAGGAAAGATTGTTCTGTCAAGGGCAAATCCCGCGACGCTAAGCTTGAAAACCCTCTCACTATCACAGGGCACACCTTCAAGCTCCGAGATGGTGATGTTACAGGGGTTTTGATCTTGTCTCCAATCAACGGTCACACCTTTGAGCTCTAAGATGGTGACATTATAGGGGTTTTTATCTTGTCTTTGGTCCACTGCGTGAGCTTGGGTACATAAACCTGGCACCATGTCGGGAAGGGACATTATGAGTATTCGATGAATAAATCTCGATAAAGAAATGGAATTATGGATACATTGGCTAACATACATATTTGGTTTCCTCTGTCAATGTAAGAAAGTCATCGATCCTCCAAAAGGATCCTTATTCCCATTATTTCTTCAAAACCAAGGTTCATTAGTGCTACCATATATGCTAATAGACCCCCTTCACCATCTCCCCCATCAAGAAATCTAAGTTGTCAAACAAAAATGTGAAGTTCAAGCTCTCCATCATCGAGGGTTATATGGAATGTCTTGTAACTGTGTAAAGAATCTTCTTTTCGATACATTTCTAGATGGTGGTATGATGCAAATATCCCATTTAATGTTGCTCGCTCAGCTTATTACCAAGCTATGCGGGACTCTATTATAGCTACATGAAAGGGCTTCAAAGTCCCTACTATGCATGACTTGAGGGGAGCTTTTTTGCGAAAAGAGATTTACTACTTTGATTATTAATCAAATATAAAACCAATAATATTGTTTTATTTAAATCTTAATTTGATATAATCATGCAAACTATGTATTAAATGAAATAAATATATTCATTGGTACAATTCTCATAGAAATTGATAAACCTAAACACATTTATCCATTATTACACAATAAACCATACTTAAATATTTTGAATTACATATTTATAACCATTAATATAGGTTTATATATTATTAAAAAATAAAATAAATTTCATACCTAAACAATCAACAAAAGTTCATAATACCATCAAAAATTAACCAAGGTTCATATCAAACAATTAATAAAAGTTTATACACCATTAAAAAATTAATTAAGGTTCATAACTAAATTAACAAAGGTTCATACAATAGTCCTCGATGGGGGTGAGGTCTGAGCAACACGTGGAAGGCGTCTCGCATGAGTAAATATAAGTGGAGCGAGGGTGAGGGACGGTACTCTCGGTCCATTCACCATAAAGCATGTAGTGGGAGAGTTACTGGCTTCACGTTGGCAATTCATGTGAAAAATAACTGCACATTGGAGTTTGGAGGTGGTGAAAGGATAACGCGAGGGAAGATGAGGGAGCTCAACATTAGACTCCTAAATATGGTTTGGTGTTGGTCTTGATGGTGGCCTCCGAAGAGGAAGCCTAAACGTCATAGGAAGGTTTACGAAGGGATTGGCTTATGTGTGCTTGTCGTAGGGATTTGCTGGTGCGGTGTGTTCAACCGGTCCCTACAGCTCAGTTTCTTAGCCATTGACTGCGTCTGGGTTGAGGATAGGAAGTTTAAGGGAAGTGAGCTCATTGGTTTCCATTTTTCTTGGCTTTCAGTGAGCCTGATTTTTTGTGATAAGAGAGGAATCTAGATTTTGCAGTCCAGGAAACCTTGAGGGTGGTGGCGGAAAAATAGTTTATTTTCCAAATTCCTTGCCCTCTGGTGTGGTTGTGACGATGTTTGGTGGATTGGTGTGTCGTCTCTATGTGGAGAATTTGGAGGCTGGTCACTGCCCTGGGGGAAGTTATGCTTAGGTGTCAGCTACTTTGTCATCGTTTGTTGTTCAATTTCCTGTGTTGGTTTGGTGGGTGATGGTATTTGGTTTTGCTGGTGGTGGAAGTCTTTATCTGGCAGTGGGAGGTGTCTATGTGCTTCCCTATGGTGGTGGGAGACAACATCTAGCTCCTTCGTTGGTGGTGTTTGTTTTTTATAGTGGGGGGTCTGGTCTTTGAACTCTGCACATGGCAGGGTTCCTCGACCTTGGCAAATTATGAAGTCCTCGGTGTGGTATTAGTGTTATCCCTCCCTTGTCGTCCATGGCCCAGTGGGGATGGCATACTCAGAAATAATCATGGCGGCTCCATGATAGGGTGGAAATACTGCGGGGGGTGCTCGACTTGCTAGTGTGGGTGTGCATGGGGGCCGTGGAGGAGGTATGTGGGGGGATAATAGAAATGGGGGTTTGAGGGTTCAAAAGCAGATTCGTCGGGGCGGAGGAGGTTGTGGTGGCAAGGGGAATCGTGTTTTTGATTTATTTGAGGTAAATGAGGGGCAGGTTATCCAACATTGCTGCCTAGAAAACTTTCGTACACTTATCAACAACCTAATGGAAAGAGTGGACACAACTGAGAGATTATGTCGTGAGGAGCATGCAGAGCAGATGGAAACATTGGACCGAATGCACTATTTATAGTGCCAAGTACAGGAGAGACGGGTAGTGGTTTGGCGAGGCAAAAATCAACTCACTGAGAAAGTAGAAAAGCTGGAGACTTGGTTGGTGCACTTTGAAGGGCACAATCAATATGACTTTTGTCCTCCACTGCATCTAGGAACAACCCTGGACAACTTTTCATCCATCACATTCGACGACTAGTATGCTATTTGGTGTTCTTTATGTTTTATATGTGTTTTGGTGCCTCTGGCCCAACCGTTTATGGACAATGTCCCTAGTCCCTCTTTTGTATTTTTTTGCATCTGGTGCAAATTTTTGTCAACCTAGTCGAGGTGAGACCACCTGTTTTGTAAATGGCTATATGTACTCCTTTTTTCCTACATGAATATAACATTTACTTACAAAAAAACAAAGTTTCATACATCATTAAAAAATTAATTAAGTTTCATACTTAAATTAATAAATTTTCACACCTATTTACTGAATAGGTCTATAAATATATATTTTAGGTTGATCTATTTAGTATTTATCAAATTTAAATATAATGATTTAATACTAGATTTAAATGAACTCACATGTTTAACATAAGAAATGTTATATTTATCTATTTATTAAATGTAAATATGAATATTTAACCTCAGATTTAAAAAAACTCACACTTTTAACATAAATCAATGAAGTTTAAAAATTAAACTTTATGACCAAATATTAAATATAAATATTAATATTAATCTGGATATCTAATTAATATTATAACCTTTACTAAAATTATAATGAAGGCATTAGTGTAAGGTTGATAGATGATACATGCAATTATGTTAATTGTAGATGAATCCATCCGCACTGTTAAAATTTAGAGACAAAGGGGTATTCATAATTTTAACACTATAAATTTAGAGACCCCTTTGTTTCAAAATTTTAACACTGCAAATGGATTGAGAGACACCTATAGTGAAATGTAACTCTTCGATACCAAATTGCAATTTTCCATATATGGAGTGACACAATTAAAAATTACTGACATAAATGACTAATTCATATACTTGTTGTACTTGTTATTTGGTCATATTTTTATTCTTGGACTATAATAGTCATTTACATTAATCATTATTAATTTTGTCACTTATTATTTAGTCATATATTTTAATCCTAGACTAAATTAGTCATTTAAGTTAGTCACTTTTACTTTAGTCACTTATTATCTAGTCATATATTTTATCCCTAGACTAAATTAGTCGTTTAATTTAGTCTCTTTTAGTTTAGTCACTTATTATCTAGTCATATATTTTATTCCAAGACTAAATTAGTCATTTAAGTTAGTCATTTTTAGTCCGATCACATAAAATTGCTCAAATTTAGTAGTAATTCACTTGAAATAAGTGCGGTGACTAACATTTTTAGTCACCTAGTCATTAATTTCATCATTTTTTACTAGTGGAAGAACAAGCATTCTTCTCTCTGAATCAGGATGAAACCAACTATGAAGATCCCAAGGATCCTGCCATAGATTTTCAGAATGCCATAGTAGAAGATCACAGGAAATATGACCTTAGAAGCAGGAAAAACCAAGAAAACTCCAAGAAAGACTGCTCAGACACTGCTAAAACCCCTGATACCATCCTTAAAAAAGCAGTGGACAGCAACAAAATCATGGTCAAGAAAAATGACCAAAACAAAGATAAAGTTACCCAAACAAGTCTTGGCTCAGATGCTCCTAGTATTTCCACAAATATTTCTGAGGTGGCTGTGACAAACAAAATCCCAAAACAAAACCAACAAACTCAGAACATAGAGAAAGTCATGGCTGAAAAAGCTGAAGCAAACATGTCTAAACTACAACTACCTTTCAGTTTTGAGGGTGAAATCGCTAAAATAAAGATCATGATGCCTCTTACCGAGCTTATCACTCAAAACTCTTACAAATCCCATGTGTTAAAGGTCCTGAATATAGGAAATGATGCCAACACCCTTCACCTAGCTGATGAAAATCCCGAAGTATTGTTTGGTCCAAAAATAGAAGGGAAATTCCAAGAGGGAACCACTCTTCCCTTTTACATCAGTCTGAATATCCATGACCAAATCCTTCACAATGCCATGCTAGACTCCGGTGCCTCGCATAATATTATGCCGAAGGTGGTAATGGAAAGATTAGGTCTAGAAATCACAAGACCATACAAAGACTTATATTCATTTGATTCTAGTAGAGTCAAATGTCTAGGCTTGATCAAAGATCTTTGTTTCAGTTTGGCCCAAGTACCTGCAAAACATCTAATCATGGACATAGTGGTAGCAGACATCCCTCCCAAGTATGGAATGCTTTTATCCAGATCTTGGGGAGCCAAGCTCCAAGGAAATATTCAACTTGATATGTCCTATGCCACTATTCCTGTGTTTGACCAAACTAGAATACTCTATCGAGAGTCACACATGAAATACATGATCAGTAGCCAAGAGAGGCCAGATAACATCCCGATGTATTCCTTGCATTCTGATTTGAACTCTTTCATTCTACACACTGATGAGGACATTGAAGAACAGTCAAAAGGATTTGAAACAAACTTAGACCCACCACATCAGCTGCCCCTAGTTCTCTATGATGAACTGGACACTCAAAACTATTATGATCATGAACAGCCATGTCTAGAGGAAAGTAAGTGTGTTACTTTTGAAATAGGAATAGAGCAGGAAGCACAAACCATTATGTACTATGAAGTGAATTGCTCAAACCTTAGTCAAACTGTTATAGCATCATTTTTCACCCTCATGTGATTCATGATTGTCTCTTTGGCCTTGGGCACCCATTCCCACAGACTTGAATAAAGTATATAAAAAATAGTATTTAAAATCCCATATGTGGGTATGCCCAGAATTTTCCGCATGTCTGCGCGAGTCCATGGATACTTTTCTTCATATGCCATTAAAATCATCAAAAAATATATAAAAATCCCTATTTTCGAGGCTGGGTTGATGGTTATTCCTATAATTCAACCACACCAGCCCGTGGCCAACTGTTTCCAATAGATTGAAACTACTTTGAGGGAGTATAAATGCCCCTCATGTGTATGGCCTAAGGGAGAGAGAAAATTATAGACATTATACTCTGTTGGAGCCCAATTCAAGTCTGATTTCCTGTGCCTCCTGCACTTCCCAGATTTTTACAGGAAACCCTTGTTTCCTGGAGATGTTCATCAGCTTATATGTCATTTCGTGTGCACAAGTCTTGAAAGTATCCTAGCGAGGCAAGGGCAGGATGGATCTGGACGACGGTCTGTTCGAAAATCATGGAAGGATTCAGGTGATCTCTCCACCTTTCTATTATTTTACATGCTGTTCGTAATGAAGAAGAACCATCTTGTTCCCGAATTCACGTGTTAATATCTGCTTGCATATGTGAAAAGATTGTTAATTAAGCATTTATTATTGTTTATATGATGTTTCACATGGATTACACTGACATTTAGGAAAGATATATGTTGTACAACTAGATTTTCGTGCATGTCTCTTCTTGATTTCCAGGTTGAAGAGGAAGAAGGGTTGCTGGGGGTTTGGACCCCGCGGGATCTACATCAAACGTAGGATCTACGGGTGAGTTCTAAAAACAATAATATCTAGTTTCTAGCGTACAAGTGTGGTTGTGTGAGTCCTTATTGAATAGCATGCCCTGATCTGTGGAGGTTTTTGACCCAATAACCTCTAGGGAGTTATTTCCCGAAACAGAACTGGCGACTCCACTAGGGATCGCATTCTTGTGATTCCCCTGTTCGGTGGTTTCAGTTGTTTTAAAGGTTTCCGATAGTTTTAATCATTATTTTTAGTCTAGTTAGTTTTTTCTCAGTCAGACTAAAGACCTGGTTCTTTAGCTAGGCTTGATCATTTTTGTTTTTCATTATTTACCTTTCCATACGCTAGTTTTCCTCTACACAGACGCGTATACACGCAGGTCTGGTGAAAGGAAGTTGCGTATATGCATTTTTCCTTTACCACAGTCGCGTATGCACGCTTGTTTCAAAACTGCTAAGTAGCATATGCCTGGGAAAATTTTGAAATTTTTGATTTTTTGACTTTTTGGTCTTGTCTGCCTATGGTGACCTATTCCTGTAGTGTCCTTTTAGTCTCTGGATTGTGTTGAAGGTGGTTATTGGTCTTTTTATCTCTTGTTTGGTTGAAGACTGGCTCAGTTGGAAAATCTTGTTTTTATAGTGCTTGCATTTCTGGTCTGAGTACCAAGATCTCTTTCTGGGGATTCTTGGCTATTCTGCTTAATCAGGACAGAGAGTTTCTGCTCATATGCTCTTTCCTCACTTTATGTTTTGCCTTGCACTTTAATTTTTTCCTGCTTTTCGGTTGGTTTTCTTGATTTCATTTGACTAGGTCTTGTTGCAATTTTTGAGGAGTCATTTTTGGGTCTTTGAAGTTTTGTTTGCTGCAAGATTGTGCTATTCTTCTGGGCTGAGTTACTGAGTTTCTCGTCTTCCTTTTGCTCATATGAATCTTGATACTAAGTGGCACTATAAGATTTAGAGCATTTTTGTTGAAGTTTTTCTTGAAATTCAGAGATTGTTTGGCTTGGGAAGTGGATAGTTCTTCTTGGTCTCTTTGAAATCTTCTTTTTATAAAATTCAAAAGCTCAAAAACATTTTGTTTTGCCATTGCCTTTGTTTTGCATTTTTGTTTTGGTTTCTTTCCATCTTTTGAAGCCTTGTTGAGATTTCTTACCTTCGGTTTTTGATTTGATTTGGGAAGGTAATTTTCATTGGTTTCTTTCTCTTATTTCGAGCATATTTTGGTGTCTTTCTACTGAGAGTTTCTGATTTGGGAACTAGCTTTGTGGACACCCGGAAAAGTGATAGAACTAGGGGATTCTTGGGAATTTCTCTTTGCTTTGTTAGATTTTTCATCTTAGAATTGGCATGCTCTTAGTAATTTGCATTAGGTGCACTTAAACATTTTTCATAAATTTTGCGAGTGTGAGGTTTGATATCTAAAAAGAAAAAATAGTCTCGTAGAACCCGTGTAGAAATTTCTTTTCATCGAAAGGCAATCAGTGCATTTGCATGTAGTTTGGTTTTCATCAATTTATTTTCTGCGTCATAAAACATCACGAGTTTCATTTCCATATTCCCTTGAATTAATATAACAGCCAACTGAAATAAGCGCAATAATTTAAAAACAACTAGCAAGTTTTTTATTAACTGTCATACATCAACTAGCTAGGTTGTAGGGCCTTGGATTAGGTGAGTGGAGAGTTAAATCTCCAAGGCCGCTCAAACTAAAACATAGAAGTTTATTAAATGAGCGAAATCCAACACCATTAGGTGGACCGGGAAAGCTCTCCTCTAGAGAGTCAAGCGTGAGGGGAAGTGAAGGTTGAGAAGAGAGTTACCCCCTCTTCAATTTACTGGATCTTGCCTTAAGACCGTTCCGCCCGGCTGCTGACACGGATTGGTGCCCTTAGTTGCCATTCCGAGGTTCCACATAGGTGACTACGAGGGGGAATACCCGTGGTACCTGAGGCAGACGTCGTATCACTTCCAACAGTACTTCTAGAGGGTGCCCTGGCGAAGCTTGGGTACTTGCACTAGCAAAGGTTGTTGTTAGGAAGTTGGCGTAACTGTTTCTGTTACCTTCGCTAGTAGGCCTGGGCCGTAATTATCCTAGACTACTTTTAGGAGGTCCTATTTTTCGCTTTCTCATATTTTGGTGTCCGGTCCTAATCACCCGGAGTGGAAATACCTGAAGGCTGCTTGCTTGGTTGCATCTTAGGGATTTTTGTAGTGAGTGCTCTTTACTCCTAGCTTGCCTAGCTTTATACTTTTATGAGTCTAATTAATCTGTTAAAGTGGCTGATCAAGCGCCTCGTCGATCGAGGAGAGTTCGGGGGTTATCTCTCGAAAGTGTAGAGCCTTCTTCAAGAAGGCGTAGGAGTAATATAGCAAGTGAATATCACCCAGTGGTATCTGACGCAGTGGAGAGAGATCATCCACAAGGGCTTGAAGGTTTTGTAGTTGGTTTCGGTATTGGTTCAGAGAGGAGAGCTCCGCTCACCTCGAGAGTCTTATTTCCACGAGAAGAAGAAGTAGAAGTAGAGGAAGTATCTCAGCTTTCTGAATCACTTCCATATCCTCTTCCTCTTGATTATCCGTTTGTTTTTTAGTACATCGGGCCTGAGTCAGAAATACTAGAAAGTCCTTATCCATCCTATTCATACCTTTCGATGGCCACGACTGGGAACGCGGCTTCAGCTGTGAGTGCTGCATGCATTCAGACTCCTGCTTCAGTAGAAGGAGGAGGCACAATTGCTATATCTTCGATTGCTTCTAGTACTACTGTGTTTGGCTCCGGTTTCACCCAAGCACAAGCTTCTCAATCTGGTCCCTTTTGTTTTGGAATGTCCACTAGTGGAATTCCTTCGTTTTCCTTTTCTGCTGCTGCAACTGCGTTTGCACCCATGTCTTCCATGGCTAGTGGGTCAGCTTCTTTTCAAGGGTTCCCCTTCGGAAGTGGGCATATTCCTAGTTCAAATCCTTCCTTAGGGTCTTTTCCTTTTACTTCTCAGACTCAAAGTTTTAACCCTTGGTCTGGAGGTCAGAGTTCAACTACCTTTACAGGTTGGAACCCTATATTTACAGTAGTGGGGGCAGGGAATCATTTTTTCACTGGTCAACAAGGGAATGCTTCTTTCCCTTCGTTGAGTGCTTATCAAACGTTTTACCATGTGTCTAACACTCGGAACCCCTACCAGGGGGTTTCCTTTTTATTCACTACTTCGGGGGGGGAACTGGTCCGGTCTATGGTAACTCTACGTTGGGAGGGGGTCCTTCTCCAAATGCTGGGTCCTATGGCCCAACATTTTCTACGAGTTCTTTTTGGAAACCTGGTGCCTCATAAAATCCAGGTTATTCTTTTCAGAATGTTGGGAATTCATCCCACCAAGGATGGAATCCTCAGGCTCCTCCTCGTTTACCTTTTCTGGCAACGTTGAACTTGCCAGATCTGTCGAAATTGACGAATGATTCGATATGATATAGTCCGGGGTAGCCTCCGGTTCCTACCAAACTACCTTCAGACATTCCAAATTTTAAAGGCAAGAATGGAGAGGACCCGGCTGATCATATCACCACTTTCCATTTATGGTGTTCATCTAACTCCCTGATCGAGGATTCGACTAGGTTGAGGTTGTTTCAATGCACCTTGACTGGAAACGCTGCCAAGTGGTATATTGAGTTAACTGGGGGAAGTTTTTCTACTTTTGGAGATCTGGCTACTATATTTCTAAATCATTTCTAGTTTCCTATCTGTTATGATGCTGGGACTAAACTCCCAGCTAATTTTAAGCAGGACAACGCAACCCACATTTCTGATCATATTCAGGAATGGCGGAGAAGGAAAAGGCTCATCAAAGCTTATATTCTGGGAGAATTTCTTTTGGAATGGTTTTTGAAATCTCTGCAGGCAGATATTTCTAAGGATGTATCCCTCTCAGGGGTATTTTTCGAGGAGCAGGCTATCCTTAGGGCCCAACAGCTTGAATTGATATATTCTCAGTATGGTGTCCTTCATAAATATTTGCCTAATGCTCCTCGCTCTAAATAAGACATATCCAAGACTAAACCTGGTCCTCATGGTGACAGACTTATTGGGTCGATCAATAGTGGTGTAGCTAACCTGCTTAGTCAATTGCAGCAGTTATCTATACAATCTGCTTCTTCTAGTCAGGTTGTGCCTGCCAAGTCATTGCATTCTCAATATTTGTCGGTAAATGTCGTTCAGACTTCTAACCCTAAAGGAAATCAACAATCCTAAGGGAAGAAGAAGGGACGAAACAATAATAAGAAAAAGGGCAAGAATGGGAAGGGTAATGCAAATAAATCCAATAAGCATGTTGGTGAGGGTCCAAAGGATAAAAAGAAAGTGAAGTTTCCATGCAAGTTATGTGCTGGAGACCATCTTACTCACCTTTGCCCCAAAATTCAAGATGCGCAGCACTTGTTAGCTCAGCAGGGTTCTTCTAGTTCCCAGGCTATGTTGACAAACCCTTTTCCCCAAGGGCAACAGCTGGTTGTTGGGGCAAATCAAAATACTGGGGCTTCCTCCAGGGGCACCCAGGAAGGGGAAACTCCATCAAACATATACATGATGAGTGCTCATGTGGATATCGCCACGAGATCCCGTGATTATGGTGAAGATGAGTCTTCGAAAGCCAAGGGTGCTCCCGATGGTACTGAGCCGCTTCATATCACGAGGCCTACTGTTGAGCCTATACCTTGGATGCCAAAAGCATCTAATAAGTGTACAATGATTAATCCAAATGCCAGGGCTGCCCAGAACTACTCTATTGTGGAAGATCTGGCGCAGAGTCCTTGTGCCATGTCGGCTCTTGAGGTGCTCCAATCTTGTCCAGCTCAGTGCAGTGCTCTGCTCACTGCTATTGGGGCTGTCGATCCAAAGAACTCTCTTTTGATTACATTAGATATGTATACTTTTAAAAAGAGACTCCCCCATCATATGGATTTTCATATCAAATCGTCGTTTTGGAAATTCAATATCTTTCGAATGGTCTTTGATGAGGGCGCTTCCACATGTATGATGTCTCTCACATGCTGGAAGGGAATTGGATCTCCCGCAGCTATTCCATATGCTACTCTTCTGACTGCTTTTGATGGTCATTCTCATAGACCGCATGGTATTGTCCCAGCTTTGCCCATTTTTGTTGGGGGAAAAACTATAAATATAGAGGTTGAGATAGTTGATGCAAGCTTGGACTACAACCTTCTGTTGGGGCGAAACTGGATTTGTGAGATGGATGCCATTGCATCCTCATTATTTCGGGTTACTTGTTTCCCTCATGAAGGGAGGATTGTTACAGTGGATCAACTAGACTATTCTCCTATAGACCCAAATGCATATTCTGACTCAACTATTCCAAAGGTGGATGATACCAAGTCGCCTATTGAGAATTTAGGGGTTGGAATGTATTCTTCTTTGATGGGTACTTTTGATATTCCACCTCCTACCGTTCATATAAATGCGATTTCATCCTATAGGGCTCCTATTCGAAGAGAGTTCTTCAGAACTCATTATTTTTCGGATCCTTGGACCTTGGCTTCCCCTACCTCCACATTAGCAGAAGGTCAAGTGGGTGGAATGGCATTTCCCATGTCTGCAGCTGAGATTGCTTATCAATCTATTGTTGACTTTGTAGAGTCCATTCCAGCTCCTCTTTCTCCAGAGGAATTGGATGGCGATGTGGCTCCAGCTTGGACACTTAGTTCTTCTTCTGCACAGGATTGCCTTGATACCACTCTTCTATCTGAAGAGGCCATCCTGGAAGCTATGACTGGTATAGATAGACCGTGGGATGATTTACATCATCGATCTTACTTTTTACCTGATTTGAGTGAGGTTGAATCAAGTTTTCCAAGTCCTTTGTCTCCTGGTCCTGTTCACCCAGTCCTGAACCCTTTAGCACCAACACAGGTATATGCTGAAGGGAACATGGCTATGATTTCTCCAACTATCCCGGTGAACATTTCCATTGATCCCAATGTTATAGAGAATGTCTTCATCGGAGTCGAATGTTCCCCTGAAGAGATTCAAATTTATACCGATCTCTTTAAAGAGTTTAGGGATGTGTTCACTTGGTCTTATGAGGAAATGCATGGTATAGATCCATATATTGTCCAACATGAGATCAAGACTTACGAAAATGCTAAGCCTGTGAGGCAAAAACTTCATCCGGTCAATCCTAGGAAGGCTGCAGCGATCAAAGCCGAGGTGGAGAAGCTGCTCAAGGCGGGATTTATTTTCCTTGTTCCTTTGACAGAGTGGGTTTTGAATCCTGTTCCCGTGGATAAAAAACAAGAAACAATTTGAGTTTGCATTGATTTCAGAGACCTTAATAAAGCATGTCCGAAATATAATTACCCCACACCATTTATAGATCAGATTATCGATGAGTGTGCCGGTAATGATATTTTATCCTTCATGGACGGTTTCTCCGGATACAATCAGATTACTATCCATCCTGAAGATCAGCATAAGATTTCCTTTATTTGTCCCTGGGGTACTTTTGCTTACAAGAAGATGCCTTTTGTTCTTAAAAATGTTGGGGCTACTTTTCAGCGGGTCATGTCATATGCCTTCCATGACATCAAACATATTATCGAGGCGTATTTGGATGATTTAGCTACTCATTCTCGAAAGTGAATTGATCATCCTGCTCACCTTCGTCAAGTATTTGAACAATGTCATTTCTACAAGATTAGGTTGAATCCAAACAAGTGTGTTTTCGCGGTTACATCCAGTCGGTTATTGGGATTCATTGTGTCTTCAGAAGGGATTAGGGTAGATCCCTTCAAGGTTGAGGCAATACTTCGATTGCCTCCCCTGTCGTCTATTTGTCAACTTCAAAGTCTACAAGGAAAAGCTAATTTTCTTTGGAGATTTATCGTAAATTATGCTGAAGTTAGCAAAGGATTTATGAGATTGTTGAAGAAGGGAGTTCCATTCTTTTGGGATGACTTCGCTCAGCGCTCATTCGATGCTTTGAAAAAAGCATTGACCTCTGCTCCTATATTGAGTCCACCTGATTATAGCGGGATTTCCTTTTGTATCTTGCAGCAGCAGAATCTACCATTGGTATGGTTCTGGTTTAGGAGGATGATGCTCTGGCAGAGCATGTTATATACTATCTTAGTCGAGGCTTGGTAGGACCTGAACTCTGGTATACTCTAATAGAGAAGCTAGCTTTAGCAGCTGTTCATGTTGTGCAGCGACTCAAACATTATATTCTTCTACGAAAAACTTATGTTTTGGCAGCAGCCAATCCATTTCAATTTGTTCTCAGTAGGCGAGTGATTGGGGGAAAATACAATAGATGGATTGTGATTTTGCAGGAATTTGATTTTGAGTTTATGTTGTCCAAGTCCAAGAAATCATTAGTTTTCGCGGAATTAATCTTTTAGTTACCTTGTGGAGAAGAGACAGTCTATGATGAATCCTTCCCGGATGAACATTTGTTTCTCATCTCTCCACAGGATCCTTGGTATGGAGATATCATTGTGTACCTTCAGACTGCGAAGTTTCCCTCTACTTTTTCAAAAGATGAGCGCCATAAGTTACGTCACTTGGCTAAAAATTACTTGATTATTGGTGATGCTTTATACTGTCAAGGGATTGATTCAATCCTGAGACGTTGCTTAACTCTCGAAGAAGCTGAGGCTGTGCTGAATGATTTCCATAGTGGAGCTTGTGGTGGTAATTTATCTGGGCTTGCTACAACCCAAAAAATCTTGCGTGTTGGATACTTTTGGCCTTCAATTTTCAAAGATTGTATGGAGTCGGTCAAAAAGTGTCATCCGTGTCAAGTCTATACTTGAAAAATGCGCACTCATCCAGCTCTGCTTTTTCCAGTCATTACTGTCTATCCCTTTAGAAAGTGGAGTATAGATTATAGTACTTGTAACCCGCTGTCGGATAAAGGTCACAAGTACATTATTGTAGCAGTAGACTACTTTATGAAGTGGGTCGAGGCTATGCCTACTTTTGGGAATGATGGTGAAACATCAGCTCTTTTTCTTTTTAACCAGGTTATTGCTCGTTTTGGTATTCCTAGAGAGATTTCACTAATCATGGCAGTCATTTTTAGAATAGCATGATGGCTGAGTTGGCTCTAAAGTTAGGTTTCTGGCAGGAGCATTCATCTCCGTATTATCCTTAGGCCAATGGGCAAGTGGAAGCCATGAACAAATCCCTGAAGAAAATTCTTCAAAGGACAATTAATAAAGCTCGATCCAACTGGCATATCATGCTATATCCTGCACTTTGGGCATACAAGACGTCAGTGAAAACTGTAACTAGCTTTACTCTGTTTCAACTAGTTTACAGGCTGGAATCCATATTTCCCATTGAATGTGAGATTCCTTCTCTTAAGTTAGCTGTTGAACTTCTTCCTGACACTTCTAGTCTTGAAGAACGTCTCCTTCATCTGGAACATCTTGATGAGCAGCATCGGGATGCCGCCACGATGAATGAGGCACATAAGAAACGAGTCAAAGTTTAGTACGATAAGGCGGTCAAACCTAGGGTTTTCTCGGAAGGCGACCTCATTTTGATCTATGCCCAAGAGAAGGATTCCCTAGGCGCAGGAAAGTTTAAGTCTATGTGGTATGGCCCCTTCATCGTTAAAAAAGTCCTTAAAAAAGGAGCATATACCTTGGTTGATTTTGAAGGAAATGAGTTGCCATAGCCCAGAAATGGGCTCTATTTGAAAAAGTATTATGCCTAGGCTTCAGCCTAGCATTTTGATTTTGTATATAGTAGTTTTTATTTTGTACATGTCTGGTTTTTAGGTCTTTGATGTGATGGTGATGTTTTTGATCTGCTTTGGCAGGTTGTGTCGAATGTCATGAGTCATTATGGTTTCGCCGATGGTGCTAGTAGACACACCCGGAACTTGGCTTCCGCGGCTTGGGTACTTCATCATCCATCCGGTCAGCTGTTAGTATCAAGAGGAGTCTGCATTGGTCCTGCTTCCAATAATATAGCAGAGTACACTGCATTTATTTATCTACTCTCGGAGGCAATATCTTTGGGTGTTGATTCGTTGGTAGTTTTCTTGGACTCCCAGCTGGTGGTGTCACAGTTGAACAATACTTATTGGGTTCGAGATCCATTTTTACTTCGGTTGTTTTTTAGGGTATGTTTGTTACAAAGATCATTTCAATTTTTAACATTCATTCATATTCCTCGAAAAAAAAATTGGATGGAAGACTCATTAGCTAATCAAGAAATTGATTGGCATATTAATCATTCAATACATTAAATTTCATCATCAAAGACATCATGCATTTTTATACATTTGTCACATCACATCATAAATCGCTGTATATATATATCTCATCAGAGTGTTAAAAAAACTATACAAAATTTGGATCCATAAGTCATACAAAATTAGGGCTTATGCCCGATCATGTTCAGTATCAAAAAATATACA
Organism: Pinus albicaulis; assembly: GCA_034641835.2. Lineage (NCBI taxonomy): Eukaryota > Viridiplantae > Streptophyta > Pinopsida > Pinales > Pinaceae > Pinus > Pinus albicaulis. The sequence goes on along the minus strand of CM076578.1, from coordinate 1,233,979,431 downwards.
GTCATCTGGTAATCATATCTATCTACTCCTGTGGTCCCTGCCCAAAATTCGTGTTCCTATAGAACACGATCGCAGTGGCGACTCGGTGGAATAATCGCACCCAGTCGCATGGTACTCCCACTACCCATCTCTGGATGGCCTCAGGTAGATCTTCCACTGCAGGCATAGGCAATTGGCGAGTTAAACCCTCCAAGTTCCTTTGTACAGCATGGAGGGTCCTGTCTGGGTCTACAGTATCCGCCTCGCCTTTGTGGCGCTTATGCCGTGGGTAGCCCTCAGGACGGACTGGTCCAATATCTGTATCATGATCATCATAATATTTTAAGTCATTTTGAATCCAATCAAAAACATGTTTTTCTTTCACATTTTTTTCACATATATTAAAAAAAATCCAAAAAATCATATAATTAAAAAATTGCAATCTTATCGATTATGCCCCATGTCGTGCCAGGTGCAAGGACGAGGTTTGGATCACTGCGGAAATATATCCCGGCATAGGGGTAGTCCTCCATGGTGATGATTTGTTCTCCCCACCATTGGAAGAACTCGTCATCCCAGGTGGTTCGGGGAACTTCACTTCCCCCCAGTCTCTTCATCAGATCTGCCCATCGGGCAATTCTTGGGTCTCTTGGGTTGTTGATGGAAGAGATCACTTTGGGTCGAAGCCCAGGAATCTTCTCAAAGAAGAATGTCATCAAGATGGTCCCATACCCAAAATGTTTTTTTTTTTCTTTCCAGATGGAAGTCATTTTTTGCTTCATGTTCATTAGTAGAACTGTACACCAATCATATAGGTGAGCTAGGCATTCCACAGCTATGCTCATCTGAGTCCTGGATGCCTGATGCAAGGAAGCAAATCCTGCTACCCTGCCAATGGTGAATAGGAGAATCTTCATGTGTAGATATCTCAAATCTTTTATAGCAATCTGAGTCCCTACTTTCTTGGACCCCTCTACACAGTAGACGTGGACATAGTCATCCACGGTAAGCCCTCCCAAATGCTTGTTGTGCAAATATACTGGGTCTCCCCTCCGTGAGAGTCCAGTAATGAAGTGGATGTCTTCTACCTCTATGTGTATGAGCATTTGATCTATCATGAAGCAATCTTCCTCCGCTTCCCAATAATTTACTACCATTTCAACTAACCAGACATTACTCTTCATATTTGGCATTTTGAAAAATTTGAGCAATCCACAATTTCGGAGGATATTGAGCGATAATTGATCTTGCATTACTTCATTATCGATTGCACTATGCTCACGTTCCCTCTAGGTGATATTAATCCTGAAAAAATTCATTCATTTGTTCATTAGAAACGCTTTTTTACATTTCGAGTTGCGCATACGCGACTTACCCTGTACACAGTCACGTATATACGTGGCTTGTTCCATACGAACCCGTGTATGCTTAGAGCCCTAAATTAAAATAAATATTTCTACGGTGAAATTTCCTAATTTTAACTCTGTTAATGGACAAAATTGATAATAATGATGGATTAAGAGCTTACCTAACTGATTCGGCGAAGTTTGATCACTGATTGCTCCTGTTTTGACGAAAGAGGGTTTTTCTCCAGAGCTCTTTTTTCCAAATCAGCAAGTAACAATGAACCAAATGTGAGGTAACATGTGTATTTATGCCCAAAATTTGAAAATTTTTGCAAAAATTTGTTATGCTTATTTTTTCAATCTATCTTAAGCTGCATAACTCGAATGCTTGTAAGTGCCTAGATTGGTATATTTTTAGGTATGTTTTGATGAAGTTGAGATTTTTCCGATTTTTGATCCATGATTGCTGACCTGTCATGGCAGGTATATGATCTTCACTGGCATATAGGTTAGGGAATCCACTTTCCATTGCATTTTGCATACTAGCCTCCACTCTGATCACTTGCCATAGGGTCGATCCCATCAGGTCATGAGTATTTCACCCATTTCACTCGCCGATTATTTAATCATGACTTGGTGGTAGAGCCTTCCTTTACATGGGCTTCCTAGTTAGTTCCTCGCTAGCACTTGTTGCCCATGCTGCGTTTTATGTAGGCTCGGGAGTCCTCTTTAGTCCCACCATGACTTATGTGTTGAAGCTTCATTCTTCTTCTTCTTCACTATCATTTTTCTGACTATTACCCTAGAGGCTCCTTGGTGTTGTTGAGTTGTATTACTGCATTGCATATTGGCTACTTGTTTATCCTGGCCTTTAGCCGGCTTCATTTGGACTCGATGTTTAAGCCATCTTTTGACCTTGACTGTCTATACAAGTTAACCATTGCATGCACCTAGCTATCACAACTTGACACCCTTTTTACCCATGGATGGAACATTCCTTTGAGTATCGCTTACCAGTTTCTGCCACCTTGCATTGAGCATAGGATCGTTCCTATCCCAGGAACTAGTGCATCTGTTTTCTTGATACTCGTTCTATCCATTGTACCATAGCATTCTTTTATTATTTTTCAGGCTTATTATATGAAAAAGAAAAAAAAATAAAATATAACAAAAAGAGCGGGAACAGGATGTTACTTCATAATTTGATGGCAGTATAGTATCAGTTTGTCGCCCTTGAACAGAGCACATACACTTATATATTTCCTTCATTTGGGATGGTTTTAGTTTTGACCTAGGTTCAACTTTTTCCTTGTTTCACTGGTCAGTTCTCCCCCAGTTGGTTATCTCTTCCAATCATATGGAGAGTTTGTTTTTGTCTCCTGCATAAAAGACTTATACAGTGTCATTTTTTACTACCGTGGTCATCACGAGTCGTGATTTTGTTCAAGGGAAGTTAAACCAGAGTCGGCCATTCTGCGGTGTCTCTTGACTCATTATTCAGTTGGCCTTCCTAGGCTTGTCAGTATCTTGTTCTATCACATCAGATGTTTTGGTCTTCTGCTCGTGATGTTTTGAGAAGGTATCCATTGACTTCTTGCTGGTGGGTTTGTATCTCATCGACTACGACATATTTCTCTGAGAGTAAACCTAGAGCCGCACCCTGGCCCTATTTCCATCATTGATATGTGACCTTGTTCTCAGCATTTGATCATCATTATGGGTCTTTGACTGAGTGGTTTTCCTTGTGTTCGACGTCAGCATACATTATCACACTTGGGATTTGTGCAGTACCTTGATTTCGATTTGACCCTATCGGTTGATATCTCGCCTCTGAGTCAGCTTTCATGATTGGTTGGTTCAGAGGGTTTATTCTGTGCGCTAGCTTCATCTTGTGCATGTCGGAAACGTACTTCGGTTTGGTTCCGTCACTCTGCTTCGTCTGATTCCTTCCAAATGTTGGCCTGCGGGTTACACTCGCGTTGGACTGATGTGGGATGCCTTAATGCCTTCCTTCCAGCAGATCTTTTCCCATCGACTCCGACTCATTGCTCTGGGAATAAGGTCTAGAGTCTTTTGTCAGTACCTTAGGGTTTGCAGTCATCAGTGGCAGACTCTATGCTATCAACAATGGGGATTCATCATTGCCTCCTAATTGGTAGATTCTTCCAAGTGTTCGACTTCAACTCATTCATTCGCACTTATTAGATTGTACTGGGGCACCTTGACACTCATTTTCATTATCGGTGGGTTGTCTCGCGTTTGTTAACAATATACATTATTGACCGGTAATCAAATGATTTCTCACATGGTCGACTTCAGCTCATTTATTCCCATTGTGTAGAATTGTGCCATCGAGATCGGTGAAGACCTCGGGTTGCATCAGCATCTTTCGATTCACTTTTGACAGTCCATTCAGTTTCTTCCAGTGATGTCGTCCACCCTTATATGTTGCAGTGTCAGTGCAGTAGCATCCTATATGTTGGCTCCTGAGTTGCGTGATTGTACCATGTGTTCCACCCCTTATGATTTCATACCTGGACATTCAGTTACTTTTGTGATCAAACATTCGTTTTCAGCACTATTGATCAGTTTGATATATGTGATACTTGGACATTGATTCCGACTTGTACTTCTGGGACGTGCTCAGTTGATTCATTGTGTACTTTCAGTTCAGCTATACTTGTATACATTTTGGATCTATTCTGTACTTTCTATATGACTGAGCATGGGTATGCCTGCCTCAGACATGAGCTGACTCTCTGTTTTCTTTCATTGGTTTTTGGCAGGATGAAATCTAGTGAAGTCCTCTCTTGTCCTCGCAAAGTTCTTTCTATGCACATAATACATTTTGGCCATCATGTACCCCTTCTGACCTCATATATAAGGGGGCATCTGTTATAGCATCATTTTTCACCCTCATGTGATTCTTGATTGTCTCTTTGGTCTTGGGCACCCATTCCCACAGACTTGAATAAAGTTCATAAAAAATAGTGTTTAAAATCCCATACGCAGGTATGCCCAGACTTTTCCACGTGTATACGCGAGTCCATAGATACTTTTCCGTGTATGCCATTAAAATCATTAAAAAATATATAAAAATCCCTATTTTCGAGGCTGGGTTGATGGTTACTCCCGTAATTCAACCACCCCAGTCCGTGGCCAACTGTTTCTAACAGATTGAAACTACTTTGAGGGAGTATAAAAGCCCCTCATGTGTATGGCCTAAGGGAGAGAGAAAATTATAGACATTATACTCTGTTGGAACCCAATTCAAGTCTGATTTCCCGTGCCTCGTGCACTTCCCAGATTTTTACAGGAAACCCTTGTTTCCTAGAGATGTTCATCAGCTTATATGTCATCTCGTGTGCACAAGTATTGAAAGTATCCTAGCGAGGCAAGGACAGGACGGATCTGGACGACGGTCTATGCGAAGATCGTGGAAGGATTCAGGTGATCTCTCCACATTTCTATTATTGTACATGTTGTTCGTAATGAAGAAGAACCATCTTGTTCCCGAATTCACGTGTTAATATCTGCTTGCATATGTGAAAATATTGTTAATTAAGCATATATTATTGTTTATATGATGTTTCACATCGATTACACTGACATTTAGGAAAGATATATGCTGTACAAATAGATTTCCATGCATGTATCTTCTTGATTTCCAGGTTGAAGAGGAAGAAGGGTTGCTGGGGGTTTGGACCCCGCAGGATCTACATCAAACGTAGGATCGACGGGTGAGTTCTACAAACAATAATATCTAGTTTCTAGCATACAAGTGTGGTTGTGTGAGTCCTTATTGAATAGCATGCCCTAATTTGTGGAGGTTTTTGACCCAACGACCTCTAGGGAGTTATTTCCAGAAACACAAACATCAGCAGTAACATTAGGAAAATTTTTCAGAACAAAGGCATTAGAAGACTTACATATCACAAACCTCTTCGGAACTCAGGAGCAGGGAAGCTTAATGTTCTTACCATACCTCAAGGATTTACCATCGCATAACTCTACCACTACAAATGAAACCTTGATTGTAGCCATAATAGCTCAAAACCCAGAAAAAACGCCTGATAAACTTCTTATGAGAGGAGATGGTGACTATAGTCCGAATACACCTGAGTTACTTGAACTCGCTAACATCCTGTCACTCCACCAAAGACTTAGAACTGCTAGAATTGGCAATCTCATTTGAAATACTACTTCATACAGAGAAAACAGTGAGAAACACTATGCCACTGCCATCACTCCAAGAAACAACTTTGACAAAAGAAAATACAAAAATATGAACCAATCAGTAATAGTCAAAGATAAAATAGCTGGTCATAGGATCTATTTTGATTTTAGAAACACTAATACACATCCTTGTAATAGAAATTTTATCCTTCCTGCCCAAGACCATGATATACCGATGATAAGTGATTTTAATCATATGTCTTTGCAAGATGATGTTTCAGGTTATAGCCAAATAATTCCCTTGTAAAGTAGACAGCTCAAATATTTTTTCCAGTATGCTGGAAGTAGTTCCAGTTTCAGACTCAGAATTGCAAAACCACCGGATATAAAAAATATGCTCCTAAAAGCCATGTTTCCAGTCCTAAATTTCTGCATGTTGACATACCTTGATGATATCATTATATATTTCAAGAATGACAAAGAATATATGCATTACTTAAAAAAGATGTACAGTAAAGGAAGGAGTGGAAATCAGAGGTATCAAGAGGTACAGCGGGAAGATATGGGTTTTTTCAGAGATTCTTGCATGAATCCTTATGTCATGCTTGAAAGAGAAAATTTTCCAAATTTCTCTTTCCAAGAGTTGAGTGGACCAAGAATGGTAGGAGATCCTTATGAGGATAAGATGCTTAAGTTTCGTCATTTCCAAGATTTCTGAGTTTAAAACATTTTCAATCATTGTATATACCATTGTTTGAAAAATAGATACAAACATAAAATTAAAAAAATAGAAAAATAGAAAAAGAGGGTGGTTTGAAAAATAGAAAGAAGGCCTCATGTTCAAAAAATAGTCATCCGGAAAGCGTGCAAGCCTAAATGCCGCTACTAGTGCTCAAATGTCTTGTTCAGTTATCTAGCCTAATCATAGCTTAACATGTTTTAAATTTATTTGCTGATAAGTTAGTGAGTGGAAAAGATGGTCAACATTGTGTAAGCTTGAATTGTCAAAGAGAATATATTAGGAAAAGATACTAGTTCCACATGCTCAAAACAGAACCAAAGAGGGAAGCGGGGATGAAAAACAAATTGTGCATCATGACCCCATTTTTTCCTAGTTTCCATTTCTTGCAAAATAATATTTGTGTGCAGCTTGTCTTTCATGCCGCAAGTACATGAAAAATCAAACTGTCTAACCCTGATTTGATCATTTCTCAATTTCATGTTTAGATTAGAGAACAAAATCCCGTCAAACAGCTTAACCTTGACAGTTGATCTAGCATAGGTAGAGTAATGAAGGAGTTCATCAGCTTAATCTAAACTCCCGGCAGAGATAAGTGTAGAACTAGATAGGTTCATTTTTCAGAGAAAGAAAATATATATTTGCTTGGATTTGCAAGATCAGGGGTTGATTAATGTGTAGCAATTGGATTGTACTGAGAGCTTGTGAGAAGCTTTGTATGAGGATTGTTACATGATCTCTATGACTATATATTATATACAGATAGTTGGGGTTGTTAGCTTTAGGCTTTCCCGTGAAAAAAACTGTGTTAATGTGTGTGAATTTTTATGGTTTCATGTGTGCATTCAATTGTGTTTATTTCTGCATGTGATGATCAATGGTGGAATAGATTTTGTATTGTGCGTGAAGTTAAAATAGTGTGTGATCAGGAGAATCTTGGACATATGCATGCGTAGTGCATATAATTTCTACAGCGAACCCCAAGTCCTCTTGGTGGGAAGGTGGGAATGCCTGGCTCCAGAGGATAGATTTAGGGAAACCAATATTTCCTATGCTATTGGCCCATTAATGCTTATAGAGTACTAATGACAATGCCCATGCAATGCCATGCCATGGATCTTGAGTACCTGTCCGCATCTACAGCTATTAAATTTTGAGCTGCTCCGAGCGATCGAAATATCCACCAAAATTGTTTTCGCGCGTCTTTTACTGGTGTCTTTTACTCGCTCCATAACCCCTCCTCTTTTACTCGCTCCAGATTCAGATGTTTTGATCTGTGCCAATCTAGCAGAGCAAGTGTTTCTGAAATACGAGGAAGTGGCTGTTGGGAAGCACAAGATAGTTTCTGCTGTAGATCAAATCACCTTGTGGTATTACATTTTTTCTTAGCACTTGAATTTTTCTTCTTTTTCTGCTTGCATCTGTTTAAGAATTTAGCAATAGTTCCAAAGTCATATTCATTTGATGCAGTGGTTCCAAAGCCACGTTAACAAAATGAAATCCTTTACCGCATTCGTTAAACATGCACACTTCTCAAACCCTTGGTGAACTACGGCCCTGCCTTAAGGGTTTACATGTCCGAAAACCTTATGCTGTGTAAAGTATTTGGGTTGTTGTTGTGCTCTGGGGAAAGTAGAGAGGTTGTTCCTGTGTAGAGCAGCCGGGTTGTTGCTATGTAGAGTAGCACGATTGTTGAAACCATGAGAGATTATGCAGCAACTCTTAATTCACAAAAATATTGCTCACCATTCTTAATATGCAAATTAATAGTTTCTTTATTAATATTTATAAACTATATTTTTATATTTAAAAACTATATTTTTATATTCTTTGTAAAAGGTTCATTTAAAAATTTCAAACTAAGCCACAGATTTAAACAATTTATTGTCTATAATTTGGTGAAAAGTTGATTTATAATTTTCAAACTAAATCCCTGGAATTAAACAATATATTATCCATAATCATGTAGTTTATTTGAGCTAGGGATAAAGGAAAAGATTATCATTTTTTTCTTAATTTCTTTTGTTAAAAATATTTAGAGAAACGTTCCAAAATTAAGATAATTTTTAATGATTTAACATGATTTAGGATACCGCCTATGACAATCCATAAACACCACCTTCTTCACAACATCCCCATTACAGGCTACTTCACTCTGTTTGCCTCTTAACAATCCGCGCAGAACCGGATTAAAGTCGTGTTCCATTCTCACGTAAACCCGAAATGATGGTATTCACGTAGCCTAAAAAACCTTACAGAGTAATAATTTAGAATTATAGTAAGATTATGATTTTTTTTTTTTTAAATTTAAGTTATAGTCGACCTGCTTGTATGTAGCCGCAGGTCGACTGAGGAGCACGATAGGGCAAGCGATTTGGAGCGCTGGAGCTGGCTGAGGTATCATTAATTAAATATAAAATTAGTTACTCTCCAATTTCAAACTTCAATGAAGGTCTAATTTCAAATCGCACATGATTAATACATCATTTTCAACTTCAATTACACTCCAATTTCAAACCTCCAATGATGAATACATTTTACTTTTGTTTTCAAATGTATCGTTAGTTAAGTATACGGTTAGTTACACTCCGATTTCAAACTTCAATTACGGTCCAATTTCAAACCCCACATAATAAATACATAATTTCAAACTTAAATTACTCTCCAATTTCAAGCCTTCTATGATGAATTCATTTTACTTTTGTTTTCAAATGTTTCATTAATTACTTATGAAGTTGGTTACTCTCCAATTTCAAATTTCAATTACTATCCAGTTTCAAACCTCATATGATAAATATATAATTTCAAATTTCAATTACTCTCCAATTTCAAGCCTTTTTCATACATTTTAATTTTTTTTCATGTGTATCATTAATTAAGTATAAAATTAATTTTAATTTTAGGAAAATTATATATTTTCCATGAAGCATATCAATATAAAGGTAATATTTGCAATGCATCATAGTTTTTGCCTCTATAGTTAATTAATTGATTAACGCTATGTGGAGTTTATGTTTTGTGTTTTTTTTCAAGAATGTTTAGTTTCAGATGCAATCTTTGGTTATTATTGCTTTGCACAATGAAAGTCATCTCCACACAACTTTGCAACTATTCCAGCCTCCACAAAGAAAACCTAAAATGAAAATGAAAATAATGGTTTTGTAAGATAATGGAGCAAGAACTTGATAGAATGTGAAATATGTACATATGCATGTTACCCACACAATTTTTCAGTTTCATACCGATCAAAGGAAAATGGCATGCCATGCGGTTGTAGAGTACATTAAAGAGTGCATAAAGCTTTCATTGTGGGGAGTTTTCTATGCACTCCACATAATGATAAAGCTTCTCTTTGTTTGGTCTTGTTGCAACATTGAATTATTGGTTGCTACCAATAATTTCTCAATGTTTTAGTTATCCACTGTAATTTGATTGATAAAAAGACTATTTGGAGTGTTTATAGAGGATGTCAATCATTTTTTAATTGGTCATAAAATTATTTCTAAGTCAACAATTAGTTTCTAGTTAATTGAATTCAACAAGAACACAACACTCCACACTTTGCATACAATAATGTTTTAGATGATGTTAATAATTTTTTAATTGGTCCTCACATTATTGCTAGTCAAGCACAACAAAACACTCCACACTTTGCATACAACAATGTTGTGGATGATGTTAATAATCTTTTAATTTGTCCTAACATTTATTGCTAGTCAACAACTTGTTTCTAGTTATCTGAGTTCAATATTTCAAAGTTATAAAAACTTTAGATATTCATGTTCCAATTACATATAAAAACAATAACAACTTATAGTTTAGCACGAACAAACAAAACCTCTATGAATTCTGTCAAAACTTTTTCATTATGAAGAGTGCAGAGGAAACTCCCCACAATGAAATATCTATGCTCTTCAGAAAAGGAGGAGTTGTGCTAGTGATGATGAAGATGACCTGACTCCACAATTGTAGAATCATGTTATATCCATTTGCATCCATCAAATGGTAAAAAACTATTTTTTTAATTTTAATATATTAAGTTTGATTGAATATACATAAAAGGCTAGGTTTGATTGAATATATGCATTTGTGTTACTTTGAAAATATAAATTAATATCAATAGTTTAATGTTTTGAAAATCATGGTTATATACATTATTTTGAAACTTAAATATATATTAAAATTGATATATAAGATTTGTTTTAATTTTGATGGGTTAATTTAAATTTTAATGTTTTCAAATAATGAATGTGGTAGTTTGTAATAATATGTTTTTATTTGGATGTTTTTAATTTTAATTCATTTTAACTCTTTTGGAGTTAGTACATCTCCAATTTGACCCACCTAATTTATTATTATTATTAATAGATTGTACTGAGTCCATAGATGAGCATGAAAACTTCATAGCAGTCAATAAATATGAATTTTTGTTAATTTTGAAAATATATGTTAATACTAATATTTTAACACTTTGAAATCCATGATTTTGGTTTTTAGTTTTGATGTTTCAATGTTTTTAAATAATGTCATATTGTGTAATAATGCTTTTAATTTTGATGTAATGTGAATTTTAATTGAAAAAATAATATATATTTAAATTTAAATTTTTAATAAATTAGATTTAATTTAAATTTTAATACTTTCAAATAGTGTTTTTATTTGAATATTTTAATTATAATGAGTTTTAATTCTTTTAGAGTTAGTACATGCTCAATTATTATGATTATCTCTATGTGATTGGGCACATTTAGTTTTTTATTATTAATAGATTATGTAGAGGTCCCACCAATGAAAGATTGAAAGTTTATTTGGCGTTCTAATCAAGACCAATGATTATTTTATTATTAATAAACTATGTAGAGAGAGGAGGTCAACACAATGAAAACATGAAAGTTTCCTTCACACAACTAGCACAATGAACACGTGAAATCTTCCTTAGCACCACAAACTTTCTGTGCCATTCCTCACATATAAATCTATGTTATTTTTCAAAATATACTTTAATATTAATATTAAATAATTTTTTGAAAATCATGATTTTATATTTGATATCTTAATGATTTGAAATAATTTCATATGTAATAATGTTTCTAAATTTTGATATAATGTAAATTTTAATTGCAAAATTGATATCAAGATTAATTTATATATATATCCAAATTAATATAAAACATCATTTAATTTAATTTTCATATGTTGATTTAAATTTTAATGCTTTGAAAATCATGCTTCTTGATTTGATATCTTACTGCTTTGAAATAATTCCATATGAAATAGTGTTTTTTAATTTTGATGCAATGTGAATTTTAATTGAAAATGTAATATATAGATTAATTTAAATTTTCAATATATATTGAAATTAATATAGAATATAATTAGATGAAATTATGATATGTTAATTTTAATTTTAATTCTTTCAAACAATGAATGTAGTAGTTTGTAATAATGTGTTTTTCTTTGATAATTTAATTGTAATGCATTTAAACTCTTTTGGAGGTGCAATTTGAATGACATCATTTATTATTATTATTATTTATATCTAAAACTTCCTTAGTACAATAGATGGATTTACTCACATATGCATTGGTGTTAATTTTGAAAATATATGTTAATATTAATATCTTAATGCTTTCAAATAATTCTTTTAGATTTCATATTTTAATGTTTTGTAATAATTTCATACTATGTAATAATATTTTTTAATTTTGATGTAATATGAAATTTAATTAAAAATTTAATATATATATATATATACAGTTCTAGATTGGCAAGGGTCTAGTCGGGAAGGAGTTCTCACGATGCACTCTCCCTCTGAGGATGCTTTCAAACCTTCATCCTGCTTGTTTCTCTCATGGCCCCTCTAGAATCTGATCTAGAAGGGGCTCGCTCAATTGTTGTGCCCCCCCTGATGTTGATGCTATGGCCTTTTACAGTCTCGTTACCTCCATTGGTCCCCCTCGAGATCGACCTGCAATATCCAAGTTTGTCAAAAAAACTTGAGGACATCCATTAAATTGTTTTAGCCCCCGCAATGTATCAAAGAGGTGCTCTATGTTTGTATGAGAGGGGTCTGGTAGGGCAGTTCACGGGACTATGGCCCTCTCCAAAACTAATGTGAAAATGGGTAGAAAGAAACTGGTCTCCTTCAACTCAAGGCCAAATACCCATTCGCTTTTATGTTAGAGGCTATTTTACTTTCTATTTTGAATCCATATAAGATAGATATATCATCTTCAGAAATGGGACACACTTCATGGATACTAGAGGCCTATTTTTGAACAGATGGACTCCGGACTTCGACCCCAAGCCTAATGTTTCTAATGTTATTCTAGTTTCGGTTTGCCTCCCCAACCTCCCTCTTCATTGATGGGGAGATGAACATGTCAAATAAATAGGAAAAAAAATTGGAAAAATATAAACTGAAGTGAACCAAAAGAAAATATTCATGCCTGCGCTCAAATCTGTGTGGAAGTTCACATGGAAAAGGGACCACCAAAAGTAGTGAAAATAATGGTAGATAACTGGGCTCACATACAAGAACTAGACTATGAGTAACTTCCTTTCAAATGTAAGGCATGCAAATATTTGGGGGCTAATATTCGTAGGTGTGATTATTTTCCATGATTTTTCGAAAGAAAAAAATATTTTCTATTTTTCATTTATTCTAACAATGGTTCTCCCAAATTTTACAGTATAAAATTATTTTACCTTAAAAGTCACTAATATAAGATAGATAATATATATATATAACCATTATAAATTTGAATAATTTTACAAATATATCAATCAACATTTTATAGATTGCATATTAGGGATTATTGAGATTCGCCAATGTTTTTTAACTTCAAGATAATTTTCCATCCTTAAACTTTTTCCTTATGTAAGATATGTCATGAATACGGTCATTTTATAAATAGATTTCTAAATAAATAAGTAGAAGAATAAAATGAAGCTCAAGACCCCCATTGGCAAATTATTAATGAAAAAAATCTGGAAATAATACTTCAATGTTATGAATTCCTTCCTCTTCAGCTCCCCTTCCTCGGGCTGACCCTCCTTCCTCCTCTTCTCTCTCCCATTCCCCATACTCCAATCCCTTTTCCTCTCTAGCTCCCCCTATTGAACCCTTCCTTGCTAGAGAGGATGCACCCCTATTGCCCACGAATCCTTGGTCTCCACCCCTCCCTCCCCTCCCCTCTTTCCCCATCCCCTTTTCCCCCCTTCTCCCTCAACATATTTCCTCTCCTTGGGCTTGCAAAGAGTTGGCATACCTACAAGGACTCTGTCAATGGTCGAGAGAAACCTCCAGGATGGGAGCGACTTTGGTCGGATCTTGTGCAGGAGGAGATAAGGCAAAGTACGAGGGATGGCTCTTCATCAAAGAATGATGATGACGAGGATTGCGCTTTGGCTGCCAAAGAAAGGAAAGAGAAGGGGAAGAAAAATCCTTCTCAATCCGGTGTGGATGGCACTGAGCGTGACATGTCCAAAGTGAAGTGTTTTCACTCTCACGAGCATGGGCATTTCGCCACAAGTTGTCCAGAGAAGAATAATAACAAGAAGTCTGCTGGAGCTGTAGCTGTTGGGGCTCTTGCCTCGCAATTTGAGCTGGACTTCTCATTGATCGCATGCATGTTGTCTAGTGCATTGGAATTGGGGTGGTATTTTGATAGTGGCAATTCCTTTCACATGACGGGAGATGTGAACCTTTTCAGTGACTTGGTGGAGAAAGATCTCCAGTTGCATGTCGAGTTGGGTGACAATGGACGATACAATGCGACCGACATTGGTACCATTACCTTTTGGAGGGAGTCAGGTAAAATCATTATTTTACAAGATGTAGTGCATGTTTGAGGTTTAAAGAAGAATTTAATCTCAATCGCAATGTTAGAGGATAAAGGGTATGATGTTGTCTTTAGTGAAGGAAAAGTTTTCCTTCAGTACAAAGTAATAGGACAAGTCAAGAAGGTTGGGATTCGAGCCAAGAACCTCTGCAGACTTGAAGTAGATGGGATTTCTACGGAGCTTCCTACTGTTGGGAAGTGTGAGAAAGCCATGCAATTGAAGCTTGACAGGGAGCTAGATTTGCATGTAGGTAATAGTGAGCGTTGGGATGTGGAGCAGCCACAAGATGAGGATCATGGAGTGGAATAAACCACTCATGCAGAGAAATTTCGTGCCAGATGGGCAGAGGGAGTGCATGCAGCTATACCACCAGGTGAGAGGTGGGGCGACATGCATGAGTAATCCCAAGAGGCGATTTCTGAACAGGATTCATTGAGATGGTGTAGATCTCATGAATTGAACCTGGCTACGAGGTGCCCATAGAGTAGCAGTAGCATGATCAGTTGGATTGATGCAGGTAGATCAAAGTGATAGTGTCAGATACTGGAGCGCGGTTCAGAGTTGACAGCAAGTGCAGATTTCAGCAGCACAGTGGTTCCTGAAGACATGTGCAGTAGCTAAGTAGAAGTCAAAGACTTTGATGATAGATGCATCAGATTGATTGAGTTGTTTGGAGCCTATTCAGTTTCAGAAGAGTTGCAGAGCAGATGCATGGAGTTGCATGGCGCTTGCAAAGGTTGCAGGGCGAATGCATGGAGTTACATGTCGCGTGCAAAGGCAGTCCTTTCTTGTTGAGAGGGAGTGTTGAAGATTGCAACAAGAAACAGTGAAGGAGGCATCCAGAAACATCATTCATGATCCTAGTTGGAAAGTGATCACCAAAACTAGGTGGGGCCCACATAGGTGACTTTTGTCGCAAAGTTTCTTTTTAGACTATGTCTATTTTTAGACATGTTGATCATATTCTATGAGTCGCAGGATGCTATTTATGGATGGTTGGTCAAGTTGGAAAAATAGATGAACTTCTATTTTTAGACATATTGGGCAGAATCTATTTTTAGATTGCCAGTCTAATAATAGATATGTCGAATATTATTAGCTCTAAATAATATTTGGACTCTAAACATTATCTTATTCTCTTGGAGTACTTCAGTTAAGTGCACAGATGTGGCACAGCAGCTGACGGAAGGAATTACGCTATTCCTAAGGGTTAAGTGGAGCTATTGCATGGAGGAATTCAGTTAGAACTCATGTGACAGAGTTTGGTGGAGTTGTAAAAGTAGTTGGTGGACTTATGTTCAGTTTAACTCAGTTAGACATAGTTGAGCTAGTTGTATCTAGTCTAACTGATTGATACACTAGTGAGAGTGGTGTGAATTAATTAATAATTAATTCACTAAATATTAACTCATTAATCAACTGAAGAATACATCAATTACCTACAGTGCATGGACAGTTTCAGTGGAGACCAGTGGAGAGGTAGGTGAAAAAGAAAGTGTGACTATCAGTTGTGACAATAGTGTTGCATTGTTTGCACCACAAATTTAGTGGAGATTCCTTTAAGGATTGGATGAGAAAGGCTGGAGAAATTTGAGTTCATCCAAAGCCATTCTTCAGCAGGGATTGCACAGTAGAGGTAGGCTAAAGGCTGGCAAAGATTGGTGCATGGATTTGCAAGATCAGGGGCTGATTAATGTGTAGCAATTGGATTGTACTGAGAGCTTGTGAGAAGCTTTGTATGACGATTGTTACATGATCTCTATGACATATATTATATACAGATAGTTTGGGTTTTTAGCTTTAGGCTTTCCCATGAAAACAATTGTGTTAATGTGTGTGAATTTTTATGGTTTCATGTGTGCATTGCAATTGTGTTTATTTCTAGATGTGATGATCAATGGTGGAATAGATTTTGTATTGTGCGTGAAGTTAAAATAGTGTGTGATTAGGAGAATCTTGGACATATGCATGCGTAGCGCATATAATTTCTACAGCGAACCCCAAGTCCTCCTGTTGGGAAGGTGGGAATTCCTGGTCAGCTCTAGAGGATAGATTGAGGGCAACCAATATTTCCTATGCTATTGGCCCATTAATGCTCATAGAGTACCAATGACCATGCCCATGCCATGCCATGCCATGGATCTTGAGTACCTGTCCGCATCTACAGCTATTAAATTTTGAGCTGCTCCCAGCCACCGAAATATCCACCAAAATTGTTTCCGCACGTCTTTTACTGGTGAATTTTACTCGCTCCATAACCCCTCCTCTTTTGCTCCCTCCAGATTCAGATGTTTTGATCTGTGCCAATCTGGCAGAGCAAGTGTTTCTGAAATACGAGGAAGTGGCTGTTGGGAAGCACAAGATAGTTTCTGTTGTAGGGAAACTCACCTTGTGGTATTACATTTTTTCTTAGCACTTGAATTTTTCTTCTTTTTTTGCTTGCATCCGTTTTATAATTAAGCAATAGTTCCAAAGTCATATTAATTTGATGCAGTGGTTCCAAAGCCACGTTAACAAAATGAAATGCTTTACCTCATTCGTTAAACATGCACACTTCTCAAACCCTTGGTGAACTACGGCCCTGCCTTAAGGGTTTACATGTCCGAAAACCTTATGCTCTGTAAAGTATTTGGGTTGTTGTTGTGCACTGGGGAAAGTAGAGAGGTTGTTCCTGTGTAGAGCAGCCGGGTTGTTGCTGTGTAGAGTAGCACGATTGTTGAAACCATGAGAGATTATGCAGCAACTCTTAATTCACAAAAATATTGTTCACCATTCTTAATATGCAAATTAATATTTTTTTTATTAATATTTATAAACTATATTTTTATATTTAAAAACTATGTTTTTATATTCTTTATAAAAGGTTCATTTAAAATTTTCAAACTAAGCCACATATTTAAACAATTTATTGTCTATAATCATGTGGTTTATTTAAGCAATGGATATTTAAAAAATATATTATATATTTTTGGTGAAAATTTGATTTATAATTTTCAAACTAAGCCCTGGAATTAAACAATATATTATCCATAATCATGTAGTTTATTTGAGCTAGGGATAAAGGAAAAGATTATTATTTTTTTCTTAATTTCTTTTGTTAAAAATATTTAAAGAAAGGCTCCAAAATTAAGATAATTTTTAATGATTTAACATGATTTAGGATACCGCCTATGACAATCCATAAACACCACCTTCTTCACAACATCCCCATTACAGGCTACTTCACTCTGTTTTCCTCTTAACAACCTGCACAGAATCGGATTAAAGTCGTGTTCCATTCTCACGGAAACTCGAAATGATGGTATTCGCGTAGCCTAAAAAAGCTTACAGAGTAATAATTTAGAATTATAGTAAGATTATGATTTTTTTTTTTTAAATTTAAGTTATAGTAATTTAATTTCAAGATTTTAAGTGGGGTGTCGTGGATTTTATTTATAGTGATTAATCTATTTCTATCATAAAAAAATAATTCAAATACTCTAATTATCTAATTTAAAAAAAAAAAAAAATCAAATTCCAAAAAAAATTCAGATTCCATTGGCAATTGAGCACATTCTACTCTTTTAAATAACTGTCCTAGATTTTTTTTATAGTAATTAATTTATTTCCATCATTAAAAAACAATTCAAACACTCTCAACTATCTAATTTATAAAAAAAAATACCAAATTCCAAAAAAATTCAGACTCCATTGACAATTGAGCGCATTCTTCTCTCGTTCTGGCAACAAAGAGATCCGGGCGAAAATGCGAAGTTGGGAAATAGTTTTTGGCGGATGGGAGAATTCGGGAGAAATTTTCGATTTCTCGCCCGAGAAAAAAATTCAACTTAAACTCTCGGCCGAGAGTTGTGTTGCAAATTTCTCGGCCACAAACTCTCGGCCGAGAGTTTTTTACATTCAAAAACTCTCGGCCGAGAGTTTTTCTAACTCTCGGCCGAGAGTTTTATTTTGCAAATTCTCGGCCGCAAACTCTCGGCCGAGAGTTTTAAAAATTTTTGCCCGAGAGTTTTCCCGCCCATAAATTGGTTTAAAACTCTCGGCCGAGAGTTTTAAAAATTTCTCGGCCGAGAGTTTTTCTCGGCCGAGAGTTTCTGGTCAACAAAAACTCAGAAAACTCTGCAGTTTTGAGAAACCTGCAACTTTGAAGGGATAGAACACCTACAAAAACAAAATGTTATATGTCGGACCAAGTACCATTAGATTCGTCTCTAAATCTAGTTTTTGATGATGTGAGATTTATGGAGTTTCGTTAAAAAATTCAATTTTTTATTAATTTTTTACTAAACTATGTCACTATGGAATTTCATTGTTCGAAAAATTGCACTGAATGAAAATTCAATAACTTTCAAACGAGGACACCAAAAAATTTAAAAAAATCATAGTGCACTTCCTCTCCCTGTCTACTTCAAAAGGGTACTCTCATTTTTCTTATTGATGATCACATTGAAAAGAAAATCAAAGGATAATAAAATGTACTGAAACATCACTGTTTTTTTGTCTTTGTCCATTTCAAAAAATAATAAAAAATAATGATTTGATCCGAAAATTACCAAAAAATAGTTTGTGCACTAGTGCAATATATGCAGATTATGATGCTGTGGTTTTTTTCCAAAAAATGAATAACCTTCCCTAAAAAAAGTAAAGGATAATAAAGTGACTATTTATGTTTGCCTGAAAATTTCAAGTATATGCAGTTAGTAAACAACACATTTACCCCTCTATATGTCAATATTTAAAAAAAAAAAAAATATCGGTATGGAGGTAAGACGATTCTCTACACTTCTTGTTTTTATTTCAAAGCATAATTTGCGATAAAAATATGAGTTTAGTGGAGTTGAAGTTGAAAAACATAGAAAATTACAATTTTCAACGTCAAAAAAGGGAAAAAAGTGTTTCCCAACTTCACATTTTCACCCATCCCAATGACGAGATTTTAGACCTCGGGTTTCACTATAAGATCTTGGATGTCGGTAGAGCCGATAGACAGAGATGAAACACATGGGAACCTAACCATCTCTTGGGCCCTTCAACTAATGGACCGTTGCTGTTCAGTGAAATATACATTTTATCTTTGATATTATAATAATATTTCAATGAAGTCGATCACATGTGTTCAATTTTAATCTCTATTATAATGATATTTCACTAAATTCGATCACATGTGTCAAGCTTTATTCTCGAAATGATCGTTTATCACGTGTTCGCCTTTAATTACATATTTTGTCTCTTCTCCTCGAAGCATCATTGGAAATTCACGTTGATGGCTGCTTATTTCTTAAAATAAACTAGGAACTGCACCTCTACCGACAACATGTGTAAAGGAACACCTATAGCAAAGGAGGGAACCAAAAAAATAATAGGAATATTGTTCTTTCTTAAAATAAACTAGGAATTGCACCTTTACTGACAAAATGTGTAAAGGAACGTGTATAGTAGAGGAGGGAACCAAAAAAATAATACGAATAGTGTAAAGATTGATGAATAAAATTTATTTTCTAGTTGTCTTGTTTCTATAATATTTTGAATCAAAATGATTAATTTTGTAGAAATTATAATTCATTGAAATTAGGGTAGCTTTCATAAAAGCAATGATTAAATCATGGAAGCCTATGTGATGTAGAGCAGTCGGTGATGGGGTGCATTCTTAAAGCACTTTTTCTTGCAAGGTTACCGGTTCGAAACCTGGGTGGAAAATTGACATACTTTTAAAGTTTTAGATCTAAAAATTTTGTGATCCATAATGTAGATAAATGTCTTTCAGATTAGACCAAATCTTAATGATGTGATTAATCTAAAAGACATTTATCTATACCTTAAAAGTCTAAAAAAATTCTAGCTAAAATCATTTGGAGAGCAAAAAGGCATAACCACTTTCACAGCTATGTCCCAAACCTTCTTTTATAGTTGAAGAAATATGTAATAGGCATTCCCATCAAGTGAAAGGAGACATTGCAATGAATTGTCCCTCTATACATCTTCCTTAAAAAGTTTTCACATGATGTTTTACCATTTTGTAGAAGTTTTACACATAATTTATCTTTTAAATTATTCACATCAGAGAATTTACCATGAGAATAACCCTTGGAACAAGTTCTCATCATTCATTGGAAAATTTACCCCATTCTATAAACATTGGGGTGAAAATGTAAAGCTGGGTTACACTTTTTGCCCTTTTTTGAGAAATTTTTTTCATTTTTTTCGGTTCTTCAACTTTCTTCAAACTATAACAATTTTTCTATGTAGAATTTGATTTTGCGATAAAAATAAAAGTTGTGAGAAATTTTGTTAGCTTTCTATTAATTATTTTTTGAAACTTTTTTATGCAGTTGGTATGTCAACTTAGCGTTTCTTTGAGGGTGTGTTTCTTAACAATCAAAGGATTCATAAGAAGTCATGTTATGACACAATGTTGTATTCATTGAAAATTTGTGTTTTTGAAAAATGAAAATGTGTTACAACAATATAGACAGAGTCTATTTTGTTTTTGTCATATTTACAAAGCCAATGGATGCATATCATAATTACTAGAATTTTTTGAACTGGTCCAATACGAAAAACTACATATTTTGGATATGTTTGGCGTCGCAAGAAATTTCTTAACATATAAGTTATAAACTAAAAATCTAAAAGCTACCCATTAGAGATGACGAACCAATCTAATGCCCCATAATTTTTTCAATTTTTTTTACAATGTATTTTGGGAGATACAAAATTTTGATTTCACTGAATCACGACAACCCTCAGAAATTGTTTGCACCTATTTTATTAGAAAAATAATTAAAATTAATAAACGTTTATGAAATTATATAAAAGTTATATTTCCTGAAAGTAGATTCAATTCTGAAAATTCTTGTCTTGGTTCCGACAGTTAATTAACAACCTTTCATGGAGTTTAATTAGTACAAAGTTGCAGAACCGTTTTCAGAGCCTGGTTTTGCATAATTGGTGACGTGTGAGTTCGGCCGAACTTTTAGTCCAAGTTTGGCCGAAATATTTTTTCCGCTTAAGAGTCGTTAACTCTAACGTCGCAATAGTTTGCCCGAACGTTTTAACAAAAGTTCGGCCGAACGTTTTAACAAAAGTTCGGCCGAACTATTATGTAACTCTCCGTCGGCCGGAAAGTTTTGTGGATCCCCCTACTAAAAACACATTTCGCGTCAATATAAATTGTCGCGAAATGATTCACAATTTTCGCACATTTCGCACACTTCATCTCATTTTACAAAGATCTTGGTTTGGGTTCAAAAGCTTTTCTTCAAGGTTTGGGAAAAGAGCATTTCTTGGAAGCAAATTGATTTTAGAAAATCTTGGTTTGGGTTCAAAAGCTTTTTTTCAAGGTTTGGGTTTAAGAGCATTTCTTGGAAGCAAATTGATTTTACAATTTTGGGTTTACAGAATTTTTTTGGAGGACATTTCTTGGAGGTGACGTGATTTTGGCAAAAATTGTAAAAAATTTCTTGGAGGTATGTACTTGTTTTGAGTTAAAGTAAATCTTTTGAATTTCTTTTCATTTTTATAAGACATTTTTCTCTCGACTTTTTTAAATTCTGTGTTTTGGATTGGAGTATGTATTTTTTACAAAAAATTTACACTGAATTTTTTTAAATTAAATATTTTGTGATATTTTTTGTAATTGAGTTATTGTCTAATTTTTTGAAGGAAAATTTTTGAACTTCATACCCTATTATCATGGGAAATCGAAGAACTTGTGCGAGAAAATATGATTGAAAAAGAGACCCTGAGACACGTAGAGAAGAAACGAGACAATCTCGCAAAATAAAGTTAGAAGCCCTCTCAAATATTGAGGAGGAAAATCAACCTCAAGAGGAAAATCAACCTCAAGAAGAAATTGAAGCAGGTATGTAAATGTAAATATTATGATCTATTGATATATATTTAAAATTTTCCTAATGTAAAATGTGACGCTTAATTTTTATTTGAGGAACTAGTTTGAAAGATATTTTGTTTAATGTAAACAGATAAAGATATTCCTCCAAATATTGAAGAAAAAAATCAACCTCAAGCAGAAATTGAAGCAGGTATGTAAATGTAAATATTATGATCTATTGATATATTTAAATTTTTTCTAATGTAAAAGGTGAAACTTAATTTTTATTTGATGAACTAATTTGAAAAATATTTTGTTTAATGTAAACAAGCAGAGATACTCCTCAAAATATTGAAGAATAAAATCAACCTCAAGCAAAAATTGAAGCAGGTATGTAAATGTAAATATTATGATCTATTGATATATTTAAAATTTTCCTAATATTTATTGACATATTTATTAATTTAGTGATTTATTGAATATGTACTATTTTTTCGAATATGTATAGATGAAATCACTATCGATAATGAGATGTTAGAAAATGTTGACACTCTCAGACATGGAGATAAAAAACCTGACCATTTTATACGATATCGTGTCAACTGCATTTTTAAAGATTATTTCTTAAATGAGCGAGTGACAGTTCAATCTCAAATTTGAAAGGTCTCCTATCATCAAAGAAATTAAAAGAAGCGACGACATTATTGGGTATTCGAAAATCAGCCAAAGATAAAAAAAATGAAGGAAGAAGTGATAAAAAATGTGAGTAGTGCTATAAAGTCAATTAAGAGATCTAGAGATAAATATGTTTCAAATATACGTAGAGGAATACAGATGGCAATGGTTTCACCAAGCACTCAAGAGAAACGTTTGATAACATCTATGGCACGAGCACTGGGAACCTCGCGAAAAACTCTGCACAAACATCGAAAATTTTGACTGCAAATAGATGTAAATGATGAACTCGCTTGTTGGAGAGCTATTTGTAGGCAACCATACAAAGATATACTTGGAGAAAATGTTAAAAAAATAATATATGAATATTGGAAGAACAATTCACGTGTTTCACCAACTGCAAGACATGTGATGCGAAGAATAATAGCACGAAATCAATACGAAGAACATGAAAAACATCTCTTGGAAACCACTTAGATAGAGTTATTCAACAAGTTCAAAGAAGAGAATCATCAAATTCATGTTTCACTCAGTGCGACACTTGTTGTTGCCATTATCATGTGGAATTTGAGTTATATTATGACACATTCCTTGATTTTGGTAGAACATTGTGGAACGATTCACCTCCTCCTTCCACTATCCATGAATTCATATCTCAAATTCTATGTGAAAGAGAACATGATGAACTATTTTACAAAAAGAGATGTGTTGGTGGTAAAAAATGCAATGATTGTGGAAATTTGACTAAATTTCAAAACAAATATCGTATTGATATAAATGATCAATCATTGTCCAACATGAAAGTGAAATGGAAGAGATATGAATATATCGATACATCGATTCAAGGTGAAAATAGTGTTAAAAGAATTGAATTACTAGAAGACGAAATTTTTCTGATAGAATTTTTGAGAAAGTTTGAGGCAGAAATTTACAAATACACCAAGCATTCCCATAGAGCTCGATGGCAAGACTTGCAATTCAAAAAATATCGTGAAGTTTTTCCACCAGGGACCATTTTGTCAGTGATTGATTTTGCAGAAAACTACACATTTGTTCCACAAAAAGAAATTCAGAGTGAATACTATCATTCTGACCAAGTCTCCATGCTCGTCCATATTCTATATAGACATTTTGAACAAAATGTCGATCATATAGAAAGCACGAGTGAAAATCGACATATCATTAAAGAATATCACTTTTATATCAGTGACGATCGTACACATGATACATGTTTTGTACAACATTGTTTTGGAAGAATTTATGATTCATTGAAAAATCGTGGAATAACATTCAATGAACATTGGATATGGTCGTACGGATGCGCAGGTCTATTCAAATCTGCACGATCATTCTTTTGGTTGTTTTTTCTTCATAAGAAAACCTGCATTAAACATTTTTGGAATTTCTTTGAGACTGACCATGGAAAAGGAGAACATGATGGTGCAGGAGCATGCATAAAACAAGTACTTCGAAGATATCAAATGAACCACTCTGCACGCTGACTTGTGAACGCTGAAGAAGTTGTTCAATGGTGCATCACTGCTCTAAGCCATGAAATTAACCCATCAAGAGAAGTGCGAAGGTACATTCAATTTAATTTATATTGGAAATCTAATTTTAAACATTGTACATTTATCATACAATGATTATTTTTAATTGTATTTTGATATCATATTTACAAATTATTTTTCTAATTTTCCATATAAAGGTTTTTCTGGCATATTGGAATCGAAGACGTAGATAGATCAATTGGAAATGACATTGAAACAATAAAAGGGACTCAAAAATTTCATTCAATTCAAACAAAATTGTCCAGAAATGTGTTTGCATTGGATAAAAGAAAATATTCTTGTTTTTGTGATGTTTGCATAGACAACACAAAATCCAATGACGTTTGTGAAAACAAAATGTACGTGAATGATTGGAAACATACAGAGCTAAATACAAAGGGAAAAATCTCTGTTGCAATGTTTGAAGAAATGCAATCAGAGGAAACTACAATATCATCCGATGGTGATCGAGTTTCTGATATTGTTAGAGAAGGTAACATTTGAATTACTTTCTAATGATTTAAAGATCTAGAAATAAATTTAAATATGCATAATTAAATGTTAAATTTTTATTTTATTGTGCAGGAGATGTTTTTGTTGTAATTGCACCTATTGACAACGATGAAAATGTGAAGTATTATTTGATGCGTTGCACTGAACAAAAAATGAAATTATTACAAGACTATAATGATCACGGATTTTAGTATGACAAAGGGTCTATTATACTGAAAGGTTATTTTTTCAAACAAACTCGTCAAAGTGGAGACTTTGTTTACTTTGAAGACTATGAACTTGATTCCATAAGTTGTCAATATAGTCACTTGGTGTGTGCAGCACGCATAAAGTTGATAGAAGTTCAATCAAAGAAAAAATAAAAAATTAAGAAATGGAAAATGTCAAAATCTGATCATGAACGGATTATTGAGGATGGAATTCCATTAGAATTTTTTTGAGTGAAGTGTCCAACAATTTATTATCTTTGGATTAAATATGTTTTAGAACTTCCAGTACTCAACTAAAAATTGAGCTTCTTATGTTATTTGTGGTTTGCACATGTTACAAATTGTTTAGGTACAAGCACGTGCTCTAGTATCAACTGAAAGTAGTTTTTCTATACATGTGCATTGATGAAAAATGTTATATGTATTGGATATATATATATATATATATATATATATATTCTAGAATGAAATTAATTGTTCTTGTATATTAATTGTTGTTGTATATGTTTTCCGACCGTATGGTACAAATTATTTCACTTTATTTTGTAAGGTCAGATTCGGTCCCCATATGGCCTAGCCTCCAAGGGACGAGATAACAAGTGGTTGTCCCCACTTGCCTGAATCTCAGCTTTTAAGTACAATTTTACTGTTTATGACAGGCATCTTACATGATGTCCTAGCCAAGGATAGATTCTCTTTGTTTCAAGTTTCCGGTAAAATTTGTCACCGAATGACCTACTAGGATATTATAAATACTAGCTTTGTAAGATCATTTGACATTCGGAAAAATTCGAAAGTCTTAGACTGTCAATCAATTTAAAGTATCATTCACCCTAGGGAGTGTAAAATATTCAATGTAGGTTGGTGACGATGCTCACTCATAGCTTGAAGTAGCTCCAATGACCAATTCTTTAATGAATTCCAATGCAGTAGACCAAAGTTGGTGACCCACTTGGTTTTTCACCCAAGAAATTCCAAGGTACTCTTCTTACCTTTAGCCCCCAAAGCTACAATGGAATTATAGGAAGGTGAAGAAATTTGTTTTCACTGATAGGAATTTGGTCACATCCCTTCTCTCCCCTTATCAAAAAGTTCCTATCTACTACATTATCCAGCATGTACTCAAGATCACTATTTCGTAATTAGAATATCACAATATCATAAGTTCTCACAAAAATACATGGAATGCCATTAAGACACTCATCTAACAATGGGGAGCTCAAAACCTAGAAAGCTCCTCATCCCCTTAACAATAATGTGTTTAATTTAGTCTTTTAGGTGAGGATTAGGTGTGAATATTGTTTTCACAGACAAAAATAATTAATTATTTAATTCCATAAATTTGATTATTCACCAAAATACCTGTCATATCCACTATTTGTCTCTCCTACAAATTCCCATTATTTTATTAAAATATATGATTTTATCTCACCCAACTATCACATGTTCCTAAATTTACTCCTAATTGTTCCCTATGCCCTAAATCTACTCCTAATTGTTCCCTATGCTGCTTTTCCCTTACTTGTTTTTAGAAAGTTATTTTCCTAGATCCATCATAACTATGGATCGATCAAGCGCTGAGAGGGATCAAATATCTAGAGGTGCAAACCTCTTTTTTGAGTGCAAAACTTGAAGAAAGGTTTGCACCTCAAGAGATTTGATCCCTCTCGGTGCTTGATAGATCCGTAGTTAAAATGGATCTAAGTTGGTTTCAGTCGTGTGCAACTAAGGAAAAACTATCGATAATATGAGAAACATATGATTAATTTTATCAATAATATGTAAATACATCTAATATTAATGTAAGCATTTTAAATATGCTAAATATGTTTGAGATTTATCAAGTCATTTTAATTTTAAATTTTCCTAGTTACCTCAATTTGTTGAGATGATAAATATTGTAGAATAACTTTAATAATGGAAAATGATCAAATAAAATTTTTGAATGCAAAGTAACAATGTAATAGTATTGAATGATAGAATGTGAATAATTATAATGTAATCAATTAGAAATAGCAATTAGAATGTAATCAATTACAAATAGCATTTATTGTGATCAATCTTAAACTATTTTCTTCTTCTATTCTTATTGTCACCCTTATTAGTTTTGTCATCTTTCCGTATCGATTATATTAAAAATAAAGTAAAAATCATAAATCATAAACCATTTAAATATTTAGCTCGAACTCTTGTAGTAAACACCATGCCTTGTCTCTCTTGCTCTCCAATATTATTAGGTTTAATTATTATAACACAAAAATCGTTCTACATTGTCAATAATTTTTTGCGCTTACACTGAAATCAATGAACACTATTAATCCAATGACTTTACAAGTAATGTACCATCATACACGCAATTATATCAAATTAGAAATCAACACATAGGTAAACCATTTAAATATTTAGCTCGAACTCTTGTAGTAAACACCATACCTCAAGTCTCTCTTGCTCTCTAATATTATTAGGTTTAATTATTATAACACAAAAATCATTCTACATTGTCAATAATTTTTTGCGCTTACACTGAAATCAATGAACACTATTAATCCAATGACTTTACAAGTAATGTACCATCATACATGCAATTATATCAAATCATAAATCAACACATAGGTACAAACCATTTAAATATTTAGCTCGAACTCTTGTAGTAAACACCATACCCCAAGTCTCTCTTGCTCTCCAATATTATTAGGTTTAATTATTATAACACAAAAATCGTTCTACATTGTCAATAATTTTTTTCGCTTACACTGAAATCAATGAACACTATTAATCCAATGAATTTACAAGTAATGTACCATCATACATGAAATTCAATTTAACTCTCTCCGCCATACATCCCAATCCCTTCCCTATCTGCTTCCCCTAATCCTACTCTCACACTCCTTATTACACCCCTCCCCTACGCCATATCTAGCCGGCCGGTCTCCATCCTCACGGCCTTTCGGCCATCCCACTAAACCCTGCGCACACCTCACACTCATCTCCATGCCTTTCGACCCCATTACACTATTCGATTTTTAATTTTATTTTTTATAAAACCTCCTCTCCATTTAAAATCCCTCCTCCCCATTATAATAACCCTCCCTTTTAATTAATTTCCCATTTCCATTAATTCCCCCTCCCATTTCCATTAATTACTATCATTTAAAATTCGACTTTTTTAATTCCTTTCCATTTCATATAATAACTTTCCCTTTAAATAAATTACCCACCCATTTTAAATTAATTCATTTATTAAAATCTTTTTCCATTATTACAATCCCTCCCATTTTAATTCCTTCCCTTTTTTAATAACCCTTTTTTAACATTTCCCTTAGTTTTCCCACTCCCCATCCCTTTTTAATTTATTAAATTCCCTCCCTATTTAAATTTTTTTAATTAATTTTTAATTAATTAAAAAAAAAAAAAACATAGCAGAGAGAGAGAAATAAGAGAATAATAACAGCAGAAATGAAATGAAGAAAATGGACTGAATACATAGAGAAAATTGCAGATTTGACATTGTGTGATTTTTCGAAGAATTGACATTTGAAGACAAGTTTGCCATCATTGAAAACAGCTCTTTGAAGAAAAATTTAGCTGCCTTAAAGGCCTCTTGCACAAGTGTTTTCAGCTGCACATTTACAAAATATTTTTGCAGAAATATTGTATTATATTGACATTGTATTGCATCTTCTTCATAGTTGCAATCAGTACTTGAGTTGTTGAAAAATTGTTGATTGCCCTCCATCATTTGAAGAGTAGATTTTTTACATGAGATTTCCATAGTTGGAAATTGTTTTGAGTCATTTGTATTTCTTGTTGCATCACATTGTAAACGGGTGCATTTTCGGTTGAAGCCGACACCCTTTCATTTTTGAGCCTAAGTTGTTGAAATGGCTAAAATCAATGAGTTATTAGAGTTGTTGAATAACCTCATTCATTCAAATGTTCATGACATGATAAAAATGAGCAAGGATTATCTTTGTAAAATTCATATTTGTTTGCAAGATGCACATGAAAAGATTGATTTTTTGCAGTTGGAATCTCAGCTCCAACAAGAAGAACTTCAAAAAAAGAGTCACCATTTTGAACCTGTTTCTGTTCAGAAGATTGAGATTGACTCCCATCAGCAGCATGTCAGTAAAGTTTCAGTTGATTCACATTCAGTTCCTTGTACTACAGCATATGTACATGAAGATGCAGCAGCTCAACCTACACTTCTCAAGCCCATCATCAGACCTTGGGAAGAGCTTGTCCACAACAAGCACAGAACTAGTCTTGGATATGACAAGGATGTCTCCTTTCATATTCTAGACTACACCAAGCCCATCATTTTTCAGAGTGCCGGATTCATGTATGACAGTTCACGTGCAGCTGTTCCAGATCCTGCTCCACAACAAAAATCACAGATCGTGAAATGCCAACACTGTGATCGAGTTGGCCATATGAAAGATCACTGTTTTTATATTCATCCATGCAAGCACTGTGGTCGGCACACTCATTCTTCAGACAGATGCTTTAGACACAAGCCTCCTGCAAGAACAAAGATTCATCTTGGATGGATCGCTTCTTGGCAATGGGCATTAGCAGCCAAGAAGATGTTTACGACACATGTTAGAACTTGTTCACGGATATTGAACAAACTTGCAATTGATTTTTCACCATCATCTCACCTTGTCCCTGACAAGGGGGAAAACGGTGGTCATGTACAAGATTCGACGACAGATCAAGCAAGCCTGAGCCACAATCTCTCATTCCATGTTCAGAGTTGTAGTCAGCAGTTCAAGCGAGCGTGAGCCACAATTCGTCATTCCGGATTCAGAGATGTAGCCAGAGACATGGATGCCCATGAGCATGCCTTCGGTTGGTGGACAACATTAAACCATCATCTTTGGTTGGTGGACAACCTAAAACCACCACAGGTAGTAGACCTCCCTTCTTTTAGGTTGAAGGTCTCCCTTTCATATATGAGGAACACTTCCTCTAGCAGAATCCCTCAGCTTAGCAGCCTTCAGCTTCTTGCCAGCTTTGGTTGAGTTCCAAGAAATGCTTCAAAGCATTCCAGAGTTGTTGGTAATCCTAAAACCATCACAGGTAGTAGACCTCCCTTATTTTAGGTTAAAGGTCTCCCTTTTTTATGAGGGACAATTCCTCTAGCATAAGCTTTCAACTTCTTGCAAGTTTTGGAAGAGTTTCGGGAACTGCAACAATTTTTGCGTTCCAGTGTTGGTGGTCATCCTTAAACCACCTATTTTTCCAACATTTCAGAGAGTTGATTCAGCCCAATTGCTGCCATGTATACTTTTCAGATTTGTATTACAACTCTTCTCTTGGACTCACACATACCCCTTCAGATTAAGGGGGGATGTTGGAACACCTAATCCTACATGGGTAGGTGTGGAATGCGAAAAGTCACAATGGAGTCCAAGTGACCTTGGAATATGAAACCAAGAGTCACACCATTGTACTATAAATGTACATCTTTGTATAATGGAAAATAAGAGAGCCTCAAGCTTATCTTTCATTGTGTTTTGAATCTTTTGTGTGTGTGTTTATCTTCCTCATACACCATGTGTGTGCTTTAACATGGTGTTTAACAATATCAAATCAGAAATCAACATATACTGTAATGAAATCAATGGGGATTGTCTTGTTACAAGTAGCATTTCAATTTACCACATGTGCAAATGTAGGTTCACATTCTATCATTAATGTAGTTTTAAAAACTTCACATGCCATACCAATTATAATTCAACTATCCAACAAAAAAATTTAACATTAAATATCACATGCCAAATGTAATTCAGATGACAACATTACTTCACATTCACATGCCAAAAGTACTAAAACCATCCAAAAATTAAATAAAACAAATTATATAATAACATTGTAATAAAATATGTCCAAAAATTGTAAATCTCACTTGAGTATCAAACTGTATCAAGTTTAAGTTTTTAAAACCACATCTAAACTGAAATCAATCATAAATCGTCACGAACAATGGAGATCTGGCGATGGAATATCATCTGCCTATCCTGTGAATAGGAAACCTACATACACAATGCACATGTACTTGAACATTAAAATTTGAAGTTTTAAAAATGAATGAGAATATATATATCTAGAACTTCATGTAAAAAAAATATATATAACAAAAAAATCATGCAATACCTCGTAAGGTTACCTCTCCATTTGATGAACAGGTTCTGCCATAGAAACATCTGCAATGGTAAACTATACAATATACATGTACAGATATATATATATATATATATAACTTTTAAACATAAATTTTTAACTTGTGAAAAATTGTCCATACTTGTGGCACATCTCCCAATGAAGTAGAAGGTATATATCCGAAGGAAGAAGAAGGTACCTCCATCCCAAAAACATCAGACGGAATCGGTACTTGTTAAAACATTTTATCAAATTATATATATACATACATGTACATGTGTGGCAACAATTATTTATTTTAGAGTCACTTAAAAAACACTAACATACATGTACCAACATATCATGATGGTCAGACCCATCTGCATCGTTTGAGCCAGAGGTCCCGAACGTAATATTAACATTTTCATCACGCATCATGCCTGAGAACTGCAAATGGTGTTTTAACATATAATCAAACATTTTTGTTAGATTAATGTACACATACAAATAAATGTATACATGTACATACACATGTATTTATTACAAATTGTACACATGTATATGTAAATATAATTTCAAACCCTAAGGTCACTAACACATACCGTTCTGGTGCCCTCTTCCTCATGAAAAATTAGGTCTTGCAGACCATTGCGAAAATTTATTGCATATGTTTGGAGATCTTCAACATTCATGTTGTAAATCTCCTCATTTGTACGATAAAAAAAATTGGCACGTGCATTTTCATGTGCTCTTTGTCGATTTAAACAAAGATTGACTCCACTCAATCCACTATGAACATTGTCGATCATAACATCTCTTGCTCCATGACTTATTTGAGAAGTCCCATCCATCTCTGATCGCAGGTTTTGACTCGAAACGGTCAACTCACCAATGGCGGCTCAGGGCGAGGCAACTCCACATCTCGCTTAGCGCTCTTACGTTGATATAATCGACCTCTCCCCGGGCCAAAAAATTCTGAAGGAAGGTCATTGTAGTCGGGTTTCATACCCAAAAAAAATTCTGCATAAAAAATTTGTGCAAAATAAATAGGAACCTCATCGTTCCATGGAAGCCTTCCAAAGGCCGCAAGATGTCGATCATACAAATAAGCAGCTTTGTCTGGGTGCTTGAAATACTGCACCTTCAACATTTTTCTTTTTGGCCCTTCCTTATAATTAAACATTGACTTGGAATCTGCTCTTGTAACTCTTTGTTTTATGTCCTGCCATTTATCGGGACCTATTACTATTTCTTTTCTCTTTCTCATCAGTTCTACAAATGAATCAGTCGTTGGCCCCAAATTTCTGTACACATTTATCATTTCACCCAATGAATGTGTAACTATTTCGAGGCTTTTTCTACTCTCAGCAGGTATAGACAAAGCCTCGAGATCTCTTTGCAATTTTTCATGAAGGCTTTGACACCTTTGTAAGGTGCATTCCACCATGTTCGTTTCCCATGGTATATCCATCTCCTAAGCCCATGATGTAAGTTGTCTTGCAGCTTGATGTATACTTCTTCTTGAATGTATACCTTTTCATCTGCGACCTTGCTCGAGCATTTTGATCTCTGCATCAATATATATATAAAATTTCGTATATTAGAAAAAACACATGTAAAACAAGTTGTACAAATTTAATGAAAAAATATTGAAATTGATGTCAACCTTGATGTTATTATTTAACATCATCTCCAACATGACCCTGATGAGAACCAACCCCAGAATGACATTGTGGGCTTGATTGAGTGACCACCAATGAGAACCGGCGGTAGCGTTGATTGGCAAAAGAGCCAATATCACCCCCTTAACGCAACCTACTATTACTCCTTTGTGGGATTCAGACCTTGTGTGGCACTCATGGATGGTGTAAAACCCTTCTCCTCTTGCCTCTAAAAATTAAAATTTGAAACATTAACATGTCAGCACTCACAAATTTAATAAAAAATCAGGAAATGTGCACACATGGAGATTTAAGATTATATTTAAATACGATTACATTATCTCTGATCCTTGACCTCCATATGGTAAGTTCGTATTGTCCTGTCCTCCATGATATATATCTATTGGTCGACATTCACAAAATAGATTTCAAAAAATCAATTTGTAATTTAGTGTACACAAATTATGTAGAACACAACTTTCAAACAAATAATTGATCATGTGTGAAACTAAATTTAATCGAAAAATATATTATAAAAATGATAAGTTCAACAAATTTCACTTTACATGGTGGGAGCACACTTGGTATAAAATTTCCTACTTATACACTTTAGTTTGTGGAAGAAATGACACATGTACATAGTTTACCTTAAAGTAGTTGTGTTTTACGGATATTAAAATGAAGAACTTCTATTTAGATCCATTCCAGAGATTGAATGTAGGGGCATTTACTAGATATGTCACCTTTCATAAAAGATGAGATCCAGAGGCTACCTGGCCCTTTACAGACTCCGCCTATAGAACTTGTAGAAGTAAACACTAGAGGCATTAACAATATCAAAGAACGTTTTCATGCTCAGACATGGGAATGTGTCTCTTTCCCTACACAAAAAAATAGTTCAAGGTAGTTAATCTTCATAGACACGTCATCAAGCAAGTCAATGTGATCATCCCCAACTTACTTTTTATGAAATTAGGCTTGGAATCCTCTACAACCTGGTGGATGGAGTTGAATGGGAACTAGGTTGAAAGGCCTTTACAAAATATATGCTAGTGAATAACACTTACTAGCATATATTAGTTATATATTTTTCAATTTCCCGAGGATTCCTTGATTTTTTTCTCCTACCATCTCCCTCTCTCACTCCCCAAATTATTGTCATCAAACATGCCCCATTGAGGATCTAGAGCAATGTTTGCACCACACTTAGAACTGTCATTGCTGCTAATTAAAATTGGAGTCATGTATACTAGATTGCTTGCTTAAGTGGCTCTTACTTGGACAATATCCTAAGATGAGTTTGACATAATGGTCATATGAGGTTGGAAGCTACTTAGTGTAATTTTCCTTAAATCTTCAAAAAAACAAAGCAAAAATGTCATTTTTGATCAGTTTTTATTAGCTTCTGCATATAGCAAATGTTATCACAATTGCAACACAATAATGTTCCATGAGTATGAATTATGAATGTCACAAGCCAAATGGCAAGGAAATTTGCATTCATTTAGGCAAAAGAAGGCTATGACATTAGGGTCCATGCTAGAAAAAATTATGCAAATAAAGTTGCTAAGTCTTGATACTTACCATGTGTTTCAAAGCCATAACGAAGGTTGGCTTTGAGAGTGTCCTCTCAAAGCCCTGTCTTGAGATGAAATTTAATTCAATGTCTCTTAGAGTTGCGAGGTGGAATTGATAGAACTATTTGATTTCTTTACCATAAATGGATCAATTGAAAAAACTGAAAAAAACTTATTTGTCATATTATATTTTGATGCTTATAGAGTGAAAAAACTGAAAGAATCAACTTGTAGGGTCATTTTAATGGTGGGTGGAGAATTGGGGTCTAAAACCTTTTGGAGTCATTTTGAGGTATTAAATGACATTTCCGGGGGTCAAACGATTATCCCTTGTGCCAAAATCTTGACCATTATTCTACACTTAAAGACATATCCAATGGTGCAAGAAAAACATCAAATGAAGTTCATTAAAAATTTATGCCTTTAGTAAGTTGACCTATCATGTTGACCAGGTCATGGTACGAGAGAATGACATTTTAGCCCCATTACTCATGCATGGCAAGCTATCTACATGTGGAATTTTAACAAGACTCTATAAAAGGTCTAAAATCACAAACCTCGTTAATGGTCTACAGAGTCAAATCTTACACCTAATTGGCTATCACGCTATGTTAAATACTTGGCCACTAGGAGGAATAAGAGTTCCATTTTGTGTTATTGTATTTTGTTCCATAGTTGAAAATACAACTAGGAGTGTGAAGTTAGAGAGAAAAATGTATGAAGTTAATTTTTATAGCAACCTGACACGGTAAAATTCAGTAGCTAACTATAGAGCATGTTTACATTTTAGTGTTGTTTTTCTCCCATAAGGATTTCCTAGGGAAAAAGGAGTCTAGAGCATCATTACTTTTTAGGGGTGCTTGTCTCCCATAAGGATTCATAGGAAAATACTTGTATTGATTGTCTAGAGATATATGTATGTGTTTGTTTCATTATGTTCTCTATTTCTTACGTTGTGTTTCATTATGTTTTATGTTTCTTACATTTCTGCCCTCCTATTTTTCTTTCCAATCAAGGTTTATAAAATAACATGAGAAGCAACATGAGACTTGGAACAATCATTTTCATTATCTATATGGAAGGCAAGAAGGATTATATACCCTTAAGCTTAAACTTACGTAGTTTGTCAATTTTTATCATATATTTTTTGGTAAGGGTAAATGTTTTTTATCTATAGTACAAGTCATGAGTTCCCCAATTTTACCTTATATGTAAAGCATGATTCTAGGATTACTACAATTTGTACTTGGTTTTTTAATGTGATGATGCCCTGTCTCAATCTAGACATAAGTGATGATGGTCTTCTCAAAATCAACTCATGTATCCTCATTAAATTTATACAAACATTTCAAATTCATATTTTCTTTCATAAAATTCTAGGAATATTAGAAGAATCAGTAAAAAGTGAGATAACCATCTCAATATGCCCCCCATAATTCATTTTATAAAAGATAAATTTGTAAAATCCCTTTCGGTAATAATGGCCGTTATTAATTAATTTAAAAACATAATATATAATAAAAAATTGACAAATAATTTTTTTGATGAAAATGTGCTATGAAAGTAAAGGTTTAAAGGAAAACATGTACAAGGCATAGTTGAGTACAAGGCATAGTTGAGCCAAATTATTATCTATTTATTGAACTAGAAAGGACATATAATTATTACACATGTTTAATTTAAATTCAAATTCTTCTTTGATTTATCTCCTATAGCTTAATGTAATGCTAGATATATAATTTAAGTTGAAGGCCCATGAGATAAATATGACTTCTATGTGACATTTGTATTGAATCATCTATTTGTTGTGTTATATAAACATAATTGGTACGCATATCTAAAGAGTCCAAATGCTCATTCAAGACCATTTGTAATTTCCTCATCTAACTTAGCCAGGGATTTGCAATACTATATTTGAGTTGGCTAGCTCCATTTCAAGATATTATGGTTATCCAAGAGGGGATATAAAAAATGAAAAGAAGGATGTTGTTGTAGGTTATCCAAGTCGGACATAGAACCAGTGCAGAAACCTAAGGAAAAACTATGTTTCAATGTCGAACCTTTGTAGAGGTTCTAGTACCTGAGAGTAAAATCTAGTTTGGGGTTGTTAAATTCTAACTGTACTGGTAATTGTGCTAGGGGGGAGAAATAGGATGTAATTTCCTCTTCTCACGGTTGGGAGTCTTGTTTTTCATGTGGATTCAACAAAACATATTGTACATATTAAATGAGGACATAATTATTACACATTTTTAATTTACATTCAAATGCTTCTTTGATTTATCTCCTATAGCTTAATGTATTATGCTAGATATATAATTTAAGTTGAAGGCCCATGAGATAAATATTACTTGTATGTGACATTTGTATTGAATCATCTCTTTGTTGTGTTATATGAACATAATTGGTACGCATATCTAATTTACATTACCTTAATATGTCATGCTTCTTTAATTTATCTTTTATAGATGACCGGAGCATCCCTTTTTAATCTATCCCTTTTGACTTCGGATATGTGGGCAATATTCATCTGCATATTTTTCTATCATAAAGCAGTGAGTAAAATTTTATTCCATTTGTGTCAATGTTAAGGTTAAGCACATGGATTAAAGTTTTATATATTAGATGAGGAGGCTATGTATTACATATGGTCTTGAATGAGCTTTTGGACTGTTTAGATATATATCTAAAGAGTCCAAATGCTCATTCAAGACCATATGTAATCCTCATCTAACTTAGCCAGGGATTTGCAATACTATATTTGAGTTGGCTAGCTCCATTTCAAGATATTATGGTTATCCAAGAGGGGATATAAAAAATTAAAAGAAGGATGTTGTTGTAGGTTATCCAAGTCGGACATAGAACCAGTGGAGAAACCTAAGGAAAACCTATGTTTCCAGGTCGAACCTTTGTAGAGGTTCCAGTACCTTAGACTAAAATCCAGTTTGGGGCTGTTAAATTCTAACTGTACTGGTAATTGTGCTAGGGGGAGAAATAGGATGTAATTTCTTCTTCTCACGGTTGGGAGTCTTGTTTTTCATGTGGATTCAGCAAAAAATATTGTACATATTAAATGAGGACATAATTATTACACATTTTTAATTTACATTCAAATGCTTCTTTGATTTATCTCCTATAGCTTAATGTATTATGCTAGATATATAATTTAAGTTGAAGGCCCATGAGATAAATATTACTTGTATGTGACATTTGTAGTGAATCATCTATTTGTTGTGTTATATGAACATAATTGGTACGCATATCTAATTTACATTACTTTAATATGTCATGCTTCTTTAATTTATCTTTTATAGATGACCGGAGCATCCCTTTTTAATCTATCCCTTTTGACTTCGGATATGTGGGCAATATTCATCTGCATATTTTTCTATCATAAAGCAGTGAGTAAAATTGTATTCCCTTTGTGTCAATGTTAAGGTTAAGCACATGGATTAAAGTTATATATATTAGATGAGGAGGATATGCATTACATATGGTCTTGAGTGAGCTTTTGGACTGTTTAGATATATATCTAAAGAGTCCAAATGCTCATTCAAGACCATATGTAATCCTTGTCTAACTTAGCCATGGATTTGCAATACTATATTTGAGTTGGCTAGCTCCATTTCAAGATATTATGGTTATCCAAGAGGGGATATAAAAAATTAAAAGAAGGATTTTGTTTTAGGTTATCCAAGTTGGACATAGAACCAGTGGAGAAACCTAAGGAAAAACTATGTTTCCAGGTCGAACCTTTGTAGAGGTTCCAGTAACTGAGACTAAAATCCAATTTGGGGCTGTTAAATTCTAACTGTACTGGTAATTGTGCTAGGGGGGAGAAATAGGATGTAATTTCCTCTTCTCATGGTTGGGAGTCTTGTTTTTCATGTGGATTCAACCAAACATATTGTAGATATTAAATGACGAATTTCACTCTCCCAATCATTTCTAAATCACCTATATCACCAAAAAAACATGTTTTAAAAGGACATACTTTAGTATGGGAAAGACCTTAGGTTTCAAATATTACAAGAAGGTTTTTGATATCGTTGAGAGAATGTGGAAAATAGAATCCATAAACAAATTATTTTTCAAAACGTATTACTTTCAAAGTATCACTAAGGAATGTACAAGGGTGTTCAATGAATTAACGCTATTTATTTAAATTCCATGATGTATATCTTACTCATAATTTTAAAAAATTATTAAATAATGATCTATATTGGATAATTATATTATTTGTCATATATTTTGATGCTTATAGAGTGAAAAAACTGAAAGAATCAACTTGTAGGGTCATTTTAATGAGGGGTGGAGAATTCGGGTCTAAAACCTTTTGGAGTCATTTTGAGGTATTAAATGACATTTCTGGGGGTCAAATGATTATCCCTTGTGCCGAAATATTGACCATTATTCTACACTTAAAGACATATATATCCAATGCTACAAGAAAAACATCAAATGAAGTTCATTCAAAATTTATGCCTTTAGTAAGTTGACCTATCATGTTGACCACCATGGTACGAGAGAATGACATTTTAGCCCCATTACTCATGCATGGAAAGCTAGCTACATGTGGAATTTTAACAAGACTCTAAAAGGTCTAAAATCACAAACCTTGTTAATGGTTAACGAAGTCAAATCTTACACCTAGTTGGCTATCACGCTATGTTAAATACTTGGCCACTAGCGGTAAATGTTTTTTTATCTATAGTACAACTCATGAGTTCCCCAATTTTGCCTCATGTAAAGCATGATTCTAGGATTACTACAATTTGTAATTGGTTTTTTATTGTGATGATGCCCTGTCTCAATCACTTGGCCATCTCTTGATGGGTAGTTAAATCTTTATAACAATACTTAATTAAAATTTATATCTATTTGTATGATGTGAAATTATGTAAAAAATGGTATACTAATTTTCATAAAATTGGGTTGAGTTTATCATATATTTCAATGAAAGTTGATTAAATATGTTTTCTTTAAAAGGATCTAACAATTTTGGTAAGGTATGAATTTGCAATTTTGTGTGGCTCTCTATCAACCTTCACTTAATCATTTCTAGAAAAAATCTACTTGCTCATTCGTATACCCACTTTATATTCAAATGCATGAGTTTTGAACTCTCAGTAACTATGTTTTTCCACGCGGTAAAATTATGTCATATAATACATTATGTCACATAAATTTACATTAAAACAATACATCTCCAACATTCTTAAACAAAAATTATTTTACTAATATATAATTTTAAATATTTAATATTCTAATAAAATTTCATCAATTATTTAATCATTCCAATTAAAATTAATCATGTATGTGTATTTGTTATTTGTTTTATATTTATCTTAACGCCAAATGAAAAGTTTCTTTAAAAGTATTTTTTTTTTTATATCCTAAAAAACTAGACTTAGATCAATGATTAAAACATTATCTTGATTATGATATATGATATATTTATTTTATATTTATATGAGAAGTTTTCGTAAAAGTATTCTGTGTATATCCCAAAATACTATATTTAGATAAAATTATTAAGACAATATATTGCCTATCAATGTCATGAGCTATATGATATATTTGTTTTATATTTATATGATAAGTTTCCATAAAAGTATTCTTTGTATATCCCAAAATACTATATTTAGATCAAATTATTAAGACAATATATTGCCTATCAATGTGATTAGCGATTAGATATGGCATGTGGCAAACACATTACTTTAAATGGAAAACCTTCCCTTGGTTCTATGAAGTGATGGTGATGCTTGTTGATTACATTTGGCCAACGCTAGCTTTCAAACAAATCAGTTAAAAATTAAGATTTATATGGTAAGGTTTTTATTTTGATAAAACCAATTCTTTTTTGTGGAGTGAGGAACATACTTTTGGAATGTGTGGCTTCGAGGAATTTTAGGGAAACCATGTGTGGAAAGGGACCTACTGTTAAACTTCCACCATATCCCAACCGACATAAAAAGTGCCATGATTAAATACAATATTTTCATATAAATGTTAGCAAGCCTTCCAAAACAGCTCATAGCTGGGTTGGTGGGGTATGACTGAACCCTATCAAAGAGTGTGGACCCTCTTAATGATGCAGGGTGAAACCTTTGGATTATTTGTGTACAAATGGTAAAAATTCAATTCATTGCAAGTTCAAGCATAGAATGTAGTAGAGATTAGTTTTCTTCTATATATTTAGAATCACTATTCTCCCTATAGAGAAGCCTAGAAGAGGAATAGGACTACTTAGGTGTCCATGAAAAGTAACGATACAGGGTAGTGTCACAATCTCAATGATCCTAGGTAAACTAAAATGAAATTATTTATTGGCAGTATCATGACCTAAAGTGGACCAATAATAATATAAACATACTTGTATCTCAGCAGGAATGAAAAGGCCAAGGAAAAATTGCATGTGCTCATGTTGGCTCATTCAGCGTACCAATTTCTAGATAGATCAATATTTTATCCATATCCAACTGCCTGCCAACCATTACAAAAGGCTTCTTGGACACTCCTGATTCTTCAGGAATTACCAGACCATTTGTTGGCATCGACTTGTTGGGTGCATATTGAAAGGTATAAGCTTTTAAGTACAGTTAATTTTCTCCCTTTCAGGCTCTATTTATGACAGTTTGCTATGAGACAAAGGATATTTGTTACCATAACTCTAGTGGGATTTCTTCTGAGCTTTTTTTCGCTGTATTTTTGGGTTCAGAATGTACCCACAAACCCGTTATTATGAAAAGGAAATTTACAGTGCCAGTGTGAGATGGAGATGATGTTACTGTTTGCAGAAGTTTGTAGCCATTCATTAATTACTTTCTAGGGTTCTGATCATTATAAAATAAGCTTTTAGGCCATTTCCTCTGCATTGCAATCTGTTGTGTGGAGTTAGATTCTAATATTGTCAAAAGCATTTCTCTTTTGGGTACTTATTCTAATAACATATTCACATATAGATACTATGATAAATGCAAGTGTAGCCATGATTGGGAAGATATATTCTGCTGATATATATTTTAATGTCTCGTGTTCTTAGTCATCGCTCTCAGTTATTTAGCATTATCATATTAGAGTGTTCAATGGTTCTAATCTGGGTTCGTGACAGGTACACCATATACAACTACTGCACTGACAGAGTGAGGTATCCTACAATGTCTCCAGAGTGCACCAGAGACCGTGACATCTAATAACAGCCTCTTTGGAATACATAGCTATATTTATCTTCTATATTCTATTCTTCTTCGACAAATGGCTACGTCTAATTATGTTATAAATGCCTTTTTATTGTAACAAAATGGCTTATCTGTGTTGATCCTAAAATATTTATAATGCCAATAGGTAGTAGATTTGTTGACTACTGTAATTTTCAATATATCCTTACTACAATATGGCATTAATATTTGTTCAATTCCACAATCTGTGAGTTACAAACGTTCGTCCATTGAAGGAGCATAAATTTTTCCCCAAAAAACTAGAGTTACAAGTTTAAATGGTAGTAAGGATTTAAATGTAACATACACCTAATTTATGATATGATTTTTCACCATTTGAAAATTCAGCTGGGAATAAATCTAAACCATAAACCATAAAAACTCGCGCGATCTAAGCCATAAACCAGCTGGGAATAAATCTAAACCATGATTTTCTGTTCGAGCCTTACCCGCGCGGATGGCAGGAGCAACAGGGCGGCAACAGCAGCACGAGGGCGTCGACAGTAGCAACAAGGCGTCGGCAGCAGCAACAGCGTCGACAGCAGCAACAGTAACGCGCGAAAAATTAAACGGTAAACCATAAAAACTCGCGGGCGATTTATTTATAGAAAATAGTTCGGCCGAACTATTTTAAAAGTAAAAATTCGGCCGAACTCATAGTTCGGCCGAAGTTCTTTAGTAGTTCAGCCGAACTTTAATTGTCGGTTTTCCAAACTACGGCAAAAATTATGTTTGCCAACACCGTCAGTGTGCCATCATTGTTAACGGAATCTAGAGTTCGGCCGAAATTTCTGATAAAGTTCGGCCGAACTTGTGAAAATGTTCGGCCGAACTATTGTTGGAAAAAAAATTCGGGCCCCGATTCTCACAAAAGTGTAACCCAGCTTCACGTTTCCACCCTGAAGTTTAAGGTCTCTCTCTTTGTTAAGAGGAAAATCCCAATTGAGGTAAGTGTCATAATTGTTAAAACAATCTTTGAGCATCTACATTATTATAAATGTAAAGGCTAAGAAATTGAAATATCATAAATTGAAACCAGCAAAACCTAATTAATAAGACAATCACTACAAGAAAAAAGCACATTGGTGAGGGGCGAAAATGGTCACCATAAGCTCATTGGTGAGGGTCAAAAGAGCCTTCGTCACCAAAAACTGAACGTCACCAAAGGTGGCGTCGCCGAAAGTATAGGTGTTGTGGTGACATTCAAGGTCCGTCACCAATAATTGTTTATAGTGACGAATAGTGACCGTCACCATTTCATATGAGCAATGGTGACGTACAATAGCTTCCATCACCAAAAAACTGAACGTCACCAAAGGTGGCGTCGCCGAAAGTATAGGTGTTGTGGTGACATTCAAGGTCCGTCACCAATAATGATTTATAGTGACAGATAGTAACCGTCACCATTTCATATGAGCAATGGTGACGGACAATAGCCTCCGTCACCAAAAAACTGAACGTCACCAAAGGTGGCGTCGCCGAAAGTATGTGTTATGGTGACATTCAAGGTTCGTCACGAATATTGATTATAATGACGGATAGCGACCGTCACCATTTCATATGAACAACAACAATTTTTTGTGATGGACCTTTCATGGCTGTCACTATTGGTGCATATATATGGCGACGTTCATTGACCGTCACCATAAACGCATTGGTGAAATCAAGGTCCGTCACGAATAATGACTATAATGACAAATAGTGACCCTCACCGTTTCATATAAACAACAACAATTTATGGTGACGGACCTTTAATGGTCGTCACTATTGACATGTATATATGGTGGCATTTGTTGACCGTCACCATTTCATATTTTGGTGAGGGTCGAAAAATGTCACCATAAGCTCATTGGTGATGGTCAAAAGAACATCCGTCACCAAAAACTAATCTTCGTCATTCCCCATATATGAATATCAGGGCATGATGGAATCGAACCACCAACCTCCTGCTTGTAAAGCAGGTGCTCTTCCATTGAGCTAGCACCCTTTAAAGAATTAGACTTTAAACTAGCAATTTCCCCTAAAGGTGCAAAGATACACCAAAGGAATAAGAACCAGGAAAACCGAAAGAAATCAGTGTCCTTGCTCCTATTTTTATTCTATGACACTCTACAAAGTATGATCTTGATCTATGACATATTTGTGCCGAGTG
This sequence comes from Pinus albicaulis, assembly GCA_034641835.2. NCBI lineage: Eukaryota > Viridiplantae > Streptophyta > Pinopsida > Pinales > Pinaceae > Pinus > Pinus albicaulis. Next base: position 1,233,935,814 of record CM076578.1, on the reverse strand, counting down.
GTTCTAATTTAATAGTAAATGTTATATTAGATAAAATAAATGAATAACTGAGAGTCCTTACGGGCTAATTTTTAATCCTTACACCAAAATCTCTTAATATTCAAGTCTATGGAACAACTCGTTCAAAGTTCAAACTGAAGTAGATTTTAAATGGAAAGCCTAAAACTAGCTAAGTAGTTTACAAGTTAACATTTTGGATATAAATTATGTTCAATTTATATGACAAGTTATGCCATAACCTTGAAACTAGTTTCTTAGCTAAAAGAATTTCTTAAGTCAACAATGACAAAGAAAGATAGTCATGGCAAGAAAAATTCTCTTGTTTTTTCTAATGAGGGTGCATGTAACTTGATAAAGGTAGTATGAGAGTATCAAACCATAAACAGTTTCACTAAAACATGGAAATGACAAAGTCTTGTTAAGCAACAAAGGTTTAGTTGAATATATGAAAAGCATCGAGCTAAATGATATAATTAAACTAAAATTAACTGTAAAAAAATGAAATTTCCATCATATACCATTTGGTTTGGTTAGTTCTTCAGAAAGAGAAAGTGCAATTGCATGATCCAGCACCTCATCTTGATTATGTAATGGACCATCCTGAACAAAAATGTCCACATACAACAATCAATGTTATTGTATTGGTAAGACTTTTGATATAATCTATCAAAGCATGTACTATGTAGGAGAATAACTGGTGGTTGAATTACTTCTCTACTCGCATGTACTACCTTTGGTAGTTGAATTACTTCTCTACTTGCATGTACTACCTTTGGTAGTTGAATTACTTAGAAATAAAAATCCTTATTAGAAGATAACACAAAGAAAAGCAGAAGCCTTTGAATATGGATGGCCATCTTGATTTTATAGAGTTATAATTGAATACTAAAGGACTAGGAATGTTGCAACGAAATAGATGGATGGAGTGTAATAAAAAGAATTTGGATAATTTAGGTTGCACATATCTTTAAATGGAACCACTTTTTCCTTTTGGATTCCCAGTCTTTAATATGCAAATAAAATTTTCTATTCAACCAAACAGCACAATATTTTTAAGTCTTAGTTGCCTGAAACAGGGTAAGGACAACATTTGGAAACGGGGATGACTTTTGAAATGACCACTTTCGAAACCTTTGGAAACAGAGCAACGAGCACTTCCACACATAGGTCCAAAAGTCATGACTTAGGACCATGAGCACACCTAATTGAGGGATGATTAAATATGAAACGAATTGGGCTGCAATTATACTCAATTAAATGTAAAGCAATGATTAAAATCTATATAAATGACTTAGAAGTCAAACATGACAACTTTGGAATATGGTAGAATGTTGGCATAAAAAATTTGTTCATTATACATTCTCTTTCGTTCAATTTTGATGCTTTACTTCCAAATTAGGTGTTTTCTTTGTTCGAGATAGCAATCCGTACATCTAGGTCGAACCATTAATGATGCCCACAATGAAGGGGCATGTAGCTCTGTTGTGTATATTAATCCGTCTTGCGGACAAGACCGATCTCTCTAGTACAAAAGGTAACTAGCAACAAATAGCCAATTATAGTAATCTCTCTCTAAGCATGTAAGATTCATAAAACACTATATAGGTGTGAGACCTACCTTATGTCCAACGCTTGCTTGATTTTGTTGAAGTCCTTCCCGTGCACTGAAGGAACGTTCCTCGTGAATCTGCAATCACAAACAAGCAAAAAGATTAAGCAGCACCTGTATAGACATTATTATAAATCATACTTATCATAATGATCAAGGAATTTATGAAATAAACCATGAATAGACAGTTTAATGAGAGAAATGAGTATATTTGTATTAATTTCAAATTTAGAAAACCTTTACAACCTGTGCCTTGATGTTGTGCAGGTCCTCCCGGGGTCCGAAGCAGGAATCTCTTCTATTATGACAAGCATTGCACTCTTTGAACCAAGACAACTAGAAAAGAGTGATTTAACCTCACAGAAAGTCTTAGTTATTTGAGACTGAATCTCAACAGCATTTAACTTCAAATCTCTTCAGCTTGAACTCCCTTTGAGGCTACCCAAGGCCTCTTTTTATAGTGGAAAAGAGGAGGTTTCTAGTTCCAAATATGAAGGGATAGAATCCTCCTTCAAAGGGATAAGCTCCTTATATCAAGGGGTTAGCTCCATCAAGTGAGGGATGCATGAACCTTCTCAAAGCGTATCCATTCCCGAAAATTCCCATCCAGAATCTTCTAGAATTCATCTGAAATTCACTTTTTATCTTTACTTTCTCGCCTTTTTGTATTTTACAGAGGTCCGCACCCATTACACAAAGAAAGTGCGTTATGGTTCCGCAGGCAGGCTGAGATTTAGGTGCGGGACCGCAGGGAATGAACAAAGAATGTGCGATACCAATTCTTAGGGGATTTTAGGGACTTTTCTTTGATTTTGAAGCTTGACATGAGGAGCTGGTATGTTAGACTTGAAAAAGGAGGAAGTATGAGTAATAATGAGCTCATACTCATGGTAAAATGTCAGGATGACAGATTTTAGTGTAACAAATTGCCCCCTAAAGTGCAAAGTCTGGAATAGATGAAGCTGTAGTCTGTCATATATGAAGAGTGCGGTACTTTATCATTTCAAAGATCATCCTGTGGACACCCCAGTCGGAACCTATAAAAACATTCAATGCAAAATATATACATGTATATGTCATCACTGAGGTAGGCATTCCCATACTCAGATAAAAACTAACTATAAACTAACTGAAATCGTTCTGATACGGGAATGATTTTGAATACATCATAGTACAAATATATGTAGACACAGTATGGACGCAGCCATCTGTTTATCAAAAGTCTACTGTATAGATGACAACAAAATTCCTCGCAGCCTGGATGGTGGAAACTAGATCCAGGGTCTTGATTTCCGTATCTCGAACCAGTATGATTCTATCCATGTGAATGAATGTATTGAAGTCGAACATGGTAGAAACCACTTGATTACCAGTCAATGATGTGAACTGTTAACAAGTGTGAGAGAAACCACCAGTAATGTCAATGGCTCTCAAAGTACTCAGTACAATCCATGAAATGTGAATGAATGAGTTGAAGTCGAACATCTCACGAAATCATTCGATCGAAGGTCAATGATGCAACCTGTCGTCAAAGGCGAGAAACCTGCCATTGAGGCATGCAGATTTCAAGGTACTGACGATTTCTAGATCAACTTCCTAGATAATGTGTTGATGTCGATAGAAAGTGATCTGTCGTAGGTAAACCCACAACACGAAATCATAGATCAAGTTTTGAAAATATATTGGCAAGGACTGACTCAGGGATGGTCAAAGATGGATGACAGATATTTTGCAGATGAATGGTTTTATTTAAACTGTTCTCTTGGACACATAACGACACTGCAGATGGCTTGGTGATAATTGACCCAAAGCTAATACCCAGAAACTGGCTGAAAACTTTCAATGTGGTTTGATTAACTATTAGGCAAAGGATTTCCCAACCCAGGTGAATATAAGTGTCGTGTCCAAGAGTGGTTGACTGAGTTTTCGAAGATTAAAATACAACAAACATGCCCATTTTTCTCTCTTTTCCCCCACCATTTCTGGCAAGTACCTCTTTATTTTTGACAAGCTTGAGGAGGATAACATTTTCTTGATTATAAGCTCATCCTTCGGATGAGTCCAACTTAGTTTAAAATTCGAACCCTAAGAAGGAGTGGTTCGTTCTTGTTGAAAATTAAACAGGTCCTTTACTGTTAAGTTTTAACGAGTCCAGTATAGGAGAAACTCGGTGTTTTTCAGTTTTAGGGAGTCAGAAGAAAAACTTAAGAAGACTCCATTGGTGTTCTTTTTCGTAAATTTAGTCTCTCGAGCCCAAAAAAGGATAAAATAATGTGGGAGAGAACTCTATTGACCGTATTTAGTCAACGTATACCTTTTTCGTAAATAGTCCATTTTAGTCCGTAAAAGGGGTAAACTTATACTGAAGGGACGATTGTTCATTTACTTTAACGAGTTCGAATATTCAAGTACTCGGCAATCTTTTCATATTTAGAGACTCTGAAAAGGGCTTAAAAGAGAACTCCAAAGTTTCTCTTTTTCGTAAAATTTTGAAAGAGTCCGAAAAAGTGATAAAAGTATGCTCTTTGTTGAAAAACGATCATTTCACCTGAAAAATCATGTTTCTGCACAAAAAATCAAAACATTACACATACCTGTTTAAGATAAGTAAAAATGCTTTCAAAAAATACCCTTTTAAAGTGAAAAATAAACAAATTAAAAATTCATTCATTCGAAAAAACTTATAAAAAGGACTTTTTCTATTTCATTTTTACCGTTCAGTTGCAAAGTGAAAAGTAAAAAGCTTTTGGATAAAAAAGTTCCCGTGAAGATTCTGGAAAATTCAACCGTTGGAATCGAAAATCATCAGTCCCAGGTAATCCACGACCTCCTTACCTTGTTTTTATCCGTTTGAAGTTCATTTTTAGGCTTTAGTTTGATTGTTTAGGGCAAAAAATGGTTCAAAAATGCGCTCGCGGGGTCCGCAGGTGGGACACAGGTTACCTGCGGACCCCAATTTTTTCTTAACGGGAAAAAATCGTGGGTACCACACCCGGCATTCATCCCGCGTGCGGAGCTACGCTCTATTTACAAAGAGCGGGTGCGGTACCTGCGCGGTCACTTTTAAAACACGGTTTTCTCATTTTTCTGCCAAATTTTTTTAAATGAAATCATTCTAACTTGCCTTATTTTATGTTGCAGGATTAACAAGATGCTTATTTGGTGAGAAAGAGAGCATGAGGAAGTGGATGAAGCTATAATACTTGATTTTCCCACACAAAGGGCATTAAAAGCATGCAGCTTATACAAATTATGGGCCATCTCTGGCATGAGGGCACAAGTGGAACTCTTAACATGGTTGGTAGACAGATGGCATGTGGAGGACCAGTGTTTCTTCATTGGTGGCCACCGGCTCAAAATTGAGCTGGAGGATATATACTTTTTGACTGGTTTGTCCAAGAGGGGTGAACAAGTATCCTTGTTTGGGACTAGGCCAGGTGGCCAGACTGTCGCTAGTCTTCAACTCGAATTTTTCAATGATCAGGCAAATCCTCGGGACAAACGGATTAACATAAAACATATCATACATCCTGAACTGAAGGTTATAGCATTCACTGTTACCAAACTATGTGGGAGCGTCGCACTGCATGTGGCTACTGGTTCCCAAATGCGTGTTGCAGTGGACTGTTTTCGCGGCACCATCTTCAACTGGTGTGAAGCTGTGTTGGCCAATATAAAAGGCCAACTTACCAGAGCAAAAACCGGGAAACTAAAAAACTTTGGATATGGATCCATCGTCGTTTCTTTTGCTTTGGAGAGGATCCCCCTATTAGCTCCACAAAGTATTGTCGTTGGTACCGGTCGACCTCGAGAACCAAGAATGGTTCGTTGGTCCGCGCTGATGGCCCGTCATGCTATTGAGGGCACTGAGATTGTACGATTCCCTTCTTCATATTTTCGTTGGCTGGATCGCCAACTTTTTGTTATAGAGGATTTTCCGTATGCCGGGATGGATTTCCGCAGTGATAGAGAGATGTCTCTCCCGGCAGGGGAACAGTGGGATGATTCAGGTAAAATTATTTTTCAACATTTGCTAAGTGCTAATTTTTTTTAATTTTTTATCGTCTTAAAAAACTAATAATCAAAAGTTTTTTGAATATAGATGTGGGTCCACAACGACCAGCTCATCTCCAACCTTTTGAGAGGAGACAACCAGTTGCGCCCACACCAGCCCCAGCAGGCCAATCAGTAGAGATTTTGACTGATTTGGAGCATCATCTAGAGCGCTTGACTCTAGATATACCAGCAACCAGTATAGATGAAATTCCTCTCAGGCTACAAAGATATGTGATTGGAGTCCCAGGACCTTTCAGGAGGTTCCTATGCAGGGTGGCCCGAGCAGTTGTTTCTTATCAAGATCATCATCAGTAATGGGATGATCGTGTAGACTCATTTTTGTACTTTTGTATTATCATTTTTGCCGATCATAAGGTGTTTCCAACCTATGATTGAAGACAATGTATATTTTTTGAACACACTCCTATGATATATATCACTATTTTGACGGCTATCTGTGTACATATGTGAATGTTGTTTGTTTTACTGCTTTTAATTATTGCAAATGTCTATTTATCATACTAGAAGCAATTGAATCTGCTAATGTATTTAAATGTCTTAGAATATGCTGATATTCAATGTAATCAAACTCACGTTCCAAGAGACGAACTCTCAAAAATAACCGTAATAACACCGGATTTCTAATGGTATAAACCCTGTTAAGCTGTAATACAACAAGTTCAGAATCCAACCTTACAATCAAACTACGAATTCCAAATGATATGGACTCAGATAATAACTCAATCACTGCACTATACTCGGCAATGTTATTTGTTGTTTGACCAAGGCTTACCCCATGCATGGATACTAACTCGTCAGAGGGAGAATAGATAACCCAAGCTGCGGAAGAAATGTTCCGTGTACTACGACAAGCACCATCAGCAAAACCAATGTAGGTTTGAAGAGACGTCGACATCTGCAATATCAAGAGTAAAACTCAGATAAGCAGTCATAGTGACAAAAACACACTTCTAAACTAGGCACACTTTTCTAATCTAAAACACACTAACAGTAAAGAAATCTAAACTAACAAAAATCTCCACACCTCGTTTAAGCATAATATCGCTTTAGATAAAGCCCATTTCTGGGTTTATCCAAAGGGACACCGTCAAAATCTATCAACTCATAGGCCCCTTTTGCTAACTTTCATTTCACAATGTAAGGACCATGCCACATAGGCACGAATTTCCCAGCTCCTAGCTTGTCATTAGTTTGATCATAAAGTAAAACTAGGTCTCCTTCTGAAAAATTTTGAGGGGTCACATTTCTATCATGCTGAGCTTTTATGCTTTTAACATGAGCCTCGTTTGCTATTGCAACATTTCTTCGATTCTCATCTAATTGGGCTAAGTAAAAGAAACGTTTTTCCTCTTCAGACGTAGCTGGAAGTAATTCTACGGCTAATTTTAGTGACGGTATTTCGCATTCAATCGGTAGCACAGCTTCCAAACCGTAGACCAATTGAAAAGGAGTGAAACCCGTTGATGTTTTGACTGAGGTTCGATATGCCCAAAGCGCTGAAAATAACATGGAATGCCAATTCGTCTTATGAATACCAATAATTCGTTTGATCATGGTGACTAAAAATTTATTAATGGCTTCAACCAGACCATTTGCTTGTGGATAGTACGGAGTGGAACTATCGTGGCGTAGGCCAAGTTGTTCTGTTAGTTCAGTCATCATGATATTCCGAAAATGACTTCCATGATCCGTAATAATAGCTTGAGGAACACCGAACCTAGCAATTATGTGATTAAATACGAATGTTGCAGCAGTCTTGCCGTCAGCTGAATATGTAGGCATCGCCTCGACCCATTTCATAAAATAATCTACTGCGAGAATAATATAGGCATGCCCCCCGGCCGAGTGAGGGTTACATGTGATAAAATCGATACCCCATTTTGCAAATGGACCAACAACAATTATAGGGTGAAGAGGAGTGGGTGGCGCGCGCATTTTTCTATCAAAAATTTGAGAGTTGTGGCATTTCCGAACCGCATAAATGCAATCTTTGAACAACGTTAGCCAGAAATAACCTGCACGCAATATCTTTTGGGCTATGGCATACCCAGACATATGACCGCCACATTCTCCAGAATGACAGTCATTTAATACCTTTTCAGCTTCTTCATGAGTTAGACAACGTCGGAAAACAGAATCCGCTCCTCGTCGATAAAGTGTATCACCAATGATATTATATTGTTGGGATTGGAAGCGTATTTTCCATCGCTGAGTTCGTGAAATGTTCGGACGAAAAGATTGGGTTTGGAGATACACAATAATATCCCCATACCATGGATCAAGCGTACTGATAAGAAACAAAGATTCGTCCGCAATGGACTCTTCTGCCACTGTTTCAGTATCAGTAGAGGGGAAATCGCACATCAGTTCTGCAAATACCAAAGATTTCTTTGCCTTGGATTTTTCAAATTCCAAGTCAAATTCCTATAGGATAACTATCCATTTGGAATATTTGCCCCCTAGCAATTGTTTGGTCAAAATATACATCATAGGGTTGCAATTAGAAATTACCGTGGTTTTACGTAACAAGATGTAATGTCTAAAACGTTGGATAGCTTGAACAGCTGCCAAAGCCAATTTCTCCACATGTGTGTATTTGATTTCAGTCGGATGCAGATTTTGACTAAGATAATAAATCACATGTTCATTGTGAGATTCATCTTCCTGAACTAGTACCATCCCAATGGTGGAATGAGAAGCAGCGAGATACAAAATGTAATCTTGGTTGTAGTTGGGAGAATGCAATAACGGTGCATGGGTCAACGCGTGTTTAAGTGCATCAAAAGATCGATCAGCGATCTTGTCCCAAAAGAACGGAATGTCCTGTTTCAACAACCGGGTAAAACCCTTTGCAAGCTTGACATAGTTCGGAATAAACCTACGTAAAAAGTTTGCTTTCCCCTGCAAACTTTGGAGTTGGCGTAATGTCGAAGGAGGAGGCAATTTAACAATAGCTTCGACCTTCGATGGATCGACACGAATGCCTAATTTCGAGACAACAAATCCCAGTAATCGACCCAATTCTACGCAGAAAACACATTTATGCGGATTCAGCCTTATCCGATAATGCCTACATCTCATAAAAATTCTCTTAAATGAGTGGGATGATCGGCCCGACGTAATGAATGTGCCGGTAAATCATCTAGATATGGCTGAATGATGTGCTTAATGTCATGAAATGCATAAGACATAGCCCGTTGAAAAGTTGCTCCAGCGTTCTTTAGTCCAAAAGGTAGTTTACAATAGGCAAACGTTCCCCACGGACAAATGAAAGTTGTTTTAGGTTGATCTGCAGGGAGTATGTTTATTTGATTGTAGCCTGAAAAGCCATCCATGAAGGAAAACAATTCACTACCAGCACAATCATCGATTATCTGATCGATATAGGGAGTTGGATAATTTTATTTTGGACACGCTCGATTAATATCCCTATAATCGATACATACTCTTATTGTTCCTTGTTTTTTAGTCAGAGGAACAATATTTGATACCCAATCTGTTAAGAGAATTGGATAAATGAATCCTGCTCGAAGTAATTTTTCAACTTCAGTTTTTATAGCAGCAGCTTTTCTAGGATGAATTTTACGTAATCGTTGACGAACAGGTTTAACATCCGGGTAAGTCTTGATTTCATGTACTACGATCGATGGGTCGATTCCTGGCATTTCTTCATAAGACCAGGCAAACACGTCACGGAATTCTTGAAATAGGGCTTTATAAGTCTGAATTTCTTCATCTGAACAGCAAGCACCTATATGAATGTTTTCAATTATTCCTGGTTTTACTGAAATGTCAATTGGAACCGTTCTAGATATATTTTCCAAATTTAACTCAGAATCGGGATTTTGCAATGGATTCTGAGGTTCCTTGGCATATTCAGCAGTAAAAATTGAAGAGAAATCATTTTCACAATGATCTAATTCCGGTAAAAATGAAGATCGGTGATGTAGATCTTCCCATGGTAAATCATCAACAGACAAAAACTCACGAATTTGCTCATCTGTATGAACAATTTCAGGAAATGTTGTTGTTACTGAACTAGATATAGAAAGTGATTCCTCTTGGATCCCATTCATTGGATCAACTTTGGTTGAAGAGGGGTCGGAAAAAGACTGTACAGCCTGGTACGCAATTTCAAATGGACTCAAGGGCATCATGCCATCAAATGAGTCTATCTCGGATTCGGAAGGAAGAATCCAAGGATCATCAAACATAACTGTGTCTGACGAAATCATATGAATAGTTGCAGTAGAAGGTGATACGTTAGGAGGAGGAAAGGAAAAAGTGCCTAGTAAACCAGAATCTTTAACCAAACCTACTCCAACATCCTTATAAGGGATATCCGTTTTACCAACATGCTGGATTGTTTCTGTAGAGGCTGGGTCAGACGAAAAATAAGTTAACTGATCTATTGTTACAATCTTTCCTTGGTATGGAAATTTTATAAGTCGAAAGACCGAAGAGACAACAACAGTCATAGCATAAGACCAACTACGACCCAGTAGAAGGTTGTAATCTAGAGGGGCATCAACCACGTCCACATCTAGATTAACGATTTTTCCTTCAACCCCTATGGGTAAATCCTGCAAAATACCATAAGGTTGAAAACCTCGACCATCAAAAGCTTTTAGAATCGTCGGAGATTGGTTAAGTGTAGGAGAACCAAGAGATTTCCAACACTGAATTGACATAATACACGTTGAAGCTCCCTCATCAATCATAGTCCGAAAAATAGGTCTGTTTTTGACTAACACTGGAATCTGGAAAGCCATTTGGTGAGGAAGACGTGGTGTACTATTTTCTAAATCGAAGATTATAAGGTTAGAATCCTGCACATCAACAGCTCCTATGGCAGACAATAATAATTTACGCTGTGCTGGACACGATTGCAGCACTTCCAAAGCCGACATTGCTGAAGGAGAAACAACTAAATCTTCAACAATGTTGTAATTCTGAGCAGCTCTCGCATGTGGATTGAAAGCTGATTTATGAAGAACATCTTTAGCAGGCAGTTTGATTATCAAGTCTGGATTTTGTTTCTCGATCTGTAGTGGACCGGAAACAGGAGGAGTTGTATTTGATGTGTTGGCATTAGAAGACTCTCCTTCTTTGCCATCGACGGGATTCTTAGAACCGTAATCTTGCGATCGCGTCGCAATCCATACATGAGACATCATCACAATAGGCTCTTCTAAAGTAGTCGAGGAAGAACCAATCATTTTACTATCCTGAATTGGAAAAGGATCCTTCAAGACAGCAGGTTGCTGTGATCCTTTAACGAGTTTCGTAACTTCCTCTCGATATGGACATTCTTTCATGAAGTGATCTTGTTCACAAATGAAGCAAGGATAGCGAGGTTTACGTTTCTCTTCATTGGATTCTTCTTTATCTGTTTTTTCTTTCGAATTATTTCTGTTTTTGCTCCTCCCCTTCTTTTTACCACCGGATTTTGATTTGGCTGTAGATGTTTCGACGACATGAATGTCGGCGGAAACTTCGGGAAAGGATTCTCCTTTCGGGGAATCAAGTAAAGTTATAATTGGAGAAGAATTCTTTGAGGATTTCTTCTTACTTTTAGAACTAACTGTACCAATCATACCATCAGCGGCATGAGACCCTGAAGGAGCAGCAGCTATTTGACCTTGTTTGGGTAGATCGGGAATTTTCTCATGTAGAGTACCTGACTGCGTATAGACGAGGTCAAGGTACTGAGCCTGAGCAATTACTTGCTCTTCAGTAACAACACCAGCCTTAGATACGTCTTCAGTGATCTTAGGAAACAACGATTTAACAAACCATTCTGCCAAAATTTGATCCGAAATATAAAATTTCACTAAACGTCGTCTACGTCGCCACTCATGGATATGATCAGAAATATACGTGGACGTAGATTTTTTTAGCGAAGTTAATAATTCTGTGCCATTGTCCTATCTGACAGGAAACTAGAAATGAGTTAAGAAAGATGTTGCTAACTGACTGAAATTATGAAACGAGCCTCGTGGCAACTCAATGTACCATTTGGCTGCAAGACCTATGAGTGTTCTCTAGAAAAGACGTAAACGAATTGAATCATCAATTATTGAATTAGATGCACACCAAAGGTGATAAGTCATAACATGATTGGATGGATCTTCTCCTGACTTACTTTCAAACTTTGGTATATCACTGGGCAACTTATGAGGCATTGACGGCCAGTTCTGATAATAAAAAATAGGATCATTTGTAAGGCGTGTCAAATCAGGTAAGTCCAAAGTTGCGATAAACGGCAATTGACGGTTAGGGTCACGAAAACCTTGAGAATCCAAAGCAAATCGAGGAGGTGGATACCCAGGATAACTAGGAATCGGATTAGCATTAGGTATCGTATAAACTCCTGGATAACCAGGATGAATCGGACCATACTGAGGTTGTTGATAAGTATAACCAGGGTATGGTTGATAGCTCGGATTCTGTACATAGGGACCAAATTGTGGCTGTCCCTGGTACGGTTGATAATTAAATTGAGGTTGACTCGTAACAACTGTACTTGTACCGGCTTGTCCTGCAGGCATCTGAACTGTGGTCTGAACTGAGGGTCCTGACTGAGGTACAGAGACTTGAGGGATTTGCACGGATACAGGGATAGCTGAACTCGGGACTACAGACACTCCAGAAACAGGTGTAACAGGTTGAACAGACGTTGCAGCAGTTACAGCAGTTTGGGGCGGAGTCTGGGGTGTACTAGGCCCAGCCTGCTGAACTGAACTAGGTGCAGGAGTTTGAATAGCTGGCTGAACAGGTTGCTGAGTTGAACCAGAAACCAATGGCTGGCCAGGTTGATAAGGTAACTGAACATTAGGCTTCAAAGGTTGTTGATATTGGGATGGATCCCACACCATCATTCCGGGGTATTGTCCCGTAGAAGGTTGAACGTAAGGACCAAAACCTGGTTGAACGTAGGGTTGATAATTAAAAGGTAAATTTCCGGCTCCTTGAATAGATGGTTGACCAGAAGGTTGTTGGTAACCTTGCATTGGGTACTGCCCTTGAGGTTGATAACCTTGAGGCACGTACTGAAGCTGGGGTTGTTGAGGACCCTGAGGAGCATATTGAGTTTGGGGCTGACCTTGAGGAATGTACTGTCCTTGAGGTTGATAACCCTGAGGTATGTACTGTCCTTGGGGTTTCCCCCCAAAATAATATGAATCCACAGTTTGTCCTGGGAAAAAACTACCTTGAGGTTGTGCCCCGGGTGGTAACTGACTACCTTGAGGTTGCCCCCCAGGCGGTAATTGACTACCCTGAGGTTGCCCCCCAGGCGGTAACTGAGTTCCCTGAGGTTGTCCCCTAGAAGGAAACTGACTGCCTTGAGCTTGAGGATTGGGAATATTACCAGACATCATAAAAAAAAATTTTGCGTTCGACGTTTCAATTTTAAGTCCATCAAGACCAGATGATAACACGTTTTCGATGGGTTGAGGAGTTGCTCCCGAGAAAGTACCAGACAAAGACTGATATCCCGAAGGAACAGAAGGACCACCATGTAAAAATGATTCAGGCGTTTGAGAAAACATGGATGACTCTCCAGCCATAATAGATGACGGATAATATCCTCTGGGTGTAGGATGAAATGGAACTCGAGGTGGATAAAAAGAAAGACCCGGATTCTCTAAAAAATCAGTTAAAGAGAGATACCAGGGATTAGTTCGAATGGGGCTGTAGAAAATAGATTCACACTCCCTAAGATTTAACGATTGAGGGGAGTTGGGAAGAGATATGTCTTCGTCTGGATTAGTAAGTTCTTCTATAGAAATTAGTCCAGAGGGAAGATTTTCTGTAATGATATTTCTTACCCTAGGTGAACCTGGATCGCTAGAAGTTGGTGAGATAAATCTTGAGGAAGTTTCTAACACAGAAGATTCAGTTTCAGGTTCAGATATTTCAAGTTCGTCAGATAATTCACCAGAAGGAGAAATATTTTTAGTAACTTCGGAAACTGAAATCGGTTCTTGAATATATTATGTTGTAGGAATTTGATGATCATGATGTATTACAATAGCAGAGGTTTCAACTTCTGTTGATCTAAGTCTACGGCTACTGTGTGGTACCAGAGCTCGAAGCCCTTCAAGATGACCTGGTGTAAATTCAGGGGGTTTCCCTTGTATTCTCCGGGATTGTCTCGGCAATTCCGCCACGATGAAAAATTATCTAATCACACGCAAACAAAGAAAAATTTCAATGAAAAACACCTAAAGTCTCTAAGAAACAAACAATTGAATCACTCGCTTAAAAAATCTAAGAGTTCAAACCACACACAAACAAGTAACTTTCCGTACTAAAATCACTAGTTGGTGATGAAATCCAACTTAGTAGAGTTTTAACACGAAAATGGCGGTTGGAACAGTTACCCCGACAACCTGCTTAATGAAACAGACTGGCACAATTTTCTTCACATAACCATCTCGAGTGAAGAGAACCCCCCAGAGAGTCCAAGTGAGTCTAGTCGACGTCTGTTTCGGGTACAGTGGGATCTTCCCTCCACCGTCACCTTAAGAAAGAATCCTAAATATTATGGCCTCTAAGGTTACCAACTGAAACAAATATACCTGGGGGAACAGTCTACGATCCGATACACACGCAAGGGCAGAGTAACAAAGCTCAATCCCCTTGAAGGCTCCTTGAACAGAATCCAAGGTTTACCGACAAGTGACCCCTGGCTCCTCGACAATGGTCTATCCGAGGTTTACCGTTTTTAATACGTGTATATATTCTATCGTTCCCAATGAGGAAGGATTGATTACCCCACTGGTTCAGATGTGATCTCGTGCTTAACTCCTTTAAGAGGAGCTTCCCAGAGCATACATGCAACAACTGGAATTCTTCCTACCGCAAGATATATCTACTTGTTTGTTTTATCTACCTTGGACAGTTAATTACTCCCTACTCCAAGATACTAGCCTAAGCTATGTTGGTGATGAGAGCCCTAGAAATAAAAAGATTACTAGATGAATTTTATTTAAGCGTTATTTTTAAGAGTTGTTTCTTAAGTCAAAAGGGTGCGGAAATGAAACTTTGAATGATGTGAAGACTCGACTTCCAATAAACACTAAAATGCACCTATGATGACATTCAATTCTTTTTCCTTTCAATGAACTTTCTATCTAAAGAAAGAGTTAGAGAATGCAATCCTTTAAATTCTTTCTTCAAACATGAAAAATAATTGAAAGAAACTATTTTGTCTTTTCAATAAACTATCAAAGCTCACACGAAAACTCTTTTTCTTTTCCAAACAAAAATCTACAAAACAATTTTCTTTCGAAAGAAAGCTACAAAAGTAAAACTAATCAAAACTACAAAATCTAATCTTAAGATCTATGATCTAAATTGAGTAGAAGCTTTTTAGATTTTTATGAATGTTCCCCTTAGTTGTTCAGCAAACTAAGAATCTATTCGTTCAGATAACAAACAGATCAAAACACTCAAAATATTTTTTTTCAAAAAATGAAATTCAAAACTTTGAACCAAGTCTTTTCGAAGATTTGCAAAGAAACTAAAAGGCTTAATTTCTCAATGTAGGATGTTTTCGCAATCAGGTCGGATTCAAAAGACAAAAAGAGATCAATGTAATCTGAGATACTGCAAATTGTCAAAAGTCTGAATCACCACAAAGACCAAGCAAGAAAAAACAATCCAATCGGCAAAGTCTTCTAGAAAATCATCAAAACATTAACACTGTTGGAGTTCACTCACGATGAATTCTTGATAGACACAATAACCAGTCTGGGCAGAAACCAAAGATCTAAAAATAAACCAGAAAAAGAAATCTAGAAATTTTCTAAAATTTTTATAGGGTCCGCATGCATCCAGTGTTGACAGGTGCAGTCCCGCACTGTGTTCTATAAAGAACGTGCGAAATTGCCCGCACTTTCAAAGTTATGCAGAGTGCGGTCCTGGAAAAAATTCTAGAAAAATTCAAAACACTTCTAAATTTTCAAAAATAGAAAAACAAATAAAGTACCCAGACAGATGTGAATCAATCAAAAACCAGAAAAAACCAAAAACAACAAGTTCTTCCCCAGTATGGCCGCCATTTTGTTGTGTAGATTAATCCATCTTGCGGACAAGACCGATCTCTCTAGTACAAAAGGTAACTAGCAACAAATAGCCAATTATACTAATCTCTCTCTAAGCATGTAAGATTCATAAAACACTACATAGGTGTGAGACCTACCTTATGTCCAACGCTTGCTTGATTTTGTTGAAGTCCTTTCCGTGCACTGAAAGAACGTTCCTCGTGAATCTCCAATCACAAACAAGCAAAAAGATTAAGCAGCACCTGTATAGACATTATTATAAATGATACTTATCATAATGATCAAGGAATTTATGAAATAAACCATGAATAGACAGTTTAATGAGAGAAATGAGTATATTTGTATTAATTTCAAATGTAGAAAACCTTTACAACCTGTGCCTTGATGTTGTGCAGGTCCTCCCGGGGTCTGAAGCAGGAATCTCTTCTATTATGACAAGCATTGCACTCTTTGAACCAAGACAACTAGAAAAGAGTGATTTAACCTCACAGAAAGTCTTAGTTATTTGAGACTGAATCTCAACAGCATTTAACTTCAAATCTCTTCAGCTTGAACTCCCTTTGAGGCTACCCAAGGCCTCTTTTTATAGTGGAAAAGAGGAGGTTTTCGTTCCAAATATGAAGGGATACAGAATAATCCTTCAAAGGGATAAGCTACGACATCAAGGGGTTAGCTCCATCAAGTGAGGGATGTATGAACCCTTCTCAAAGCGTATCCATTCCCCGAAAATTCCGTCTAGAATCTTCTAGAATTCACCGGGATTCACTTTTATCTTTCATTTTCTCGCCTTTTTATGTTTACAGAGGTCCGCACCCATTACACAAAGAACGTGCGGTATGGTTCCGCAGGCAGGCTGAGATTTAGGTGCGGGACCGCAGGGAATGCATAGAGAAAGTGCGATACCAATTCTTAGGGGATTTTAGCGATTTTTCTTTGATTTTGAAGCTTGACATGAGGAGCTGAGATATTGGACTTGCAAAAGGAGGAAGTATGAGTAATAATGAGCTCATACTCATGGTAAAATGTCAAGGTGACAATTTTCAGTGTAACAAGCTCAGTATTACAACAACACACTGACCAAGGGAAAATCTGGGGTAAATATTAGTATGTATAATTTTCAAGACGGGGATAGAGCTAGTTTTGCTTGAGGTTAGGCAGGGGACCTTAGACAAAGTGTGGCCTGACGAGGGTGTTGGAAATAGGAATACACGCATCTATGCTGAACCCTTACGGGCGTCCCTCATGAAGGGGCAAGTGGCTCAGTGTTAGAGAAATCCAACCAGCCAAGGACTTTAAAGTTTCGGAAATGTTTCAAGTAACATACATTGTTAATTAGCCTATTGTGCTAGAACAAACGGTGGACGACCTGCATTGGAAAGTGTTTGCATGGGGCAAGTGGCTTAGTGTTTGAGTAATCCAACCAACCAAGGACTTAAAAGTTTCGGAAATGTTTCAAGTAACAAACAGTTGTTAATGGGCCTATTGTGCTAGGCCAAACGGTGGACGACCTGCATTGGAAAGTGTTTGCTGACCAATATGGAGGCCCTGCCCAGGTTCGAAACTCAGTTAACCCACCTCATGAAAGGGCAAGCAACTCAGTGTTAGAGCAATCCAATCAGCCGGGGACTTTAAAGTTTTAGAAATGTTTCAAGTAATAGAGAATAGTTAATTATACAGTGATATGTAGTTTAACGGTAAGTTTCACTGGGTGAAACTAACGAGACCGCGGTTCAAATCCCATTGAGTATATGGCCTCACTGGGTGAAACTAATGAGACCGCAGTTCAAATCCCATTGAGTATATGGCTTGCTATGATCTCGCCTCAAGGAGTAGACTCCCTATTTCCTAGAGTCTTTTCTCTTGCTAAATCATAAGATCCGGTATATCTGTCTTACAGGTTGCTAGATATACTCTTGGTGTTATAAGGCTCTTGCTAAATCATAATATCTGGTATATCTAGCTTATATTTGGCTTACAGGTTGCTAGATATACTCTTGGTGTTATAAGGCAGCCACAAAGGTTAATCCTAGACCTCCCCCAGATTATTCCAAGGAAGAAAGTTTTTTCTGAGCAATATTGAGGCCCCACCCAGGTTTGAAACTCAGTTAACACACCTAGCGTGTTTGTGGGCAGTTGCATAATGCATTAGGTTCAGGAATATAGGTTCAGTCCCTCAGACATGACCCTGGGCCTCCTCAGAGACGGTCAGTAAGTTTAGGAATTCTCCTAATACCCAAAAAATAAAAAATAAAGGAAAAAGAAAGAAATTCTCTTAATTCTGAACAAAAAAAAAAAAAAAATCTCCTAATACTGAAAAAAAAAGGAAAAAGAAAGAAATAGAAAGAAAAATGACAGTAGTTAATTATCGATTCTCGTGATAAAAAAAAAAAATGAAAAGAAAACAAACAATATTTAATTAGTAGTTTCCAACTTTTCACTAGCATGTCCTAACATTTTTTGATGTATATGCAAAAAGACTTTGACTTCAGGATGACTCAGGGGTTGTTTTCTCAAAGTTTACTTGCATGCCAAAAATTGTTCTGATGTCAACCGACATGGATAAAACATGATCATAAAGAGATAAAATCTGATAAAACTTCAACAAAAAGCATGGATGAAGTTCACACTCGACAACAAGACTAATGTGGGAAGAAACATCTAAAGCAAACTTTTTAAGGTTCCATCTTTCCACTCCTTAATGATAGTTTTAATAAAATAATCAGTTCTTAATGAAGGTGCTACCTCCCTGTTAAGTTATAATCTTCTATTCCCACATTTTAAGAGTAAAAGATAGCATCTCAAGGCACTGGGGTTGTTATAAGTGAAATTGTAAGTAGATAGATTGTGATGTTTGGAATTTGTAAGTGACTGGTGTTGACTTCTTAAGCCATGGGTGGTTATTAAGCATGGAGTTCAGCTTGAACCCTAGGGTTTGCCAGTTCATAATTAAGATAAAATATATTCAACAGTCAGAAATTGAAAATTCAGAAGTTGTGTGAAGAGAAACACAGAAGAAGCACCTGGAAAATAGTCTTGGAGAAGAAAGTGTACCTGCAACAGAATGAGAATCGACTCATGCTCAATTTCCAAAGGCCAAAATTATAACTAGTATGTATGGTAGAAGCTAGGAGAACCTGATAAGACTTACCATCCTGGGCAGAAGATGGTTTAGGAGACACCTTGGAGAAGCCAATTGAAGAACCAGTAGGAGAATAGGATGTCTTTATCTTATATAGTTTTGCAGTAGGATATGTATTCCCCGATCCTTTCTCTGAATCATGGCTCTTCACTTGAGAACAACTTGTGGGTATTGACCTAGAGGTAGAATGAAATCGGTTTTTCAAGCTTCTGGGAATAAATATATTGAGAAGAAACGGTTTATTATTTTCTCCCTTACTCTTACTTGACCCATTTATATAGCTTCCACTTGTCTTCCTCTTGTCCTACTTTTCTGAACTCCTCTCCTCTGCTTTATGTTTTTCTGTTTTCACTTCCTCATTTGATCTTTTCTACATGGTAGCCTTCTGCTCCACCAGATCACTCGGGGACAATTCATAAGTTGATTCAGGCATTCCTTCAAACATTTTCATGAGTTCATGTCTGCCTTTGGCAATATCCTCTGCCCTGGCTGACATGGGGTATGGATATGAACATGTCGTGTCTGTAGATATGGGATAAGAACTTGATCTAGGGTGCCATAGCGGAGGAGAGGTACATGAGCGTTCATTTTGTTTATGTTGAATAGCCCATGAGAAAAAAACTGAAGAACCCAATTCAGAATACATCATGGATCAACCCAATTCATCTCTGCTCAAGCAATTTTTTTCTTATAGCTTTCCCTCAAACATTTGTTCTAAATAGCTTGTATTGGGTTTGATCTACCAAATCATCCCCTCCAAATTAGTGCCAGCATATATCATGGGTTGATGGGAAATCAATCAACCACACAAATTTAATGCCAATCCTCCCTGTCTTGCTTAGAAAGCAGAGTGGGCCCATAGCACAATTGTGATTTGACTAATTGTCTCTTGCTCCATTATTTTTGCACCTTAATGTCCCTGTCAATGTTGCTGGCACTTACCTCTGTGAATTTACTCCAAATTTGACATGCTAAGCCCTCGATCATCTCTATTCGCCCTTAGTGATGCGTTCACCTGCATTGACATAAACTAGAAAGAATGCATAGAACATCTAGCAAAACCTATTCCACTGCAGAAATGAGACATCTTACAAGAAAATCAAAACTGATGAATATGACAGCTAGTCCACCTTGTAACGAAACGTCTCTGCACCTAGTGAAAATAAGGATGGCTTTACATATGTTTAAGGTTAACCTGCCCGCTGCTCCTTCCTTTGACTGGTTTTCATGAGAATCCTGGATCTTGAGCTTATAATGGTGGGTGCGAGTGTCCTGTCCTCCTATTAAACCATCATATATCATTCAACAACTAAATCCATGCATTTGCACCATTGTATCAACGTATGAATTTGCATCAATGTACTGAATTAATATGACTTTAAATTTTGAAATTTTCCCGCAAGATAACATTTATCATTAAAAAAATCTGATCAAACATGAAGTAATCTCATGAATCCTTCAGATTTATATTGCAATATCTATCTCAGATCGATAGATCCAGAATCTTAAATATTCTTATAACTAGCAATTGCACTAAGAAGTGCAAAGGAACACTGGAACATGGATAAGAGAAGTGGGGAGATTGTATAAAGAAATAATCAAGAGAAATATACTAAAAATGAAATAAAACCCACGTGACGCTAATTTAAATTCAATTGTTGTGAATTTTCAAGTGAAAGAAAGTTTGTAACTGGTGTCCGGCAAGCAAGACTCCCAAAAATTGTTATAGAGAAAAACTTGGAAGTGAAATTGAGGTTTGAGGTTTGACGATGTTGATGAAGCACATATTCTACTTGGTGAAAGTGGCCACTGTGAGGATTATTGAGGTTCAGGCTTCTATAGGCAGGATAATACTTTTGTGCTTGAAACAACTTTGCACAATATAGCTTTCAATTCAAATGGTGAAAATACATATAAATCAAGCAATTTGAGACCTTTAAATGTATGGTCATAAGCAACAACTCCAGAATCTGTGCAAATGCTTCTAAACTCTATTTGAAAAGAGGAAATTAATTTGATCATTGAAGGAAACTTGTTTGGACCAGACATTGGTGAGTTGATATGCAGCTCAAACAATTGGGCAGAGATTATTATGTGGTGTATTTTCAAAGGGCTCAAAGAGTCATTATCTTCTATATGGCTATATATTTTGGGATGGGTTTGAAAATATAGGTAAGAAGAATCAGCCAGCGTCTGAACAGTCAGGGATGAATTTGAGAAAAAACACCAAAGATCTACCAATTTTGTTGAATGCCTCTGAGCAATGTGGTTTATTGTTTGCTGTCAATTCCTCCTCAGTCATGGATTCCAGGCCTGCACAAAATAAGAATATTCTTCTGATTGGTCTCTGTTCTAAAGTGAATAATTTAAAACAATATACTCATAACCTAGCACAAAATATAGATTCAACAGAAGTAAATACGGAAAACAAGAATAGTGAAAATGATGATTTTGGATTTCAAACTGAAGGAGCATATAAGGGCGAGGATGAAATGCTTTTGAAATTTCAGTGGGCATAGGAGACAGAAAGGATGGGTTGCAGCAAGTTTTTGGAGTCTCGAGATAGAAGAGAAGGGAAAAGAGGCAAACTTCAAGTTCAAAGCACAGAGTAATGCCCCCTGAAAGGAGAGATTTTGATTCTCTTGTTCAATCTCAGCAGGAAGTAAGCAATGCCTTTGGTCAAGTCGACATTCAATTGTCGGATTCTCTATGGGATGAAGGTGATGGCATTAGCCAAGAGAAGCAGCTAGACAGGGTTTCACATGAATATATCCTTTCTTCATAAATGCAATGATTATCGAAATTATGTTCAAATGAAAGAGACGAGAACAGTGTGCAAGAGGCTTTATAATTTTTGATACGTAAATAATAGAAAATTCAAAATAGTACATCATATGAGGAGGAAGGACAAAGAAATGTATAGGCAACAAGAACTGGATGGAGGCAGGGAATGAACAAGGAGAATATTCATCTCCATTTATAAGGATTGAAAAAAGTTTGGACAATGGTACCCTGGATGTATCTTCTCATCCGGTGAGAATTGATTTTAAACACAAACAGATTCAAGGGATGTTGGGTTCTTTATTAGATGAAAATAAGAAAGAAAATGTGGAGGAACAATTCATTGAGTCTAATGGGGATTGTGATGTCGTGGAGGAATGAAGTGGAGTCTTAGTAAAAGGTGCCAAGTGGCAAGGAGGCTATTGCAAGAGTGATAATGAAAGGGATACGAGAATCTTTGTTAGATGAGAGAAATCAGACATGTTCGATTGTTCCAATGGAAGATGCTCTTCTGGCAGACATCAAGGAAATACCAGATTTGATATTTGATGTAAGCAAGGAAGATAATACAGCGATGCATGCCAAGGAGACTTCTCGGTAGGATAATTTACCTGCCAAATTGGAAGGAGTGCCAAACCAAGAAGTGGATGGCAATGCACCTTTGTAGGTTCTGTTAATAATCTAGACGCAAGTGATAACGAAAAAGGTGAAATGTGTGAGTTTTCAAGAAAGAGGGATAGATCAATCGAGGAGGCATGAGAGATTAACACTATGAATGGATCCTCTTATGAAGTGATGGATGCTTTGGGATAGAGAGAAAGCCATTGGATGTCAAGCTCTGTAGTGAAGCATCTCCAAGAGGATTCCCTCAAGAATGTTCATACGACAAATGACAGGAGATTAAAAATCCTTTCTAGATCAAAGAAGTGAATGTGCTAGAGTAACTACACATGAAGATATTGCATTTGTAAATGGTGCACGGTAGGTTGGAGTTGGTGATTGATGTAAATGATGAAAGTGATGTAGAGATGCATGCAACACAGGTACTGAGCAATGCATCAAGCAATGAATCGTGACTTCAGATTCAGGTAATTGTAAAATTGGTTCTCATTGTCACTTAAAGTTGCATAGTTAACAAGCATTAGAGTTCAGGTTTCATAATATGTTGTCATGGCTGGAAAGGAAAGTTCTATAGCTGATGGTTTTTCTATCCCACCTGGACTTGCGGCTCGGCGTAACGCAATGCAGTTTGACTTAACGGCATGTTCGGAGTAGAAATATTAAAGAAGCTCAAACCACATAACAGAATCAAAAACCAGTAATTCAGATGCAATAAAATAGTACTTTGCCAATACTTCAGAAAAAATGGTTTAGGGTTGTTAATACGGTTGCCACCACAGGTGAATAAAAAGGAATTTGAGAAAGAAAGAATGAGCTCTGCCAAAGTCATAGTTTTTTCAATCTATCAATCAAACTTCTAAAGATGAAACTGCTAAAGCATGCAACCCAACAGGGAGATGAGGATAGGATATGAGAGCAACATGAGAAACAGAAAGAGCCATCCACACACAACAGATGGATCAACCATAAGCACCACTAAGATTCACCAAAAAAATAGAGTACTAGACTAAAAAATATCTCTAATTTTGTGTTTATCTTTTCCCATTTTGAGCCATCCACAAACAGTAGACAGATCAATCAAAAGCACCACCAAGGTTCACCAAAAAAATAGAGTACTAGACTAAAGAATCTCTCTAATGTTGTGCTTACCTTTGACCATTTTGATCCATCCACACACGGATCAACCAGAAGCTCCACCAAGATTTACTAAACAAATAAAGTACTAAACTAAAGAATCTCTCTAATTTTGTGTTTACCTTTGCCCATTTTGAGCTTTTGGTGGATTAAAATATCACAAATTCGGGTTTTTGGACCATGAGTCCAGTCCTCACTGTAAATGTGGATGTAAACCATAAAAATACAATTTATTTTCATATAGGGGAACAATCAATACTTTTGTTTCTAGTTAGCCTAATTTAGCACAACGAAACTAGGGAAAAATCAATGGGAGAAAATATTTTCATTTCTCATTTTGATTCATAATGTAAACCCTTTGGATGAAGAACCATTACAATCAAGACCTTTATTATTACGAAAACAAGAAAATGAACTTAAATGCAACAAATATGATGAAGTTATGCAAGTTCTGGAGGCAAGAAAGATATTCAATTAACAAAAACCATTTAAATCATACCTTAAGCATGCCATTTCTAATTGATGATAGAGAGACATCAATAGGAAATATAATGGAAGTGTTTGAGGTCGAACGATATACTCAGTGCAACAAATTCCACGCCGCCCTTAGAAAACTCTAAACACTCATATACATCTTGTCGCCTACCATTTATATCCAATGGTGCAAAAAATTCTCCTGCAATTGTTCACACCCGAAGATGCAGTTGTTCAATAAATAAAAATTTGACAAAATACAATTGATATAAGCACAAAAGAAACAATGCAAGAATATACACACAGATTCATGATTAATAAAGTAGTTGAGTATGATAAGAGTATTCCATAAATGTACACCTTTTGAGGAAACCAAATATATATAAAACATAGGAAGCGTAGGTGTGGTTTGCCTCGACCGAAGACTATGCTTATATATAGAGTACAAAGTTGTGGGAAGAGTGATCAAAATTGGCCAAGTCTCTAATAAAATACAATAAAGTGGATAAGCGATCAATTTAGACTAAGTCACCCACAAGAGATCATGTTCACTAAACCAAGTCTCGTCAAAGGCATTTCTTTCTTCAAGAAAAAGGGATAGAGATTGTGGACTCCAAGTTAACCCCCTCATTGTCATAGCCTCTACCAGATCTACTTGGCATAGAGGAACAAGCAACCTTGAACAACATCTAAAGTTTGTACATGGTTTTAAGTTTGATTGAACCTCATTGAAGTATGGCATCATCTCAACCACCCTATCTCTTTATTGTTGAGTCTAATGGGACTAAAATGCTATTTCCCAACCATCCATATGTGAATTTTGCAAAGATGAAAGAGAGAGAATCTTGTGGCAGGGGCTCAAGGATAGTGTCAAAGATGCTTGAACATAGAAAAACAGGTTATCTTGACTTTCATTAGAAGAAGTTAAAATGATGACATACACATCAATAAATTGCACTCAAGTGATGTGGCCAAAAGGAATCACCTGGTAGAAAAGAAACCACAAGCACACACCTACATATGCCTTGAAGAAATGGAACAAAAAAAATGATGTCAGCTATTTACACCAATGTCATGGAATCATGATGTCAGCATATCTCCAATCTCGGCCTCTTCATATTAGAATTTGTTGTAGATTCCATTTCTAGAGACTACATTATTAAGTTGTTGGAGACTTTTGGTCACACTATCACCTAAAGCTACAGTGCCGAGGGGCATGGAACTAATGCAATGTCTCATTCTTTTTGTCACATAATTTCCACCCTGTAGTATTGGATTTCTCACTTGCAAATGACATTTTACCATAGCAACTAAATCTTCTCCAGCAACAGCCTTGGAATCGTCACCTAGTGCAGATCCTGCTATCCTATCTATCAAGCTTACCACTGGGCCTATGTCATTGACAGCCAAACCCAAGGCCTTTGGGGAGATTGAATTGATCTGTGTAATTCAGAACAAAGCATAACATCAAACAACCTTACATGATATATACATCTCAACATGAAACCAAATATCAGTTAATAGTCAATTTTCGCAGTATTCAAAATAAATATTATGACTGTGCTTTTATTGTGTAAGTTCAAACCTTAACTAGAAAAAGTGGTCCAAGCATGCCAACATAATATAGTTCTAGTTTTAGTTCAAGTATTTCATAAAGTTGCTTAGCACCAGGAAAGTGACGATGGAAACTAGGCAATTAGCCAAACCTAACAAAGTAGATTAAAAGCATATTATAATGCTCATAATAATCAATATCACATTATAAGATTCTTCAATTCTAGTATAATAATAAGAAAGACTGACACTATATATTACTTTTGCTGGTGACACAGAACCAATCAAGTCTCTCATATTTAGATTGCTTAGGTCCCAGTTGAGATCTATGACTCCAGTGGCATGTCCTTATGATGGGATTTTTTTTCCATATTAGTACTCCCTTCATTGAATGCCAATCCACCAACAAATAAACTTAAAAGAAGGAACTAAAAATCAGACATAACCAATCCTCTAAATAGAATGGGGTACATTAGGTAGGGCTATTCAACCAGGATTATTGTAATTTGTTACAATACAGACTCCCAATGCCATTCCTTGATCACTATTTTCTACGGTGCATATGCAGTGTGCATAATCCAATGATCAGCAGCTCATCCTCCATTGTGTAACACGGAGATGGTGAATTGGAATAGTAATAAGGGAGTTTGGCACTTCATCTGTCAGTTTTGCTGGTGATTGATAGCTGATAAAGTATAATATTTAGATTTCTAAGATCCTAAATAAAAGCTATATATTCAGTGGAATGTCACTATGATGGGATTATTTTCCATATTAGGACTTCCTTCCTTGAATACCAATCCATCAACACATAAAATGGAAAAGAAGGAACTAAAAATATACATGATCAATCCTCTAGATAGGACAGGGTACATTTGGAAGGGTCTTTCAACCATAATTATTGCAATTTGTTACAATTAAGACTCCCAATGTCATTCCTTCATCACTATTTTCTTAGCTGCAAATGCACAGTGCAATCACTAGCAATCATCCTCTAGTATGTAACACAGAGATGGTGAATTCAACTCCAAGAAAAATCTTCAAAAGAAAACAAGAGTATAATCATCCCTGGGACTTACAATGTAATAAGTTGAAGTAAAGCTCCCACAGGTTTTCTAACCAACCCCTAGCTCTATGCTCCTACTATATAAATTACTTGTCAGCCAAATTTTAATAGTAGCAGTGACCATTCAAAAATATGGCTCAATAGCCCGAGAAATAACATTAGTTTTAAGTTTCTAACTTATTATTCCTTTACATCCTTGGAGAATTTCTGCACTGCCTTTTACCTAATTTCTTGCAATGAATGATAATTGTCTTTCGGAAAAAATATGCATTATAATGTGACTTGATGGAGGATATCGCTGCCCACAAAACATAAACCCCAGGATTCCCATTACAGCATCTAATAGAAATTGTACTGAATTACCATAATAGTAATACCAATAATTATGGCATGAAATTTATAATATTGGTTGCATGTCTATTACATTAGCAATGAAACAATGAATTCCATTTTTTGATATTGAAAGAAACATTGCCTTTTTTTCCATACAAAGTTCAAACACAAAAGGATGTAAACATAAATTGTACTAACATGTAAATTGAAGACTAAGAAAAATGCATTTATATTGCATTATTTGAAAGAAAACTACTCTCTACGGGCTATGGAATCTAAAATTTTCATATGTTAGGAAGCTTGCACTATTAATGTATCAGTAGCAACTAAAAACAAATAGACTTTTCGTGACCAACTTTTTGAAATACTGGGAAAAACTTAAAAGAAAATAAACCAACAAAGAGAGTTTGATAATTGCATAGCACTTTTACCAAGCACTCCAAGGGGGTGTTAGTTGTTCTTGATTTGTATTCTATTAGGGATCTAGGTGAAACAGTTTGGTGTCGATCCTCGTTGATAGTAATCTGAGCTAGGCTAGGAGGAAAGTCAACTAATAGTGATGAGGTAGAAATTCTAGGTCTGCCAATATCTAGAGATTCAACATGTTTTCGTATAGGAGTGGGCTGCTGAAATCCCTCGTCATTTCTAGCATTTTAAATTGAATAAACGAGAGGTAAAAAAGTTTTATATCCTTCTTGGTTGATAGTATTCTGAGCTGGGCTACGAGGAAAGTCAGCTAATAGTGGTGAGGTAGAAATTCCAGTTGTTCGAATAGTGAGAGATTCAGCTTGTTTTCGTATAGGAGTGGGATGCTAAAATCCCTGAGCATTTCCAGCATTTCACATTGAAGAAATGGCATAATATTGCTTCTCAGCGTCTTCTATGTGAGGTGAAGGAAGTGGGAGAGTAGAGGGTGAGGGAGCCATAAATGGTGAGGTTGCAGGATGCACGGGAGTTACAACTTTGGAAACCTGAAGTGAAGACACTACTGTACTTTGTTGATCTATCCGTGGAGAGGAATGTTGAAAAACGTGTGGAGAAACAACCTGGAGAAATTGAGGTGAAGAAATAGAAAGTATCGATCCTGTCTTAAGCTGCTGCTACTGTTGTTCATAAACTGAATGTTGACTTAACTGATGGTGTTGTGGCATAAATTCTTGTTTAATAGAAGAGTTTGTCCTTGAGTCAATATTCAACTCATTAATTTGTTGAAGTTGTGGCATTTGCTGTTCCTGAAACTCTACCTGTAATTGAAAAACTTATTTTTGCTTCTCGTACTATTGTTGCTAGATTTGCTGATGTTGTAGTAGTAGGGGGTGTTGAATATGTCATTGCTGCTACATCTTTACTTGTGCTTGTAGCATTTCTTGCTGCTTCAGAGCATGGTGGTGATGTTGCAGGGTATTTATATTATTTTGCTATAAAGGATTGATCCCAGTCTACTTTATGGAGTTAATACTATTTTGCTGAAAAGGAGAATTATTCTGTTGAAGAGAAGTAATATTATTATTTTGAAGATGGTTTACTGAACTCTGCTATAAGCTAGCTACACTAGTTCCTTGCATTAAACTTATATTCGCAGCAGACTGCATTGTAGTACGAACATTTTGTTGTGATGTTTGTACACCAGATTGTTGTGAAGGCATGGAACCATGTTGAATGGGTGTCACAATGTTTGATTGCATCGAAGTAACATAAGGATGTAAATTCATCTGTTGGAGTTGATTAACATGCTTTTCTTGTTCCTACATCTGAGATAATATAGCTTGCAGTTGTTGCTGCATAAATTGCACTTGGATGACAGTCTGATTTGCAAGTTATTGTTTTCCCTGTTGTTGTTGTGGAGAAGATTTTATCTGATTAAATGAGTTCAGAATGGCATGAATTTTCTTCTCAAAAGCATCAACCTTACCCTTTTTAAAACCTCATGGAATGTTTCTCTTCAATACTTGAAGATGTTGCATCATACGTTGCAATGTTTGCCTGCAGTTCTTAAGCTTTTCAGATTGATCAGGTGCCATGGGCTAATAAAACAACAATTCTATGAGCATTTAGGCCAAAATTAACTAAAATACCAAACTGTCATAACCATAGATATTCATTTTGAATACATGAAAATTTGAAAACAGTTTTATCGTCGTTAATGGTGGCTACATGGAGTGCATTGCCAAAACAACCCCAACCTATTCTTGCAATCTCATAAGAATACTTCACTCTATGCTTTGAAGTTTCCATATCTCACTTGTAATATATTCATAATGCCACCATGTTATTTTATAAATTTGACAAAGGTAAAAGCAACTAGAAGTTAGAACTAAGGAAAGAAAGGAACACACCTCTTGACATTTCGCTGAAAGATTTATAAATAATTATTTTATCTTTGGATAATACATACCCTTCAAGTTTTGTAGCTGCATTAAGAACTTAACAATTTCTATCACTTTTTTTGTTCCTGAGACACCAAAGATTTTTCAAAGCTTCCAATCTCAAGAGAATCTACATAGACTCTCTAGACCCTTGAGAGCTAATTGGATATGTTGGTTCCCCTCGCTTATGTAGGGAAGAGTATTATATATAATCATAGTTTGGCTTTATAGTGCAAATTTATTATTGTAGTCATTATTGCTTAACAAATAAATACAATATGCACTTTTTGAAAAAAATATTATCAAGGTATTTCAGAATGAAACAGAGGAAAAAAAAGGCATATAGTACAAGTATGTCAAGGAATCTCTTACTGGGTTGTTGTATTGATTCATAGTTGTGAACAATTAAATAGTAAATATGACATGGCATATTTCCCAATCAGACGAAACTCCAATACTCTTTAGAAAAAGAGCACTTAGGCAAAAATATAGAAGACTGATCATTATGAAATAATTGAGATACATATACAACGACCAATGGAAATGACATCCCAAAAAATTGTAAATTTGAATAAAAATTAGAATGTGACCTATCTTACCCTTTGATTAAGCTTTTCCTTCCCGTGAACAACAAATGATTGTCCAGTTTGAACTGACAACTCCATTGATGTTGGAAAACGCACAGTTAACCCATATAAGGGGACAGAACGTTTTTATTAATATGAAATATTAGAAGAATATCCAAATGTATCTTTCATATATGCTTAGATGAAGTCAAATTCCCAACAACTAAAGGGCAGTCTGAGATGCTTGTTGTACAATAGATTGTTGAGCTTGCCGAAGTCGAGATTACTGAACAGGTTGTATAAGAGAGGGTTGAGATTGTTTTATAATATATTGTTGAGTTAATTGGAGACCAGATTGTTGAGCTGGTTGTATATTAGATTGTTGTGGCCATGGCTGGCTCTGTGGCAAGGCCAATTGTTGCTGCTGAATAATTGATGGCTGAATTTAAAAATAACTCGCTGGTATTGCAACTGTATTAAGAAAAATATTCATTTCCAGTAATGAATGAATGCATTGACCCCAACCCTAATTCTGATCAACCTACCAATGATAAGCATGCCGATCTGACCACACCAAACCCATATGGTAACTACCCATGACCCATAAGGAAGGCTGAGGTGCTGTCCATACAGAAGATATTGCTTTTCTAAGTTCTTGCTGACCTAACTTGAATTTTAATGTTATTACCTGCTAGTACTTTCCCGGACCCACCACTCGGATTGCTGCCACAAGCCCGATTTACCCATTTTTTAGACCCCAGATTTACTAGCAATTTCTTTTATCTTACCCAAATTTACTTACGCGCTTACCCTGCTGAACCAATGTGTCATATATGTTGGGTTGTTTCCAACAGTGTTAGTTTATTTGTGCCCGACAAGGGAAGACCACCGGGACATAGCGGATTGCACTCACCCAGCAATAGATACAATACCACCTTATTTTTTTTATTTTTTATTTTTTTAACAGAAACGGGTAGAGTGATATATTATTTTCTGGCCTAAATGCCTCAATTTTGCTTACATAATGCTAGGCCAAGCCCAGATATCTCCCTGGCCAGGTCCAAAGAAGATTTTTCCTTACTACGCCAGAGGTTTTTACACACTATTTTTTGGTCCAACGAGTCTAATTTCCCCAATTTGAAAATGCAGACAAACTGCTCCAAAATTTGACTGTAGAACATAGAAAACAACCAGTTAAGGGATGGGATCCCAGCCTTCTTCTCCATCTATGAGGAGGACTCTGAGGGGGAGAAGAACATCTTTATTGGCTTCAATGTCCACTTCCTTGTTGTTATCCCTCTTGACATGATAGAATTTCAAGGTCCAGAAGGATTTCGTCAGGATTCAAATTCTGCTTATCACTTTGGACAATCTTAAGTCTGAAGGGGAATTGTTGTCTACCATGGAGGTTATGATAGACTGAGAGTCTCCTATCACAATTGCGTCATTGATACCGAGAAACTTTAGTTGCTTGAGGCCCTGGAGAAGGGACAAAGCTTCAGCTTGGATACTAGTATTAAAGCCCACTCCCCAGGCATAACTTAGCTCAGTTCTACCAACAACATTTTTTACCACTCCTCTTGCTCTTGATCTGCCTAGATTTCCTTTTGCAACCTTGTCAAAGAAAAGGATGTAATGCACCTGCTTTGTGCAAAAAGCCAAGAAATCTAAAGCATTATAACGAATTTGCTAATCTTTTAGAGCAGCGGGAGGCTTGGTAATATCAGTGAATTGGAGATTGAAAATAGCACTCCAAGAAGCGTCTTGATCGCTCAGGGCTGCTCCATCAAGCTTCCAACACAGTCCTTTAACATGATTTTTATTTTTACCCAGAGAAACTTAAAATCGCTCTTCTGGTCTCTGAAAATTCTTTGATTTCTTTCCAGCCATGTTTGCCAACAAATTAATTTAGGGAGAATGCACCAGGCAGCTTTTATATGGACATTTTGAGAAGTGCCTCCTGGGTAGAAACACGTCCAATTCGAGAACAGATCTGGAATGGAATTAGGTAGTTCAAATTCAGTATTCCATGGGCCGATGACCTCTCTCCAAATACCTGCAGCGAAATTATAATTAAGCATAATGTGCGCAGCTGTTTCTGTATTTTCACCACACAACGTGCACCAAGAGGGGCCATTAAAACCTATTTTCTACAGTCTATCGTCAGTCAAAATACGCTGATGACAAAGGAGCCAGCTGAAGTAGTCGATTTTAGGAATCGGTGGCTGGAACCAGATCCCTTTCGAAGGTTTCAGATCAGGTGGAACATGAGGATGAGCTAAGAGCTGCCGATACCCTTGCGAGACTGTATAACGTCCTGGAGTTGACCCCCAGCCACGGGTATCGAGTATCCTGATGTTCAAGGGATATTTGCCATTTAAGAATGCCCGAAAATCTGCGTACTCCTTGGACAAATTCTGGGGCACCTCGATCACTTTCCAGCTATGCCAATCTCCATTCTCCCAATTAGAAATATCCCACAGCGTATTGAAGCCTGCCCTGGACATCCAGTATTTCAACAAATCCAGGGAACAATCATCAGCCAGGGGACCGCAGGCCATAATACGATCCTCCCATATTCTAATGCGCTTGCCATTTCCAGGGATCCAATGCGCGTGTTGGTTGATTAAGGAGATTGATTTTGCACAGAGCTTATGAATCATCGAACCTGTGATTGCTTTAGGCTTGTCTAAACATCATTTCCTCTGCCCCTGGAAGTATTTTTTCCACAAGGCTAGCTGAGCCCAACCCGGATTCGAGGCAATTATCCTCCAGAGCAACTTAGCGCCCATCGCTATGTTTTGCATACTAAGACTTTTAAAACTCAATCCACCCTCCATTCTGGGCATGGAGATTTTGTCCCAGCTTATTAGAGGGATTTTCTTATCATTAGCTTTCCCACCTTTCCAAAAGAAATTTTTTATGTGAGCCTCCATTTTCTGCATAATACCCACTGGAGCCAACATAACAGCAAACTGATAAATGGGGAGACTGCTTAAAACTGCTTTAATAAGCACTGACTTGCCTGCGAGGTTAAGCCAGTTGAAACCCCAGGATTTTATCTTAGATTTTAACTTATCCAGCAGGGGTAACCAATCTCTGTTGACTGCACACTTTTGGAAGATAGGAAGGCCCAAGTACTTGAAGGATGACCAAGTTGTGGAGGCAGCGAAATCCAAGCAACTGGAAATGGCCTGAAGCATGCTTGCAGAGATATTTCAACAGTAGATATGGCATTTACTTTTGTTGAGGCTGCTTCCTGAGTCTTCACAGTATTCGTCAATCACATCTTTAAAAATTTTAGCAGAGGACACAGTGGCAGCACCCAGCAAGAGAGAATCATCAACGAATAGTGCATGATTAATATTTTTTACTCCTCTTGCAATGCTCAAAACCATAATCTCCTGTTCCTGCTGTTTTTTATTCAAAAGGTAACTGAGGATTGAAGCTTGGAGGACAAAGAACAGAGGGGATAGAGGACACCCTTGTCTCAGACCCCGAGATGCTTTGAAAAAATCAGTGGCCCTCCCATTCACCAATGGGGCAATCCAAGGCTCACTGATACAAGCCTTTATCCAGTTGATAAATTTGGGGCCAAAACCAAATTTGCATAGGAAATTCATCAGGAAACTATGCCTCACTCTATCAAAGACATTTTCTAGATCTAACTTGACAACCATGCCTTTCTCTTTGCGCACCAAACTTGAATGGACCGCTTCTTGGACCAAAATAAAGTTATCCACAATCTGACTTCCCTGAATAAAGCCTCCCTGGTTCTCTGGGATTATGTCTGGGAGAATGATTTTTAATCTGTTGGCAATCACTTTGGTAATCAGCTTGTAGCCGATGTTACAAAGGGAGATAGGACGAAACCTATTGAAGGTGTTGGCACCTTTTTCCTTGGGGATGAGGGCAAGGAAAGCCGAGTTGGTGCTTCCTCCTAATTTCTGGCACTCTTGAGATTTCCGTACCATTCTACATAAGTCTTTCTCCACTATCTGCCAACAAGCCTGCAGGAAGCTGGCAGTAAAACCGTTAGGGCCCGGGGCCTTGTCCGGAACCATAGCAAAGAGGGTGTTTTTTATTTCATTATTGGAGATCTCTGCTTCCAAGAACTGATTCTTTCTGTCGGTTATCAGGGAGGGCACCTCATTCACAAGATTAGAGACATGTCCCATGGCCTCCTCTTCGCTATAAAGATTTTTAAAATGAATGAAATAAGAATTTTTTATGCTTCTGATGTCTCTATGCTTGATAGTCTCTACCTTAATTCCTGAAATGGAATTAAGGCATTTACGGGCTTGGGCTTGCTTATGAAAAAAGGAAGTGTTTCTGTCTCGTGCCTTAAGCCAAAGACTACGAGATTTTAGTCTCCAGTATTCTTCCTCAGCCAAGCTAGCCTTAAGTAGCATATGTTGTAGATCAGCCTCCTTGTCTAGTATTTCTTTAGTGATCTCTACATTTTCCGTGGCCAAATGATGCAACTCTAGACCTTCCTGAATCTTTTTTCTTTCCACTACAGGGTTTGGTAAGGTTTTTACCCAAACATTAAGCACTGCTTTAACTCTCCTAAGTTTCTCCTCCCAAACAAAGAAGGCAGAGCCTTTGACTGGGTGTTTCTAGCAATCTTTAATTAGGTTCAAGAAGGACTGATCCTTGACCCAATGAGGGCTGAACTTAAACGGAATGGGAACTTGATCCAAATGGGCCAATAGATCAAGTTTTATGGGTCGATGATCGGAAACACTGCAAGGGAGAATTTGCATTCTAGACTCTAAACCAAGTAGAAGAAATGAACTTTGGACAAAAAATCTGTCTAATCTTGCAGCAATATGTCCCGGACCGATTCTTTTATTGGACCAAGTGTACTTACCAGAAAAAGGCTTGATATCTATCATGTCCCAATATTGAAGCAGGTCCTCAACCCATTCCCGCGCCGGATCCCTTACGATGCTTCCTCCACGCTTTTCTTCCATAGATAAGGTGAGGTTCAGATCCCCTGCAATGATGATATTTGTTAACTCTTCGGAATCTGCCAGACTTCTAATGGAGTCCCAGCAGATCTTTTTCTCTCCTACGCTTACTGGTACATACACATTAAAGAGGGAGAAAGTCATTTCAGTTTCCACGTCCTGCAATTTTGAGAACAACCAATGGGTGTTGGTAATTTCTTTGACCCTTGCAAATTTTTCAGCATTCCAAATGGTACCCAGGCCTCCTGATGCACCTCGAGCTGAGGCTGCTTGACAATCGCTTTTCTTCCACAATTTCTTACCTATTTGGAGGAAGGTATTGTCCTCAATTTTTGTCTCCTGGATGAGGAGTATATCAGGAGATTCAGTTCTTAACAAACTTCTTATAGCTTCTTCCTTTGTTCTGCTCCCCATACCCCTGTAATTCCAGGAGATGATCTTCATCACTTGATTTTTGTAAGGTGAGCTCCTTTAGAGCTCTGGGACTGATTTCTAGTCATCTTCGGTGTTTTGGACAAGAGTTTCTCGAGGGTTGGTTGGCTTCCCTGGATTTTGTCTTTATAAGTCTCCTGCTCTCTTTTTTCTCGAGCGTTTTTTCGGCCTCTTAATGATCTTCTAGCCGAATTTTGTGAGTCCCCTATTTCGCCTTCTTCTTCTGAATCCTCCGAACCTTGCACTTCCTCGGTCTCTTCTATGAGAGCCTCTTCTGTTCTGTCTATATTAAATTCATCATGTTGTGGACCCGAGGTGGACTCTTTGTGGAGCGATCCTTCCTTCTGCGTCTCTGGTTCTTGAATGTCTTCGATTACTGAACTTAACTGAGCATATTTGTTTCCTTGTTCTACGATGCTTTGGGTTTGGACTCCAGGGGCTGCCTGAGGGAATTTTCCATTTGTATTTCTAGTTCTAGGGGCTTTGTGGGCAGTTTTGGTCCTTTTTACTTGGGTCCATCCTTCCTCCTTGCCTTTCTCCACTTCAGTATTCTTAGGACAGCCTCTAGCAAAATGGCCATAGACATGACATTTTCGGCACTTGAACGGGAGCTGTTCATAGTCCAGCGTTTGAACATGAGTCCAACTTCCAACCCTGATATTTATTGCTTCAGGTAGACCAACCTCCAGGTCGACTTCAACACAGATTCTAGCACAATCTTATTGATCTTTGTTGTTTGCACGATCAATGAATTTGCCCAGGGTGTTTCCGATATGTTTGAGAGATTCCCAATTCCAACAATGCACAGGCAGATTAGGTAGCCTTACCCACATTGGGACGGCAATGGGGACGTAACCTGCATGATCAAAATCAGGCGTCCACTTGTTGAGATATAGTCCCTGACGTCCCATGAAATAGAACCATTCCGGAATATCAGATCCTTGTCCTCCTTATCTGAGGACTCAAACAGAAAGAATCCCATCCTAAGAAAATACGAGGTGACTTTGTTTTTAATCAGTGGTGCCCAATTCCTAGCAACCCAGCTCTCTGCTGATTTGGGGGAGGGCCAGAGCCCTGTGAACTGGCCAACCAAAGCTCGCTCAACCAAAGAAAGGGCGACCTGGATCGGGCCCTTCGGAGGCAGCGAGATCTCGGGGATATCATCCAAGCGCTTTACAAACTTTGCAGCTTCAGGAACTTTCTTCTTTAGCAGAGAATTCAGAAGAATATGAAAATCCTCTTCATCAGAGGAAGGAGGCGGAGGAGGCAACTCCACAAAAACAACAGCTCAAACGCTCAGACAAAGCGAGCACACCCAACTTCCAGCGATCAA
The DNA here is from genome assembly GCA_034641835.2 of Pinus albicaulis. Taxonomy (NCBI): domain Eukaryota; kingdom Viridiplantae; phylum Streptophyta; class Pinopsida; order Pinales; family Pinaceae; genus Pinus; species Pinus albicaulis. The sequence continues at coordinate 1,233,899,283 of CM076578.1, read as the reverse complement.
TCCATGCCTCACAAGTCGGCACGAAAGGGCGAGAAGAAGGGGATTACATAGACCCCTGCAAAACCACGGGGCCGAAACAGAAAGCCAATGCGCCACGTAGGAGACCAGTGCACCGCGCAGGAGACCAGTGCGCCGCGCAAGTTCAGTGTGTTGCGCCCAGTCAAGAGAACACTGGGGGGTCTGAATCTACGCGTCGCGTCGACCCAATGCGCCACGAGACCTAACAATGCGATGCATAGATCAGCTTCTGAGCAATGAAACCAGTCCACAGAGAGAGGGTACCGAAGCCCTCCTAGCCGGCCAGAGGGCCGAGACCGTCGCCACGAGCACTAAGAACTGTTGCAGAGCGTTGGCTCTCGAACAACCTAGCTCTTTCACTACCCCTCGGGAAAAAAATTATGGATTTACAATATCACCTTATTGAAAGACATACATAGCATCAAAAACTATGAGTTAAAGCCAAACAAAGGGTGAAACATTCAGGCTTCGAACACACAATCAATCATAAGGCCTTGATAGGATATTCTGGTTTAGGTCCTGGCTAGGATTACTGCGTTAGGGTATTGCTTTTGAAGGGAGGGATTCTTATGGGGTTGGAAACCACCTTCAGGCTGTCAGCCAAACACGCTGATGCATGCCTCTCTCACCTGATCTGGTGCAGCCGTGTAATTAATTCTCCATTTTAATCCCTGCCCAACGTTGACAGTCCAACGGAACAGAAAATTTCAAAACCATTTGAGCATTGTATTCAGTGTTTGTTTAAATTCTTTGTCAAATACCAAGCATAGCATGATTTAACTAATTACTCATAATAATTCAAGCAAAATAAGCCTCTACCGAATGTCTTGCAAATCGAATATGACCCGGAATTGGCAGGGAAAGGGGTGGTGTACTCTTACAAGAGTCCGTGTATATACTTGACGATAGGCACAATTTCTTCAGTCTGCCCATTCATATAATGGAGTACAAGCACTTGGAAAACATTTTCAAACTGTCTGCCAAACACACTGATACATGCCTCTCTAACCTTCTCTGATGCATAACGTCTAATTAATGTTTCATTTTCATCTCCTGCCCAACGTTCACAGTCCTTCAACTGCCAGATTACCAGGTTGAAATTTTGAAAGTCTACGGGATCAGTGCTTTGAATGGCCTCCATAAGGTTCAAAAAAAAAGGATGGCAGTTGTTGAAGATGATGGGAGCGAAGCGTTTGGACTGTGCTCCTGCCAGGTAGGGCACTTCTTGCTTGATCAAACGAGGGGTGAGGAGACGAACCGCTCGCCCGACAGAAGGAGCGGTACCGGCCCGTCTCCATCCATTCAAACAAGGTTGAGCCATCCAGCCAGACCCATTTTGGTTTTTAGGGCGACCGTATTTTTAGGGACTCTTTAAGCAGCAGTAATAATATCATATACAAAGGATCTTGATACAATCTCCCATGTTTTCCGTTGGTAAACGAAGAACCGACCACCCGGGAAGGAAAGCCACCTGTGTCACCCACCACAGTGGCATAGACCTTTGTTTCAACCTTCATGACAGACAGTTCCTGATAATCCTAATTGCAGGTCGCTCTATATTGTCTGATTCTTGGGTAACACAAAAAGAGAACATCCATGATGAAATTAATTCTCTATTACTACTACCTCAGTATTGATTTTATTATCTTACATATCATTCCTTATTTCGCTTATATACTCGCTTGGGTTCATTAAAATGTCATGCTAAAAAACAAAATTACGGAAGAAATAATGCCAACCAATGATGAACCCGATCAAGAAACTGGAGATTGGAAAAACAAAATCTTCGATGTACTGTCCGAGTTTACATTGTTCAGCTAATATTCCTTCTTGGAAACTGTCGGCGCAGGCTGGGAATTGGGACAGAGAAGGAGCAGTGGTATCATACCGGTAGGGCATTTACTCATCTTTTAGGGTCTCAGTTTGAAGAGGCATTGAAGGCCCTGTTGGGGGAGAATCTACCTAAGCCTTTCAAAACCCTATTGGAAAATGTGAGTGAGGGTGAAGAAGAAGTCTTTTTCAAGACCAAATCATATTTAAATTCGACTTGAACATAACCCCTCCTCTTATAAACATGATTTGAAATTCCTCAATCATACATAAATTTTTATTGATTGACTAGTGGCCTAAACTATCATCAATCAATGAATCCAAATGGAAATCGGAACATGCACAATGAGTCAAATTAAAAACAAAAACAAAACTAAAAAAGATAGGTATTCAGAGTCGATTGAGTACATCTTATTGACGATCTTCTACCTGGAATCCTCATTCCTCCAGTTGTTGGTATCCTCCAGTTTTTGGTATCCATGGCGCTATCGAGTTGTTTAGCCAAAAAGAACGTGGAAGAGGTTGCTCTGAAAAGAAAATGAAAAGGGTGCGTTGGGTGCTGCTTATTATCGTTAATAGCAACGAATGGCCCTGGTCCCAAGACATGGGGAGGGACGGATATCCAATCTAACTAAAATGGACCTGGTACTAATAATTTGAGTGCTAAAACTCAATATTAAAATAAAAACAATGACAACCACTATAAATGATAAATAATAATCTCTTCATTATGGCGGGAAATTTCAAAGTACATGAGTGAATTTTGATAAAATTATTTTCACATAAGGTGTGTTTCTTTTTTTATGGAATTAATTTATTGTATGAAAAAATGGAACTTTATGTACAAATAATTTCAAATTTTAAGATGTTGAATTAAGTTTTTCCGTAGTCTAAAAAAGTAACAGAATGGCCTGGAATATTCGGTAGAGATTTTGAAAAAATCTGGCAAAGATTTTATCATAATCTTGTTTATAGCTGTTAAATTTCGGTATTTTGGGTGTCCTAAGAGTTTTTGATAGTGCTGAATCCATTCCCACTCTCAAAAATGGATTCCAAACACTATAACTACCTCATTTTTTGAGTTTTACTAAGCCAAATTCAGGCAAAAACCTCCGTCCAGGCTATGCTGTTGCACAACTCCTTATGTTTTTATGAGAATGAAATTTTGTTAATAGTGAGAAAATTATTATTTTTTATTTATTTATTTTATTTTATTTTAGATTTTAGAATAAAAATTATTAGTTATTAGAGTATGTAAGGGTTTTTGTATCTGTTTTGTATTCAATAATTGATTATAGGTGTCCATGAGGCTACCTTAAGTCGATGAGCAAACATTTCATTGGAAAGCCTAAAGGACAAAGGTGGGAATCATCTAGACAAGTGTGTGTGCACAAGAGAGGTGTTATGCATGCTATATGCTTGACCACTATCTATAAGTGTCTCCCCTGACTACCTTTTCACCACTATCTATAAGTGTCTCCCCTGACTACCTTTTGACCAATATCTATAAGTATCTAAGAGGAAGTTGTTAAAAAACACCCTTTAAAAATTTAAATTTTTATGATCTTCACAGGGGGTGTTTCAAAAATCGCCCCTAAGGGATTTTTTGTTGTAGTGTTTGAAAATTTTCCTCACCAGAATCTATCTCCCTCCTCTCTCTGCCCACCCACCCCATGCTCACATTCCCAAAAAACAAATATGATCTCGTTATGACCTTGATTATGGATGAACTCAAAAAATTTAAAAAAAAAAAAGAGAAAGTTTAAATGTTGGTTTAGATTTTATTTCTTTTCCTAATATTCATCAAATTGAAACTAGAAATAGTGACCCGAGCTTAGTTAAAAATATAGGCCAAAGGCATGGTATCATGTCCTCTTAATTTCTCTACTAATGATTCTTTATTCTTACATGCTTTAGATCTTGACATTGATTCCATGCATTTAGTTCTTCATCCTACTTTGATAAATTTTCCCTCCAGTTAAGCAGAGACTTCAAGATGTTGCCCATGTTTTGGAATCTTCTCATACTCCAATCGCTAAAGAGGATAATATCATCGAAGAAAGAGAAAAAGTTTTGACCAAAATTTCCTCAAAACATCACAACTATGTTCATGTTCACCACTATCTATAAGTGTCTCCCCTGACTACCTTTTGACCACTATCTCTAAGTATCTATGAGGAAGTTGTTAAAAGAAACCCTTTAGAAATTTAAATTTTCATGATCTTCACAGGGGGTGTTTCAAAAATCACCCCTAAGGGATTTTTTGTTGTAGTGTTTGAAAATTTTCCTCACCGAAATCTAGCTCCCTCCTCCCTCTGCCCACCCACCCCGTGCTCACATTCCCAAAAAAAAAATATGATCTCGTTATGACCTTGATTATGGATGAAGTCAACAAATTAAAAAAAAAAAAGAGAAAGTTTAAATGTTGGTTTAGATTTTATTTGTTTTCCTAATCTTCATCAAATTTAAACTAGAAATAGTGACTCGAGCTTAGTTAAAAATATAGGCCAAAGGCATGGTATCATGTCCTCTTAATTTCTCTACTAATGATTCTTTATGCTTACATGCTTTAGATCTTGACATTGATTCCATGCATTTAGTTCTTCATCCTACTTTGCTAACTTTTCCCTCCAGTTAAGCAGAGACCTCAAGATGTTGCCCATGTTTTGGAATCTTCTCATACTCCAATCGCTAAAGAGGATAATATCATCGAAGAAAGAGAAAAAAAATTGACCAAAAGTTCCTCAAAACATCACAACTATGTTCATGTTCTTGGCCCACTTGTTTTAAATTATGTCAATGAATATATAGAAGCTTGTTTGGCAGGTCATTTTCAGGATGAAATCCCCTCTAAAAGTACAATTTAGACTCCGGTTGGAGATTTATGGGAGTTGTATGGCTAGCGTAATCATATTTGAATTTAAAATAATCCCAAGGTTTTTTTTCATATTCATATTTAAGGGGGCCTCAACCTACATAGTTATTGGGAAGGTACGACCTTGAGATTTGTCAAAACACTATGGGATTGTTTTCTCACTATATTGAAAATTTTCAGTTGAGAAATATGTTGAGTTAATTCTCTGATCTAGAATAATTCCCCAAGTTGTATGTATAGCTCTAACATTTCCTAGAAAGGCTAGCTTGTCCCATATGAAAATTTCTCTACCATAGACCTAGAAAAGACATCTTAGCCAAGACCACATAGCGCATTTCTATGAAAATTAATATTTTCCAATGTTTTGTTACAACTATATGGACATTGGATATATTTTAGGGGTTTCCAACATCTATGCTCCAAATGATTCTTTGGAATGTGCAATTTTTCACCATTGAATAATTGAAAAGCTATCAGAGGCCAACCGGTTGATTTGCAGGGACTTCAACATGGTTGAGCCAAAATGACAATAAGTTCTTCTTTCTTCCTCACCATTAGAGCCCGAGAGATTGAGAGGCTTAGTTTAATCTGTGTTCTAGCTTAAGTATATACATCTGCAATGTTTATAGAAGGAATGATCTTAATTTTAGAAAGAGATCATTAAAACATCTTAATTGGGGCCATACTCTAGAATCAAAATGTCTTCACAGTTGACTATCAATGCTACATACTTGTTCAGTTGTTGACCAAATTAGCTACTTTGTATGACTACTAACATTTTTTTGCATCTCTTAGGAAATATGTAAGTCATGCATGTCATTTTCAAACTATCTTCTAATTCCCTTGCTTAAAAGGAAAGCAAGTCCCACTCTTTATTTTATCTTAGGGAAAGGGTTTCGAGGGTCACTTCCCACCTATTCATTTAACTATACTCTACAAGTGACTTCCTAAACTATCGGGACTCCACCCATTAGTGAAAGTCTGTGAAGAGCAAGGATCCTTAGCTGTGGTGACAATGGGCTAAGCCTCCATCGTTTCCCTTATCCTAGCAGTCGCCCTCTTAGGAACCCATTTTAGATCCACTACTAGTTTGAGTGGTAACAAGTTGTTCACAATTCCATTTGTGAACAACTCTTTGGTATGCCCACTTTTTCCATACTACAGGTCCAAGATGAGAATTCCAGTGCTATGTAGGCTGCCCTTCTTCTCACTGAATCAATCCTCTACAATATAGTGAACTAGGGCTAGTTGGTTGGCCCACTTGACTGTTACTTTAGTCCTTCAAAGTATGCACATCCTTAGGCCCTACACACCTGCTCTTCTACTAATTTTGTTGTCCTTCACTAGAAAAAGAGTCAGGGCTCTTCTTTGACAATAACCTAACAACCCTCCAACTGTACTTGTCCTACCATCAATCTGCCCAACCACAGTCAATTCTTTTTACTGATCTAGGGCCCACAATATTGTCTTCATCTAGGGCTCTTCAAATTTGCCACCTAACAATGGTTTGAGTCCTCTCAAGATCACTATTCTTGTGTATCGACAATTTTATCTTTGTTGTCCAATCTATAAAAAAATATGAACTACTCCTCTTATCATACTTCTAACAATCTGTAGATGATTGAACTAGGGTCAAAAATCAGCCACTAACAGTCCATTTACTAATTTCTTATAGGTTTCTTCAGATCTTTGTCTAAAAATCTATGGAAACTCCACCAAAAGCAACTCCTCTGCATGTCAATCCATTCTTCATATGGCACATTTCTTCTGCATGCTCAATCTTCTGCTCAGGTTCCACCCTCCTTTGGATCTATTGTCTCCACACATACTGAATCTGCAAACCATCTTCTAGATCTGCGGTATTTATTGCAGAAATAAACCTCGCTCTAAGGGTCACAACCCATCTTCTTCTACGCAGATTTTCCACAGTCTTAGGGTCATACGTTATGAACTAAACATCCTAGGAAACTGTCCTAACTAGGGCATTATACTTATGTACTTCTAATTGTTGTAGAACAAACCCTATCCACACATAGAAAAAACACGACTCTTGCCTCCATAAGGGACTCGACCTAGCTCATATGGATCCATATATTCTAGGCATTTCTTTGACTGAATCTTGACATGAACTTCAAATCTCAATGTCGACCCTCAAACTAGGGTTAACTCAGTGAATATTACGCCTGCATCGACTTCTGTTATGGCTCTAAATTATAGTGCAAGCCCTCCTCCATTTATGTTGGTCTTTATCATAGACCTTGCGGCCTACTAACCACCACAAGGCAAGATGGTATCAACCATCTCTTCTATTTCAAGTAGAAAATCTAACCAACAAGATTCAATCTAATATTTTAATCATGTACTAAAACAAGATACCAAATCCTTCCTACAATTTGTGGAAACAAAACACAATTGCACAGTCACATATAAGTAAGAGAAACAAGTTATCAATCGCACAACACAAGATGTATCTGAGGAAGCAACTGCTCAAAACCCTCTATCTCTATTTTGTATTAAGTCAAGGAATCATTAAACGATATAATGCTTAATCTCTCTTGAGATTCTCCAGCACTCTGCCAATTATCTCCTGCTGATCTAGGAAAAATCGGTCTAGTACTTAGCCAATTCTCAGCCTTCCTTCAGCCTGCCTTGCTCATGCAATTCTAATGGAATTATCTCCATATTAATTAGGAAAATCAACCTTCCTTGATTGCGCAATCCATCATGGCATCCGAATGACTTTATAATTGCACATGGGAAATTTTCTATAAATACAACTGATAGTTATGTTCCTCTGAACTGTGTTACAATAATGATCAAGGGTATTTTTATTATTTAAAATAAGATAAAACCCTAAGCAACCAATACCCTAACCTGAGGAGATGTAACACCAAGAGTTTGTGGGCCCTGTTGGGGTTAGTTGGGCAGCTAACTTCCCGAGGTCGTAACTTGGTCATATGATCTTCGTTTGACGCACATGATACCTCGTTAGAAAGATATCTCCGAGGAATACAAATACAAATATGATTTCTATGAAATTTCCAAACCTTTAATGCCCAAAAAACATCGTTTGGGGCCTCAAAACAGCTCCGAAAATTCAAGACTCGAAAAACTGACAAAAATAGTAAATTGTGCTATAATTAAGGAAACTGAAAAACTGAAAGAGACAATGGCGAGGGCCCAAGTGGAATAAGCAGGTGGCCACCAATATCCACCTCGATCACCTTAAATCAAATTTCTTGAGCTAACTCAATCATCATGACTTAGTTAATTGACACAAGTTGTTATGAGACGAAATTACAATTTATTGTCCAATTTATTTAAGGGAAAAATAAATTAGACGCCTCACATTCCTCACTCCTGGTACATCAAAATTCCTCACCAATGTGGGTGCATTTTTTTTTTCCTTTCTATTCGCCAATTTCACTGTTTCTTGTTGCAAATTTCAACACTCCCTCTCAACAAGAAAGGAATTCAATCTATCCCCATCTGGTACCTTTGGAATGTTCTGCATGCTACACTTCTCTAGTGTTGTTTACACCTGCAAATCCTGAAACTAAATAGCCTCTGAAAAAATGAATCAGTATAATGCATCTATCATCAGAGTCTTCTGACTACTGCTAGCTACTGCACCTGTCTAGTACCGGATTCTTTGCACTGCTGCTGACATCTGCATCCGTGCCCTTTGAACTGTTGCTAACTCTATTTGTGCTCCAGTATTTGACATCTGTCACTCTAATTTTTTTCTTGCTGACATTTGACTATATAAATCTAACTGATTCTTCCTACTACTGTTGTAATGTGGGCTCCTCGTAGCCAGGTTCGATCCATGAGACACGCCATCTCAATGGACCTTGCCCAAATTTATAATCTTGGGATTATGTATACACATAACCCCACCTTACACCTCAAGGTATGGCTGCTCCCTCTTCCCATCTGGCTCGAAATTTCCCCCTCATGGAGGTCTCTTCTTGAGTGGACGCTTCCACTCGGTCTCCTCTCTACTTCTCCAATTGTGGAAGCTACTCCACAACCTTCTGAGACTGCTTCTCATGAGGATGCATGTTGAGAGGTAATTTATGCTCCCTCTAAACCACCAAGTCTCTAACTTCTGCCTCTCTTCTCAAAGATTTTCATGCATCTGGTACCTCAAGTGCATATAGGTTCTTGACTTGCGCACAGTCTAATTGTCCCGAAGTTACAAAAAGTTTCTAAAAAAGAGTTGATTTTAAATCGATGATATCTCCCTCATCCGAGCTCCGATTTGACCGTTTTTTTTTTCCATTGGGGTATATTTTCACAAGGAATCCAAATATTCTATTTGTTTTCAAAAATTTTACACCAAAATCTTCAAATATTCTCTACAAACTTGCCGCCCAAAAAATTCCTACTATGATACCATGTAGAAAATCTAACCAACGAGATTCAATCTGATCTTGTAATCTACTAAAACAAGATACTGAATCCTTCCTACAATTTACGGAAAAAAAAAAACGATCGCACAATCACATATAATTAAGAGAAATAAATTATCAATCGCACAACAACATGATGTGTTTGGGGAAAGCAACTAATCAAAACCCCTCCATCTTTATTGTGTATTAAGTCAAGGAATCATGAAACAATACAATGCTTAATCTCTCATGAGATTCTCCAACACTCTGTCAATTGTCTCCTGTTGATCTAGGCAAACTCAGTCTAGTACTTAGCCAATTCTCATCCTTACTTCAGCCTGCCCTGCTCATGCAATTCCTAGAGAATTAACTCTTTATTAATTAGGAAAATTAGTCTTCCTTGATTGCGCAATCCATCATGGCATCCCAATGACTTTATAATTGCACATGGGAAATTTTCTCTGAATACAAATGAGAGCTATGTTCCCTTTAACCTCTGTCTCAACTAGGTATTCCTCGAAACTGACATGCATGCAACTATTAATAGCGAATTATCAGTTATTTGATTGATCACTAATTGTGAATTAAATCTAATTTAATTCACTGGACCTCTCACTAGCTCATCACTCAGTTAGAACTAGTTAAACTGATTTTAACTCATTTAATTGAGTTAATTACACTTGCACCCCACTAATGCATCAACTTCAACTGGACCCCAAAAATATTAGAATCCCTCTATATGCCTCATATTAGACCCTCAACTCGAATTTCTTGAGCTAACTCGGTCATCATGACTTAATTAACTGACACAAGTTGTTATGAGATGAAATTACAATTTATTGTCCAATTTATTTAAGGGGAAAATAAATTAGACGCCCCACATTCCTCACTCCTGGTGCATCAAAATTCCTCACCAGTGTGGGTGCATTTTTTTTTGTCCTTTCTGGTTTCCAATCTCACTGTTTCTTGTTGCAAATTTCAACATTTCAGAATTTGATACGGCCTTCACACAAAGACACCATTGAAATCACATGCCCAGATTCTCATGAGAAACCTCTCTTAAGCTTGATCTGCCAGAAGAGAACCAACAATATGCCATCCTACTTCCTAGCGCAAATCGACCATTAAGGTATGAAACATTCTTTTGAACCCTCACATGATGATCTTGCTCTTGGAGGATGATCATGACCTCCCTTTAGCAACCCTTACTCGGCCCTCGTACTCGACCTACTTTAGGACTACATCTCTCTTCACCCCCTTGATGTGCCAGATAGTGGGAATACATGTCAAACATGCTAAGATGTTGTTTCGGGGAATTTCACCCTAGAGGTTTGTTGGGTTACAACCTCCACAGAGCAGGGGCATGCTACTTAACAGAGACTCACACAACCATGCACGTTCAGAAAAACTAAATAGAGTAGAATGAGAAAGTTACCCGTAGGTCCTACAGTTGAAGAAGATCCCGCAGGGTTCAAAACACCAGCAACCGTCCTTCCTTCTTAACCTGAAAGACAAGAAGAAACAAGCACAAAGGACTGGTTGTACATCATATATCTACTCTAAATGTTAGTGATATTCATGTAAAACATTAAATAAATCATAATGAATGCTTGTATAACAAATATTCTCATACATATAAGCATACACTAACACATTTATTTTGGGAACAACATGGTACTTCTGTATTACAAATAGCATGTACAAAAGTAACGAGTGGAGAGATCACCTGATCCTTCCACGGCCTTCGAGCAGATCGTCGTCTGGATCCGTCCAGCCCTTGCCTCACTAAGACTCCTTCCAAACTGGTGCATACGAGATGACATATAAGAGGATGAGCATCTCAAGGAAACAAGGGTTTCCTATAATGAACTGGGAAAGTGCAGGAGGCATGGGGAATCAGACTTGGATAGGGAATACCAACAGAGTATAATATCAATAAATTCTCTCTCCCCCTTAGGCCATACACATGAGGGGTTTTTATACTCCCTCCAAGTAGTTTCAACAGTTGGAAACAGTTGGCCACGTGCTGGGGTGGTTGAACTACCTGAGTAACCATCAACCCAGCCCGAAAATAGGGAATAATTATATATTTTTTAATTATTTTAATGGCATACGCGGAAAAGTATAGCTGGACTCGCGTATACATGCGGAAAAGTACGGGCATAGTCGCGTATGGGGATTTTTACACTGTTTTTAAGTGAATTTGTCCAAGTCTGTAGGAATGGGTGCCCAAAACCATCAAAGCAATCATGAATCATGTGAAGGTGAGAAATTATGCTACAATGTATGTGCTATATGCTATGATAAGGCATGCCAAGATGTGCAAGTGTGTGTCAATGCGTGTCAGGGACTTTCAAGACAACAAAAAGGAGAAAAAAATTAAACTACAAGGAAATGAACACATAAGAGGGTTAATAAGTCATCAATTTACCTTTTCCAAGAGGGGCATGCTAGGCACACCAACACTAGGTGGCAATAGGTGCCAAGTGCAAAGTCTTAGCGCATTCTAAGTGCCAAGTATTCCTTCGTTGCTTCTCATCTACTTTCCAACAATTGATCTTCACAAATAAATTTAATATTAAACCATGCTAAATCATACCAAGGCATCTCAACGTATTCCATACATGCTAAGACTTTCCAAACGCCAACACGTGCCAAGTGCCAATATGTGTCAGGGACTAGTGTTATGCATGTGATGAAGTGGAAGGGAATGTTGAAGAGTGCTAAGGTGTGATAGAGAGTGATAATTCATGTTGATGAGTGTTAAGGAGTACTAGGAAAAAACATTTAGGGAGCACTAGATAAAAATTAATGGAAGTTAATGAATATGAGGAATGTGTACTGCCAGAGACTAGTGTTAATGGTCAGTGTTAGTTGTCATGCCAAGGAGGGAGTGACAAGGTATGCTAAGCATTGGTAAGGCATGTTAGAACATCAAGTCATGTTAATAATTCCTGAAAGTGTGCTTGGAGTTCCAAGTTGTGCTAATTAGTGAATAAAAGTTGTACCAATAGTGCCAAGATATGCCAATACATGCATTCAACCAAGGTGTTCCATGGCATGCTAGGGACTATATGCAACATGCCAACACATGCTAGGAGAGTTCCATGATGTGCTAGAGCATGCCACCATGTGCTTGGGCATCAGTTTCATCACAAGATGTTCTAGGTACAAAGATGTTCCAAGACATGTGGGGTGCTAAGAAATGTTAGTGTGTGCGAAAGCATTAATTTAAGGTGTGCCCAGATTGTTGAGGATTGTTAGGTCTTTCTCATTAATAGAATTGTCAGAGCTCGATTATGCATTAAATAATATATTTCCTACACACAATAGTGGAACTTTATCTAAATGGAATTTGCTAGATAATTAACTTAATAGATATGAATCATGTGTTGACTCATAGGAAATCTCTATTCAACTAGTCATTACTTGAGGGAAATGATCATATACACTTATTACTTCTTAAAAAAATGACTGACCCTAACCACTATGGCCTTGGACATATTATAAAAAATGCTCCACAATAATGGTATTAAATCACATTCTGACAAGAAAATATAACAATAGGCACATGAAGATCATCAAAAACTCATTGGAATGATCAATGATGGCAGACATTTTTTGATCGTCACCAAAAGTAACAAAAAGAGCATTGGTGAGGGTCATTAAAATTTCATCGCTAGAAGTGTCATTAAAGAGAGAATCAGTGATGGGCCTTTAACGACCCTCACCAAAAGTGAAATGTCTTTGGTGACGGACCATAAAGGACCATCACTATATACACTTACAGTGACAATTTTTAGTGATCAATGATGACAGACATTTTTTGACCGTCACCAAAAGTAACAAAAAGAGCATTGGTGAGGGTCATTAAAAGTTCATCACTAGAAGTGTCACCAAAGAGAGAATTAGCGATGGGCCTTTAACGACCCTCACCAAAAGTGTCATTGAAAATGTCTTTGGTGACGACTTGTATGACCATCAATATATACACTTACAAAGGGATGGTTTTTTAATGATCGTCACCATATGTGATTGGTGACGGATCTAAAGGTCCGTCACAAGCATGAACCTCACCAATGTGCTTTTTTTCGTAGTGAATCCTCAAATCAAAACTCAAGGATATCATAGATTAGTTGAAGGCAAAATTCTAGGGCTGAAAGCAGATGAATATTCTAGCTATGTCCTCTCAAAAGTTTGTAGTTCATGTTCTTAAGTACTTTTCCATGGACAAAAACCAACAACTTGTGAGATCTCCCATCTCACTCGTAAATGGAATTATTTTCAGATCTACACTCTTGGGTTCCAATGATTCACAAATGGTTCCTAGTAAGAGGGTACAATCCAATGCATGAGTTGAAGTTTAACTCATCTAAGTCATTTTTTATTTGTTTTCAAGTCTACAATCATCCATTAGAAAATTATGTTGTTGCAACAAAGCCACGTCAACATAATCACATTGTCTATCAACTAATGCCACTAAAATGTCTTGAAATTAAGAATGCCAAAAATTTCCATTTTTACCTCCTCTTTCCAAGTCGCTTGTAGAATATCTCATATGAGAAAATTTTATCATAGTTTAGTGTCCTACAAATTAATGAGGATATCCCTAACTTATATTGGAGCAACTCCTACTTCTTCTACAGAGAGATAATTCATAAGCACAATTGCTTCTATATAGGCACTAATAAGTTTCACATCCCTAAAAAAGGCATGAACACTTTCATAAATATCTCCCAATTCTTCTTCTATGTTCGAAGAAATATTAGATAGGCATTCCCATTGAGTGAAAGGATTCATGCATTGACATCAACCATTCCTCCATACATCTTTGTCAAAAAAATTTCACAAGATATTATATAATTTTGTAGAAGTTTTACATAGAATTCATCTTTTAAATCAACCTCATTCAAGACATCAGTATCCTTAACAGCTATGTATAATAACCCTTGGAATAAGTTTTCAACATTCTTCACTAAGTTTATCCCACTTTGTAAACACATAAATTCATTTTTTTTGTCTCTTTGTCAAGTTGAAAATCCTGATTAAGAAGGCAAGTGTCACAATTGTTAAAACAATATCTGAGTATCTAAATTATTATAAAATGCAAAGGCGAAGAATTTAAAGGATTTTTCTTTGGTGCACCACGTCATTGGTTTCAATAAGTGAAGATACTGAGAAAACCTCTTGTACAATGCGGATTGGTCGATGACCACCACACCATTCACTCTGATTTTAAACCCTACTATTGTTATTCCCTTACATTTGGAGCATTGTGAAATAATTGTTATTCCATTACCTTTTTAGCAAATTGAAAGAAAATTTTCAATAAAGTAACAATATCTCTAGTGTCATTAGCTTGGAAATAGCTTTTGAAGTTCACTCTTTGGTTAAAAATTTAAAATATATTCCTAGAATAAAGGAGATGAGTATGGCACTAGTCTAGAAATATCCAAATCCCTTGAAACTATTATTACTTATAGCCCTAAACACTGAGTAGACTAAATAGGATTGTGCAGGCCAACCCCATAAATGCAGTATCCCATATCATGTACTTATATTTACATAATGAACTTATATTTACACTATTTTTAATGCCAAATATTCATAATATAATTATGAAATGGTGACACTTCTCTTTACCCCTTCTGGTTAGGAGAATAAAACAACAATAAATCAATTGATGAACTCAATAGTTTTTATTTGAAAAGTAGGCAAGTACAAGTGAATATTCATGAGTCGTCAGTGTAATCTTGTATGGATGATAATTCTAATGACACTTTTTTTATAATCCTGTTACAAATTTATTATAATGGACTATGAATTAATTATCAATATTGAATGAAGAAATTAAGCATGGAACTAAATCCTAACATAAAATGATTGGTGTTGTAGGGACTTCTTGTTCAAGGAAAAGAGCCAACCCAGTTTATTGCTTTGTTTCCAAACCTAGTGATTCTAAATGTTTGTATTGAACACAACTATAAAGAATAATTTTTTTCATTCTATGTTTTAACTTAGCACTTGATGTTGTTTTTTTCCTTTCACCTTAACTTCCGTACTCTAGAATTTTAGATTGACAAAAGGGAAACTAATGAGGTGTACAATCAATTTCAAGTTTATTTGTAGCAACAACTCTTTGATATTCATTTTTTGTTTTAATTGGTTCTTCCAAAATGTAGCTTAACTCGAAAATATGTTGCACTAGCTACCTTGACTTCTGATTTTACATCAAGTAATGGAGAAAAGGTTCAAGCAAAGAAATGAAAGTGTCATCCAAACTTGCTTTGAATCCTCCCACTCAGATATATCTCTTAGTTCAACACTATCTACTTATATCCTCTTGAAATGGACTTAATGAGCAATCATTGTATTTGGCCCTAATATACGCTCAACAAATATCTTTTGAAAATTGATGACTCTAAGTGAATTGACATCTATTATAGGGTGTTTGAAACCCATTTTTAATATTTTGAAATGATGATAAAGGATTGTAATAAAATTGGAGTGAGATGAATTATTGAGGTGATATATTTCAATGTAATGTCATCCTCCTATGTATAAATCTTCCTTCCTCTAGTCAACATTAAGAGGGATGTAAGAACATGTCATAATTTCATCTAGTCAATTGCATAATGTCATAAATGCAATTGTTTTCAGATCTATTGTCTCAGGATCACATGAGTGACAAATGGTTCTCAGTCAGAGGGTACAATGTAATGCATGAGTTTGAATTTAAATCATCAAAGTCCTTATTTGGTGCAAACTCTACAAGCATCCATTGTATATTAGGGTTATCTTCATCTTCACTTGAAATTGTGCCTATATACTTCTCTCTAAATTTCCAAAACCAAAAAATGGGCTTGTTTATACCTCAATTATTCCAATACCATAAGATGTATTCTAAATGATGCAACATATTTCCATATGCATATTCATTCTAAGTGCACTTTAGGTT
Organism: Pinus albicaulis; assembly: GCA_034641835.2. NCBI lineage: Eukaryota > Viridiplantae > Streptophyta > Pinopsida > Pinales > Pinaceae > Pinus > Pinus albicaulis. The sequence goes on along the minus strand of CM076578.1, from coordinate 1,233,883,208 downwards.
ATTGTTTTATTTTCATTTGTCAGAAATTTTTTGTTTTCATTCTTGTATTGTTACTCCTAAATATTTTTCATGGTTGTTTTTTCAGAATGAATTTTTTCCTAAAGCAGAGGGAGGATATCCTTTCTAATTAATGCAAGATATTTTCCCTAAATTATTCATCCCCTTCACCATAGAATCTAGATAGATGGAAAAAGGTCTCCCCATGTGTTACTGGGAAAGATATACCTGTCGGGAGTCTCATCAAGTTTAAAATCTGAGAAATTTCTTTGCCATTATAGTTAAAACCTTCAGGCAATTTGTTTTTTTAAAGGGTGGTTCATGGACACTGGGTGGCCAGTGGCCACTACATCCACGAGAAAATCCAATAATATCAACCTGAAGGGATCTACCCACTGGCCAAACAAGCAAGGCCTAACCCCAAGGGCATCGAGGAGATTTGACCTGGTGACTTCCCAACTGGCGAAGTACTTAGCAATGGGAACTCGACCAACTGAGCTAATCCTTGGGGCTAAAACCTTGAACCATTAATAAAACTAACTTGACCATTTTCATTACATTTTTTCTACCTCTTATTAACCTTTATTCCCCTTTTTCCTAGTCATTTCCCTTCTTTTCCCTTATTTCGCTCCGTTCCTTGTCCTTCCCATTCCTTCATACCCTTCCTAATTCATCTATTTCTCCTTAGTTTTATTTAATACTTTATATTAAATTACCTTATAACATTATACTATCAACATGTTTCAACTTTATATATGTCTGGATGAGGTGGATGATGGTTTCTGGGCTTAAGGTTAGGCCAACTAGTGCTGTTACAGGTGCTACTATAGGTTTCCTGTAGTGCTACAGGAAAGTCCTGAATTGCTACAGGAAACACTCTAAGGGAAATCCAAGGCAAAAAATGGTGGAGAAAAGCACAGGGGAGGTGGAATGAAGGTGTGTTTTGGTGAATGGAAGGTGGAAAACCCCTTGAAAAAGCTCATAACCTATTGAGAAGTTTGTCATCACAGCTATAGGTCAAGCCATGGTGTGAAGGTGAAAAATCTGAAAAACAGGGTTGATGGCGATTTGATGGAAATAAGGCTGATGATGGGTGAGAAATGAATCTAAGGGTGTTGATGAAATCCTCCTTCAATATTCTACTTGAACCTACAAGCAAACTACATGTTCATGCAACAAAAATTGGCAAATTCATGATGAAGGAAATGGAAAATATGAGTTGAATTTGGAAAGAAAACCTACTTTAGCCTTCAAACATAAATCTAACTCAGTATTCTAAACATTTTCATCACACTACAACAACCTAACTATTATTTCCAAGAAATCATAAACTAAATAGAAAATTTGGGATGTGGGGAAGGTATGCCCTCCTCAAGCTCCAATGAAAGAGATGAGAGAGGGAGGCTTGACACACAGCTTTCCGAGTTTATCAGTTATTATACCAACATTTATGCAAGCTTAAATATTGAAAAATACAAATGTAATCAAACTAAAAACAATGAATTGAAATGTAAGTAAACTAGCTAAAAAATCATAAAGAAAACTAGATATAGTGACATAAAAATCAGCGTGAATACACAAGAGATACTAAGGCCAAATGATTGGGCCCTAACCCACAAGCATAACCTTCTAAAACTAAATCAGTGAAGGACAATCTGAGTACTCATCTTATTATAGAAAATAGTCTTGAATTACATAATCATAAAAGTCTCAAAAACCTATTACAAGAGCTAAGATTATATTAGCTTCATTCAAAGTTTGAATCCTAATGAGCTCTTTGTTGGCAATATGATGCAGAGTGTTGTCCTTGATGGCAACCCACTTGATGAAGATGATGGCAACCTACTTGGCGAAGTTGTCATTGATGGAATATCTCTTGATGAACTTGTTATTGATGTGAATCTGATCTATATAGAAGGTAATGATGAAAGGAATTATGTCTGTGCTAGAACAATGATGAAAAGAGTATGTCTCAAGGCATACGCGGGTTTGTCTAGCCGATGTAGCGTATGCACGCGGGAAATAATGTTCCAAGTCGCGTATGGGAAAAAGCACTCTAAATATGTAAAACCAAGGGTAACTACCATGGTATTGACCCATTGTATTGAGCAATGATTCGTCTATTTAACCCCATTCAGGAATACCATCGGAAGAGGTGTGGTTTTGGCTCATGGTATCGATAAAGGGTAAACCTATATAAGGAGAAGAAAATCATTGTGAAATGGGTGAGCATGAGTCTGTTTTTGAATGAATACTTCACTCTGAAGTATGTCTGAATGGAAAGGGTAACAGTTTGATGATAGATCTGAATCTGTGATGCACCTATGAAGAAAATGATGAAGAAGGTTATCTAGATCTGAAATGTATTTGTATCTTCTAGATCTGTTTATGAAATGTTTAGATATGAGATAAGGTGAACATATGTCTGAAGTGAAGGGTTAAATCTGAACTGAATATCTTCTTTGACAAAGTATGCTGCTATGTAATGATTGAAGATCTATACGCTATTTTATTGCAGCGAAAGCGCGTATATACGCATGTTTTATAAAGAAAAAGTGCGTATGAGTAGTGAAATCAGTTTTGGAATATGTGCAGGGGTATACGTGGGTTTATATGCATGAAGGCGCGTATATACGCCGTATCTGTAAAAGGAAAGCACGTATGAAAACTAGGGTTTGTTGAAGGATGAAGTATGAAATGTCTGATCTGTTATGTTGTGTTACTGCTATCTGATCTGGGTTGTCTGAATTGATCAGTATCCATTTTTGAGCTTAAATGAATGGAGTGGGTCCAGTCTGAAAATATGATGAAAAGTGGCCTGCAAGTTGTGCTATAAAGAAAGATTTTGGATCCAGTGTGAAAATTGATGAAACATGGTCCATGGTGGTGCTGAGGGTTGTAGCCTTCAGTCAGGGGGTTGCAGCTCCCTTCCAGGTGAGGCTGCTAAACGAGAGCAGGGGGTCGTAGCTCCCTTCTAGGAGAGGTTGGTAAACGATATTAGGGGGTCGTAGCTCCCTTCCAGGAGAGGCTGGTAAATGAGCGCAGGTGGGTGCCTGCGTACTGGTATGAGTCTGCGCCAGTATATATTTGTAAGATGTTTTCTCTATAATAAAATATTGAAGGCTGAGACAATGGCAGCGACGGTTTTCTCCCGACTTGGGTTTCCACCTAAAGTCCTGGTGTTCATGTGTGATGCTTATGTGTGATGATTTACACTGTTATTACTGCACATGTCTGTTGCTATATAAACATCTGATGAATGAATAAATGCAAGGATCTAAGTAATGAATTAATTGCATATTAATATCTCTGCATATACATGAGTTTTGTGAAGGGTATCCATGTATATACGCGAGTCTAATCAAATAAAGTAGCGTATGGGTTTTAGAGCATGAAAAATTAAAAATATTCGAGTATGCCCAAAATACTGATTCACCCCCCCCCCCCCCCCCTCTCAGTATTTTTCCCAACACTCTTGCTTATCCCTATTTAACCTAGAGGTTAACCACCGATGACTCCCTAAAAAGTAGGTGATGTGTCCTCTTTGATTGCAAGAGAAGTGGAGCTTTGGTGCACTTTATATCCCACTTTCTTGGCTGCCTTTGATTTCGAGTTGTTAGAGGGAATCTCGAGGATCCGTTAGCTGACTTTTGGAGTTAAGGAGGTGGGAAATCCCCCTAGAATTGTTGGGTATGTGTTATATTCTTTCCACGATTAGCCCCACGCGCTGTATGTTGCGCCGGGCATAGCTGGGGGGTCACGAGGGGCGAAGCAGTCCCCACCGTTGGGGTCTGGGGCAGCGCCCCGGCCAAAATTTGTTTTTTGTGCAGACCCACTCATAGGCGGATCCGCCCATGGTTTTGTGCATGGTTTTGCACATGGTTTTGGGGTTTGATGGTTTTCGGCCCCTGGTATTTTGTAGATCCGGTCAAGGGAACTACGGTTATGTTCTAATCCAGGGTTAATGGATTGGGGTTTATGTATGCTTCGGCATGTATATATATATGTGTTGTAACACTAAAAGGATCATAATGAAAAATCAAGCTGGTCGTCCCGATTTGGGATCCAGGGGAAAATCTCTGTGTTTATCTGTTTTATGTTTTATGCTCTTGCTATTGTTTATTTTATGTTATAAGAATCGTGTGTAGATATTTCTGTTCAGGGTTAAAACCTACAAGAATCTCTCCTTGGTGTCTACTCTAAGCTTTAATTGCAAAATCTTGATCAAAAGTGTAATATCTTCATGATTATCCTGCATTTAACTCACGTTAGGTATTTGAAGTATGACAAGCCTTAACCACCATCTACACTAGCAACATAATACCATAATATAATTTAAATGTGAGAAAGAGAGACTTAATAAGGCTAAAAAGGTGACAATTAACCCCTCCAATTATACCTAATGATGGAGCTCATCATCACCCCCCTACTAAATGGTTGCTCATCCTCTCAGAAACTTATTCCTCCTTCTACGTTTCTTTCAGAGCTTTAATGGACCCTCTGAATTCCCAAGGAAGAAGTGTGGGAGTCACTTTCGGAGGGTAAATTACATCATTATTTTCTGCTCCCTTCCGTTCTATGTTATGCTCTTCTTGGCTTTTTCCATCACTCAATCCCAACAACAAGGTTGGACTGAGTTTCAAACCAAGCCACTAAATATTCCTGGCCTACATGGCCCTATATAAAAAGACACAAAAACACTAAATATAACAATCTAGTCAAATTCAATAGTAATTGTAAAGAGAAAGTATATAAGAAATACTTTAACTAGTTCCCACAAGAAAACATTGTTTTCATGTGCATTGTCTTATTTTGATGTGTGTCATGTGATAATATAGTGTGCATGATTTGTATAGCACTTATTTGTTTGTAAATCTTGGAAACATTTGAGAAGATACAAAGGCATAAAAGTAAGAAGAATAGTTGAAGAGAGTGGAAGCCAATGAATGTGCATGTAAGTAAGAGAATTTCTTTTATAAGACATTGAAAAGCAAGCAACAATTGACCAAAAAAAATTATTGTTTGCTATCAAAGTAGTAGCATGCAATGGACTAAAAAAAAAAAAAATGCTTGAAGCCATTCAACCAAAGTGCAAGTGTTTTTTTTAGGGAAAATTCCTAGTCGTAAATACAAAATGATGTGTGGCATCTACAACACCATTTGAGTTCTAGATTTGGAACACGATCGAGATAATCTGCTAGAAATTTCCTATTTGCATTCCTTTCATGTGTATGGATGAGGACATGAATGAAACCTTTAATCCTTTTAAGTAGTTGGAGAGTTGGTCACATCTGGTATAGAAGAAAAGTAGGAGAGCACATAAACTGTGCTTATATATCCAAAAGAGCAACCTCCTATTCATGTATTTCATGGAAAAATGTGTAAAGTTGGGAAGCATATTGTACATCCATATGTTTGTGCAAGCAAAGGAAAAGTTTATAAGAAAACATGTATAGGTTCATTAACTGAAAGGGAAAGCATATAAGACAAGTAGTAGCAACCATTGAAAGTGAATGTATATTAAAAATAGAATAGGTAAAAAAGTGCACAATTTTGAAGGTTTCAAATGAGAGAGAAGATGGAACATTTGCAAGTGAAATGCAAAGGAATTCAAGTTACCTTAAAGAGAAGGTATTCAATTTGTTTGATTGATAGATTTGGAGGCAAGGTATGTTTCTTCTTTTTTAATGTTACGTAAGGATTTTTTTGCGTGAGTAGTGCAAGAAGGAGAAAGCTTGAGAGGTGCAAATATTATTCAATTATATAACTCTAGATATGGTTGTGAATGTCATGCCTTGACGATCAATGTTTCCAATGTTGATTGTTTCCTTTTGTAGGGTCATTCCTTGTGATTTATGGATTTTTAGGTCCCATTCCATGTGAAGGGTCATTTGCGTGTGAGAGCCCCTTGTTACAGGGGGGATTGACACATATTTTGGATTTGAAACATCCCATGGTGGACCGTTTTAATGAATGAAATAAAAAACAAAAAATGATGGGAGCTTTGGGGGCCAGGAACCAGATGCATATAAAATAACAATAACTTTTCCATGTGACCCATTAACAAGGCTTTATTTGACCCACAAGTTGCTTGTTTGAATGGATTATTATCCAATGTAGAGAAGTACTTTTGCAGCAAGTTTCTCATCCTCCTGGTTAGTGGAGGGCATTTGTTTACTTTGCTCGACATAGAAACTTGCAATTGGTATGTTTAAATTTTTTATCATGGTTTTATTATACAATGAAAGAAATCCATTAGTTGAATAAAGGTGAATAGAATTGGTGCATGTATGCAGCTCGTATTGTGGAAGTTTGGATTTTTTACATTCCATTAAAAGTTTCCAATCATCCAATGTAGGGGTTGCATGCTGAAGGTTGGAGAGGAGTTGGTGAAATGAAATCTATTAAGGGCTTGTGACTTATTGGTGAAATATTTTTGAAAGATTTACAACTCTATCGAAGCTTCGCCAAATATAATTTCTGCGAGACGTGCCTACATACATTGGTGAATCTTTAACAGGTGGAAATTGCCCAAGGTCACCCACAAGGATTACAAAGCGGCCACCAAATGGGTTGTTTCTATTGGATGGGAATGTTCATCAATTTGAGCAAGCATTTTAGGACCAATGAAGCTCGTCTCATCATTGAGAATGTATTTCACATGCCAAAGTTTTTATTGAGGGTTTAGTATGGATTGACCTTCCAAAGGTTGAATAGAGGAAAAAGGGATGTGAAGGCCCACGTGTATTGTTAATTCATTTATGTAGAATGTTGCAACACTGGTTGGAGCAAGAAAGAGTAGTGGGTTTTCTCCATTGGTAGAGTTGGCTAGGAAGGTATTTTTGAGGTAATCAATTGGGAAATACTTTTCGATGTCAGCTTTGCCTGGGTTGAGCATCGTTAGCGGTGAGGTGGAGGCATTGCTAGAGAAGTGGGAAAAAATTATATTAAAAGTGATGCTTTGGCATGGGGACAAGGAGGTAATGAATGTGGATTTGGAGAGTGGAGTTGAAAGATTTGTGTGGAGGAGTGGTTGAATTCTATGAAGTGATTGGTCATCTCTCATTAAGGAGGATGTTGTTAGCTAGGTGGAGTTGAGAGAGGAATTGTCATTCATCCATGTCCATGTTAACTAATAGGAGAGGGGGGATTTCAATAGCAGAGTCATCATCATAGTGAGAGAGGGGTGGATTTGCAAGCACTCGATGGACATGCCATGCATTATAAACGTTGCGAGTGTGCAAAAACTGCCTTGTCAGTTTCACCAATGTCATTAGGTAGTCTACGAAAAGGGATGTACAAGAGAAGTTCACTCCTTAAAAAGTCTACACATCATTCTGAATCTTTAGATGGGATTGAGGTGTAGCGAGGAATGAGACGTACAAGCATGGAAAGGAAGATGTGTTGCCATGGTGATGTCTTCCGACGAGAGGAGAATGACCAAGACCATACAACTTTAATAATAGGAAATGACTCAAGTGAATGTCGCACTTGCATCTATGAGGTGATAAAGAGTGTTTTTGGAAGATGGGCATCCAATTTATGTGAAACACGTCTGAAATTTTTTCTCTTAACATGTATGTCATGTATTCTCCTGATATAACAATATTCTACTGTTGAATACATAATAAATTCTACTAATCTTTCCGGAAATTTAAAATACAATCGCCAATTACAATATCATGAAGAAATATAAATCAAACACAACACAGATAATTTACAGGGGAAAGCTTATAGTTAAAGACCCCACTACCTTCTATTTTATATTATATCATGGATCATGAAAAAATTACATACAAAGCTGCAATCCAAGAGCTCCCATTACATGAGCTAATTGTCTCACACTGTCATACAAAAATTCGCAAGTTCCTTAGCCAATTTATTGTCTCTAGACAACCTGCCTCCACTGCACAATCCATGCTAATAGCAATCCCTGAATGAATGCAATCTTGTCTGCCTTGACTGCGCAATCCTCATGGGCACATCCAATGTGTGTGTGGTTGCATGTGTGCAACCGGATAATGTCACAACTGATAGTTTAGTTCCCTTTCACCTAGAAATCAACTGGGTCTCCACTGGATCTCACATGCATGCAGTTAATAATAGTAAATCTTCAGTTGCATGTGAGACCACTGATTTGAATTAATTAATAATTAATTCACTTGATCTCTCACTAGTGTATATTCAGTTACAACTAGCACAACTGGGTTTAACTCACTTAACTAAGTTAAACTACTTTACAAATTGCATAACTACACTTCCAACTTTTTTACAACTTCGAATCACTCATTTAAAACTAAGTCAACCTGCATGTTCCACCAACCAACCACTTAACTCGAAATTCCTTTAGCTAACTGATTTTCCACTTTTGTTAACTATTTCCAAGTGCTCATTGAGAATAGAATATAGTTTATTGTCCAACTAATATTAAGGGATAATAATAGTAGAAATGCATCTATAACTAGACATGAAATCTTTAAATATAATTTTCACATACATTTTTAAATAGACATACACCTAAAAATGGCCTGAGGCTCCATCTAGTGTAGGTGCTTCATTTTCACTAAGATTTTCTTGTTGAATCTCCATAGTGTGGTTGGTGTTGCTTTTGTTGACAACAAGGATTTCTATTTCATAGAACATGTGGGGAAGGGAGGTGACAATATTAGTTATATCTTAAGTTAAGCTAATAGTATGGGAAAAATATTTGTATTTCCCTCCACTTGCATGGGTCACTTGAAGAACTGGGTTAACACATGCCATCAATATCTCTTCAAATTGATCTAGGTAGGAGAGGAAACGGGTTTGTTTTCCTCGTTCCATGTTATTCGAGGAGGATAAACGTCGGAGAGTTCGCTTAGAGGAGAAACAATGAAAAAGGTTTTTTTTTTTCATGGATGGGTAAGATTCATTATAAGTGGAGTAAACATACATGGGGTTAAGTGCGTAAACCCTTTCACAGAAGCGACGATTTTCATGATGGATATGGTTGTTGTGGAATTTTTTGGAAGTTGAAGAGGAAGCGACATGGGGGGGTGGTTCTATAGGGAAGGTGGAAGGTGAAGAAAGGTTAAGGATTGGAAATGATTGTTTGGCAAGTGGAAATGGAAGGGAAAACTGAAGAGGAGGAGTGGATGGAAGGGGAGGGAGACAAATCTGGGAAGACATGGAAGTTAGGATTGGGGTGGTTTGAGGGGGGAGGCTCTATCGACGACTCTTGTATAGAAGATGAATTCGAACATTTATTCTTTCCTTTTTAAGTGTGTAATGTCTTTGTCAATGTTTTGTCTATACATAATTCTATGGAGTGGTTTGCATAGCTAATCAAGAAAGAAAATTAATGTCAAATTTAGAGGTACAAATGAATTTGGAGAAAAGGTGAGTTAACCATACATATCAAAGGGAAAGTAGTTTATGGAGCAAAATCTTTGTTCGTGTGATGCAAGGAAAGGCACTTTCTTTTGTCCCAATTGAAAAAGTATATAACATAAATAGAAAAAAGGCTAATGGAATTGAGATAACATAAATGTATCTTTGTAAACAACTAAGCAATACGAATGATTAAGAAAGTGAGGATATATACATGTCATGTGCTAAGTTGAGACAACACGATGTGTTTTTTTGCATTTGGATATTGATTATCAGTCTTTTTTTAAATTTTGTTGAGTGAAAAGGAAATTAGGAAACAATTTGTGCAAGTGTTGTAGGGACATGGAAAGTAAATGAAGGATGTTGTGAAGTCCTCTGAGGCTTTTACAATAAAGTCCTCTGAGCCTTTTATAGGGTTCATTACATGCAATACCATGGGTACATAATACGTGGTGACCCAAAACCACTACTATTTGACTACATAAAATTTCTCCCTTTTCCTCCAGTCAAGTTTACCTAACAACTTTATATTAGTACTTTAAAGTACTTCCCACTTTGTTTCTCTGCCATGGATTTGAATTATATGAATTTACCAAAAGTTTCTAATTTTTTTTTTTTTTTACAAATATACCCATATCTTCTAGATAAAATAATAAATCAATGTAAAGAAGTAAAACCACCTCCTATTGATTGTGTTTGCATATTACAATAGATATTTATGCGTATTGTTTCAAGTGGCGCTTTCGTGCTCTAGGAAGCACATTCTAGAAAAAATATCTCTATAGTGTTTAGCTAGATGCAATTCTCACAAGAGTTGTCCTGAAAATTTATTATGGGGAAACCTACGATAATAGAGGCCATAACTAGGACTCATATAATGTTGTCCTGAAAATTTATCATTGGGAAACCTATCATGGGGAAACCTATGACAATAGATTTCTTTTGTAAGAGAATAATACTTTGAACAAGAAATGTGCCATAACTAGGACTCATAAGAGGTTGAAACATTATGCGTATATGATTGTGATTAATTAATGTTCCTCATCTCTAATGGAAATATTTTGTTTTTGGTTATTTTTATTTTTGCATTGAGTTTTCTACTACCTATATTATCTAAAATTGTGCACGTGGGATATTTAAATCATAGACTACACACCCATTTGACTTAACTTCCCTGCACTCATTAGATTATCTTTTAGGCTATGTACAAAATAGAAATTTGAAAAGGCTTTTTTTAATTTTTCTTGGTCAAAATAGAGGCTAATCCTTTTCCTTGAACATTCAACAGATAATCGTTTCCTAATTTGACTTTAGCTGTGGTGATATTTTTACCTATCATGTCATTGTAGTAGCCATTATCTATCAACTAGAGATCAAAATTTTTGCATTCTTTAGTTTCTTTATATGAAAGGAACATGGATTTAAATTGATCTAAATCATTATTTGTCACATTAGCTCTATCTTATTTTCTCCTGCATTCACTTTAAAAATGACCAAACTTCTCATAGTAATAGCATTATATATTTTACTTCTTAGTTCTCTTTACCTTATTGTAATATATGTCTCTTCTTTTTTGGTCTTGAGAGAATTTGTGTGGATGTATTATATATATTGATGTCTCCTACATCTTCCTCCTCTTCCTCTACTTCGAGTTCCTCGACTTTTTTCTCTGCTAATCGAGGCCTAAGCTTGAAATGTGCTTTCCAAAGAGTCACTAGATTTGTTGATTGTTGTCTCAAGTGTCAAGAAGGACCATGTGATTTGTCCTATAAACAATTATGATATATTTTTAGACCACTTTATAGTTACTACAATCATATCAACTTTTTAGGAAGGATCCTAGGTACTTTTTCAACAATTTTTTTTTATCTAAATTGTCCTTTACATATGCTCAAAGTTGATTAATAATGTCGTTAACTTACGTCTTAAAATGATGTACAAAATAATATTTCGTCATATGGTGCGTTTCAAAATTATTTTTTGAGCATTTACAATTTGGAATTTTTTACTTTTTCAATGCCTTGATAGGTTGTCCCAAGAGTATCCGATGCATACTTGGCATGAAACTATTGCAATGTGAGGAACAAATAAATTTTATATCACTAATTGGGAAAATGATAATTTTTTTCCAGCCTTTAAAAATCATTATTGTTACAAGTCAATTTTCAACCTTGTGATAATCCTTGAGTACCAATGGATGAAAATAGCCCCCCTATTTCTCAATTTCACTATGGGATTATATAGATATTCTTACTTTGAATCAATTATAAGGCTCCTTTTTAAATTATATTTTGAAATAAAATTTTCTTTCTTTTTTTAATTAAAAAATAAACTAACTTCCTTTTTTCTTAACCCATATGGACTTTTCTTCCTTTACAATTTTTTTTTACTTTTACAAAATGAATCTTCTACTTTGAACCAAGGTAATAATTACTTTGATGATAAAAATAACTTCGAATTCTCTATAATCACAAGCACTTTTACCATCACACAAGTAAATTAGTTTTTCAAATAAATCAATGTTTTTTCTTCATAGTTTAAAAAAATTTAAGGTTCTTAACTATGGAGATTCACCTCACATTACCATGGATGTTTTTAGTCTCTATCATATGAGCTTTATTATAATAATATGGGCAAATACTTATCAATACCAATACCAGATGTTCAAAGCTTTGTAAAACTTTTTTCTTTATCTCAATTTTTGACTGGGGAATTGTCAATTTTATTAAACAGATTGTACACAATTCATTGCTAGTTATTTCATTTCGAGTAATTTAAAAAATTTACAAAATAACTTAGAAATTCAAATAAGTTTATGAAAAATTTTGACAGAAATTTTTGAAAATGTTGCTCGCTAGATATAGATCCAGTGGATGGGTGTAAAAATAATTTTTTTTCAAAAAAAAAAGAAAAAGAAAACGGAGAATCTTCATTGATAATAAATTGAGTTGGTCTAAAATTGAATGGTTTCGTAAATCCATAGCCCATAAAACATAAAGCCAACGATACTATCCAGCCCCGCTTGGATAGGCCATCAACCTCCATGTTTTGTTCTCTGTACACGTGGAGAAATGATAAATAAGATAAATCTAACTATTAGTCATTCCCTCTTACGCTAATCGTTGTGAATTTAATTTGAACGAAGCAATAGACACAGGGGTAGATGTGTTACCTCGTGGCAGTAGAAGTTGTGTTATCTCCGTAAAATACGGCAACCAATATTTTCACTTTTATTCGTCCATTAATGTTGTTAAGAGTACTCCTGAGCATGCCATGAGCATGGACATGGCATCGATCATCAGGACTTGTACACCAATCCTACTGGTTTCATTGCATTAAACTCTTGAGCGACCATCAGCGGCTGGGCTCATACGAATGATATGCAAATCGCTACTTGCCCATACTGTACAGTATGAAAATTTAATATGATTAGACGTGGAAGTTTCATGATACATTTACGCGAATCTGAATGATACATTGGAATTTTGTTGTATTATGTGATGTTCATTACCTCGCTGTGTGACCGAAATGTTGCAGCGTCGGAGAAAACCCCGAGTAGTGTGATGATTTTTGGACATGAATCTCTGTTCTCTCTGGCGGATTGAAGGTGTATGATTGGGACTTACTGGCAAGCCTGGATTTGAGTCACCGGCTCCAGTGAAATAATCTGTTACTTTCCATAGAAACTTGTTTGATTTCACTAATCATGAGCACAATTTAGATGCGAAAGAGGGCTGCCACATATGGGATGCTTGAGACCTCCTCTATAGAACCCCTTCGTATCACGTAATAGAATTGAATCTTGCAGAAAATAAATGAATGAATTAAAAACAGGGGTTTAAGGGTTTGGGTAATAGGTTGTTTTTAATATTTATGCCATAGTTATGATATGAAGATGATGTAAACAATAAGAGTTGAAGTTTCCTTTCATTTAAAAAATAATGTTTTAAATATTTTGTAAAATATTTTGCAAATTCAATATCAGCATTTTAAAACTTCTACTTTCAAGAATCCGGGCTTACACAGGTGACAACAAGAGTGCTGCTCCAAAAATTTAACCCTGCATATTATTCATTTCAAATGGCATTGAAATAAGTAAAGTAGTCTCACCAGAATCCCTATATATATAGAAAAGTGAATGGTCATATGAGGAGAAACATCAAACCCAAGATGCCGAAGATTAAATGCAGAACATTCCCCATTATTTTGCTGGAACGGGACTGAATTTGATTTCAGGGAAGCAGAAATGAAATGAGTTTGGACTCATGAAGCAGATATTGATTTTCCTCCTCTGCTAAAGCTGACAGTGATAGGTACTGGAGTGTCTGCACAATTTAGATGCAATTATATTTTTAATTCTATTTAATTTTTTTAATTTTAATTAATTTTTAACTTAATAAACTTATTATATTTAATTTTCTAATTAAATAATATTTAGTTTTATTATTCTTCTAGACCGAAAAAACAATCATAATAAAAATAGGCTTAAACCTAAGCAGTACTACTAAAAAAAGTTATTTGAAATTCCAGGCCTGAGTAGTACTACTAAAAAAAATTGAAAACCTAAACATAATCTCCATTTGGTGACCAAATGATTTTTCTTCAATTCTGGGAAATAGTTTTATACAGATTTTGGTAAAAAAAAATGTCATAATTGTTCATGAGGATGTTTAGAAATTAAACTGTGTAATATGTTTTATATAAATTGGCTTGACCGGTTAGATTTATTTAGATAAAGAAATTAAAGTTATTTATTTTTTTTTTGTTATTTTTATAAATAATTTTAATTGATAAATTTATTTAGATAAAGAAATTAAAGTTATTTATTGTTTTTTTGTTATTTTTATAAATAATTTTAATTGATAGATTTATTTAGATAAAGAAATTAAAGCTATTTATTGCTTTTTTGTTATTTTTATAAATAATTTTAATTGATAGATTTATTTAGATAAAGAAATTAAAGTTATTTATTGCTTTTTTGTTATTTTTATAAATAATTTTAATTGATAGATTTATTTAGATAAAGAAATTAAAGTTATTTATTGTTTTTTTGTTATTTTTATAAATAATTTTAATTGATAGATTTATTTAGATAAAGAAATAAAGGTTATTTATAGTTCTGTTGTTATTTCTATAAATAATTTTAATTGATATTTTTTAGTTTTAGAAAATAATTTGAATTCACAAAAATGTGATTAAGAAGAAAATCATAAATATGTATTTATATAAAAATGATGACATCATTTTTATAATTATAAGAATTGTATTGAGAACAAAATCATAAATATGTATTTATATAAAAATGATGACATCATTTAATAATTATAAGAATTGTATTTGTGAATCATTTTATAATTACAAAAATTGTATTTGTGAATTATTATTAATGGTGTGAGAGGATAAAATTTTTGCTTTGTTAATCTTCTAAATTTCTTTGTAAAAAATTGACATGTTGTAACAACTTAACCGAGAAACTATGTTCATCATAAGGTTTGATTGACATTATGCAACTTAACCCAGAAACTATGTTCATCATGAAGTTTGAATAAGGTTCATCATGAGGTTTATTTATATTTATTTTTCCATATATAATTAATTTGTTGTTATAATTTATAAAAAAATAATAAAATTTTCTTATGATTTATATAACAAAAAAATAGTAAAAAATAATAAAACATTGAAATATTCATTTAGATTTATTGAGATAAATAAATAAAGGGTTTTTATTGTTTTATTGTTAATTTTAAATGAATATTTCTTCAATTCTGGGAAATAGTTTTATACAGATTTTGATAAAAAAATGTTATAATTGGTCATGAGGATGTTTAGAAATTGAACTGTGTAATATGTTTTATGTAAATTGGCTTGACCGGTTAGATTTATTTAGATAAAGAAATAAAAGTTATTTATTGTTTTTTATTTTTTATTTTTATAAATAATTTTAATTGATAGATTTATTTAGATAAATAAATAAAGGTTATTTATCATTCTATTGTTATTTTTATAAATAATTTTAATTGATATTTTTTAGTTTCAGCAAATATTTTGAATTCACAAAAATGTGATTGAGAAAAAAATCAGAAATATGTATTTATATAAAAATGATGACATCATTTTTATAATTATAAGAATTGTATTGAGAACAAAATCATAAATATGTATTTATATAAAAATGATGACATCATTTAATAATTGTAAGAATTGTATTTGTGAATCATTTTATAATTATAAGAATTGTATTTGTGAATTATTATTAATGGTGTGAGAGGATAAAAAATTTTCTTTGTTAATCATCTAAATTTCTTTGTAAAAAATTGACATGTTGCAACAACTTAACCGAGAAACTATGTTCATCATAAAGTTTATGTTCATCATAAGGTTTGATTGACATTACACAACTTAACCCAGAAACTATGTTCATCATAAGGTTTATGTTCATCATAAGGTTTGAATAAGGTTCATAATAAGGTTTATTTATATTTATTTTTCCATATATAATTAATTTGGGGTAACATAATTTGTTTTTATAATTTATAAAAAAATAATAAAATGTTTTTATGATTTATAAAAAAAATAGTAAAAAATAATAAAACATCAAAATATTCATTTAGATTTATTGAGATAAATAAATAAAGAGTTTTTTATTGTTTTATTGTTAATTTTAAATGAATGATTATGCAAAAAAAAAAAATAATAACATCATTATTATTATCAATAACATCATTTTTATTTTAAAAGAATTAGAACTATCACACACATAGGTTAATTAAGAAAGAGTAAGTGGCCCAAGTCCACACATCTTTAGTTAGTTTTCAAATTCTTGCATTAAATCAAGTTTTAATTTTTGCATTAGAATTTAGGGACCAGGATTAAAATACCAAAAGAAAGCAAGTAATCTCTGCTACCCTTGCACCTAACGGTGACCCTGGGTATGCATATGAACGCTCTCTCTTCATACTTTACAATCTCCCTATAGAGCAAACATTTAGTTTAAATAGGACAAGTTGTAAGCGGCACACCATAAGCAAATATTTTATTTTCATTTTCCTAGTTGAAAGTCATTAATATTAGTTCAATTTTTGGCACTAGGATTCGGGACTACGATCGAATTATCTTTAGAAGAGCAAGTAATCTCTACTACCTTTGCACCCACGGGTGATCCTAGGCAAGCATATGAACACTCTCTACTGATAATTCACCATCTCCCTATATTTGATGAATTAGATTAACTAGGAAGCATTGTAAGCGGCCCACATCCGCACATGTTTTACTTTTGGGCAAGGAACAACTAAACCTAGTTTAAATAGGGGATTTTGAAAAGGATCACCACATATCCACATGTTCAAACTATGCACTTGTTCACTTCTTTCTCACACACATTCACACCTTAAGTGAATCAAAGCCACTTAAAACTCACTTAACTAAACGCATTAAACTCTCCCCACAGGGGCCACAAGAGAAATTATAGCTTAAGTTAGGACCAAGGGGGTAGGTATCCAATAAGTTGCCTTGGTCAGTTTATATCTTGAAACATAGAAGTTGACTGTTTAGGGAACTTTTAAATCCGTCTATCTGCCCACGGCAAAGAAAACCTGAGCGCAGCAGAGACCCGATTCAGAGGGGGTTAGGCTTACGCCCAGTGCGTGCGATATTATTCGGGGCTACCTGACCCGTCTAATACTCGGTACTAGTAGCTGAATTACCAAGAAGCCCAAGACTCGAACGCTCACGTGGGATGACGGTACCTAGCGACCAAAATTAGGGAATCCTTCCCTATAGGTGATGGTTCAGGAAAGCACTAGATCCTCTACCCTTACCTTGGTTGATTTTCTTCGGTTGACTGGAGGCGTCACCATCTCTTTCGGGACATTGCCCCATCATTCGCAAGATATCTTCTCAAGGCCCAGTTATATTTGAGCGTGTGAGGATGATTTAGGTCTTCTAAGATTTGAGTATCATACGAAAAAACAACAAAAAACCATATTTTTTTATTGACTGGTCACATAGGATTAATCTAAAGGGAAAATTTATCTTTTATTTGTGCTTTGTTTTATGTATATGATCGGATTTTTTCTTTGATTGTAATATCTATCCTCTCAAAATTTTCCAAAAACATCCCTAGATGATGCTAGAACGGATCCATCGGGACCTCATCGATCTAAATGCCTTTTGGACCTTCCCCCATTACCAGGAGGTGTTCCAAGTTTTTCGCCATTTAGGCATCAAAGACGGATCACTGCCACCCTTATTGGTTCATCCTTTATTGGGGCATCATTAGTTGGGAACCCTTGTCGGTCACCCAACGCCACACCGTGAACACCCCCACAGGATCACCACATACCACTCCTCCCACAATCCTTAGGGGATAGAGGAATGCTACCCATTCGGGAAGTGATAGCAGGATCACCCTACTTACCCACATTCTCACCATAAGCACTTTTTTTTGAAATGCATTATTCATGTTTCAACCAAAATGATTATCACAACAATTCTCAAGATCTGGGAAATTTCACAACTTTTGCGGAAGCTTATAAATTAAATCTTCAAGGAAGATTTCTTCAACTTTTAGTAAATGGTTATAAAACCACAACCCAGATTTCATCTATAAGAAGAAGCTATTTCAAACTTAAACTTCAATCCAAATAATTCTCTCAACCATCATGTATATGACTCTTCGTTTAACATTCATTTATGCAAAGGTTTTACTTCAACCTATAAGTCAATATGATGGCCCACTCACTTTTCACCATATAGCAATTCCAATTTATATTCGATAAACTCAAGTATATGCATGGTCTTTATTTAAATGTTCATGGAACATTTCATCTCCCACTAATACTTTGACTTTGGTCGAAACTCAAGGTTTCAACTCCAATATATATACGCCCTTTGTCTTTTAAAACTTACCCAAACTTGACCTTGTCTAATCAACACCAACGCATATAGAATCACACATTCCAACATCTATCAACCTTCACGGCATTAAATTAAAATGCCACCACATATTTAATATTCAACCATACATAAATTTAGACTTTGGTTAAAAACCAACACCAACATAAAATAACATTTTGGCCCACGCAACATAACATATCCTTCCATCCAACGATGGGCATTCATTGCATTCCATAACTTCAGTGATCAACGAATATCACGTTATGAAAATGCATGAGACTTAATCTTCAAAATTTACGTGATAAAAATGTTTTAATCCTTACATTTTTTCCACGCGTCCATCAAGGAGTGATATCGCATTCTAAATTCATAATCCACTTACCATTCAAAAGGCCACGCGATACTACCGATTTTTTATTGTCAAAACCGCCCTCACTGTTCAATTTCCTGTTCCACTCTTTATCTTCATGGTTCCCTCTTAAAATTTCTTCACAGTCTTATATGCCTATCCTGCGGCTTCATTCCCTTTGCCTTCAATCAACCTTCGTTCACTTGAGTTTTTATGCACTTATGCTCCTCTGTTCTCGAATTTAACACTGCTTCATAAATTCCACTACGCATCTCTGCATACTCGAGTCCATTGATTTCATTATATTATGAATATGAATGATTCAACGGGCATTGATATTCAATCAATGCTCCAACACTTTGTGTTTTAACAAACCCAGTTACTGCATACTTCCACTTCCCTTAATCGGTTGATGAACACGATCTAGGTTTCATTCCAAACTGAAACCCTGCAAGAATTCGATTACGAATTCCACGACACCTTATGCATTTTCTTCTGCAAATCACACATGATTTAAATAAACCTCTGTGTCCTCAATTCATTTCACATTCGACCCATTAACAGTTTCGTGCCTTATGAAGTTCCACTTGACCTCATACCACTCTACGCCTTTGAAACTCATTATTCCAATGCACAATTACTATTCCTCATGCATATTTTAGCTTTGCGCTCACAAATTCACTACGCCACCATTCGACTTCACAATTCCCCTTCTTGGTTTCAACCAGAAACTCCCATGACATTTTATGGTTTTCCAAAATAATATTGCCATATGCCAAATTCTAAATTTCACGTCGACTCCAATTACAGAATTTAAACATATAATCGCTCAATCAATCACGCATATAATTATGAAAAGATAATTTCATATAAACAAATGAAATTACTTACAGAAATCTCTGTTTCTGGCCTGATTTTCAAATCATTGGCCCTGTTTTACAATTTCCCGGAGGCTTGACAAACAAAACTCTATTTGTCCTCTTCTAATTCCTGTCTCCTACCTCTCTCTGATCTATCTGCCTTTTAGGCTTATTAAATTTATACAAATTATGATGAACCAATTTAGGTTCAAATCCCTTCAATGACTCAACAAAATCCTCAAAATCTGCAAACTCCTAAAATCTAGATTCTATCCCTAAAATCTTGAAACTGAATCTAACTTAGGATTTACAATCAATTCCTAAATATCTCAAATCTAAACTATCTGATTTCCCTCATGTTCTTCAATCATCCAGGAACATTACAAAATCCTCACATTAATTAAAATCTCATTTAATCACTCAAAACCCATTAATAATTACATAAAAATCAATATTATCTAAAAAACACAAGACCCCCTATGTTTAATAAAATACAAGGTATTTTCCAAAGCTAATTCCCCTGCATCAGGAATTCAGCTAGACTCACAGTAGCACACGTCATAGACAAACCCTATACCTAACCAGAACACTGTGTTTTCACAAGGGGCAATGGCTACAAACTCTCAGTCACTTTTATTAGCTTCGTTAAATTTACCAGATTTAACTAAGTCGACAAATGATCCCATTGCACACAACCCTACATGGACTCCCATGCCTACGAAGCTCCCTTTGGACTTTCCACCTATGGTATTCGTTGAACATCATCGTTGACGATACTATTCAACTAAGACTATTTCAACGCACCCTAATTGGAATAGTCACGAAATGGTATGTGGAGTAGACTTCTGCTACACATGGAACCTTTAGTGCCCTCACTACTGCATTCCTAACCTATTTTTAGTTACCCATCCACCGCGATTCTGGAATGAAATTACTGACCCACTTTAGGCAAACACCCACCATCCATATCTCGGACCATCTCCACGAATGGCGGAGGCGTCGTAGTTAGGCAAACCCCATTTCTAGAATGTTTTGCCTATTGTTGTAGGGAAATCACCATGAGTAGCGTTTTACCTCTAAAAAAGGGTCTAACAAACCAACCATGGTCGTGAGTGTTAGTAATGTTAAGGAACCCTCCAACATGCAAGACAACCCCAAATACCTTTGCAATCTTTGTAAGGGTGCTCACCTTCTTAAGGATTGTTCTAGTATACATAGAGTCTTAGAAGTGTGGTCTAAATATTCTCATCAACTTATGGTTGATCCATTGATTATTGATTCTAAAGTTCCTGGGGAAAAGGGTAAAGTTAGGTTTCCATGTAGGTTATGTGAAGGGAGGCATCAAAATCACCTTTTCCCTCAATCACTCATCACAAGTCACCCCATGACACTAATCTGGTGACACCACCTCCACAAAGACATCATATGTCATATATGGTTTGTCTAAATTTGTGAGAAATATCTAAGTTTATTAATGACCCAATTATTACTTTTTCCAAAGTGGTTTATCTGAAAAGCATAAAATATTTACCTAAAAATGTGATTTCCATGTTTAGTGATATGCATTAATCAAGACCATAATATTTACTCAAAACAAATCGTTTTCAATGGAATGTGTACAGATATTTGAAGAATGTGTAAGTGGGAGAGGATTAATGGGTTGGAATTTGAAGACCCGGAGGATATGATTGAATTTTCAGAAAAAGACTTAACATGGGAAAATATTGATGGGGACCAAGTTGCAGTTATTCCATACTGTCGACTTGATGATTTTATAAGAGGAGAGGAATTGAGTGAATCTGCACCCACTCAATTTCGTCTTTGTACTCATTGAAGTAAAAAAGTAGAGGATATCAAACAAACATATTGTTCAACATATTTGGATTACGCTATGTGAGTCTTTATATATTTATCAATATACGTATAATTTTTTAAAGTATGCATATATGTTATATCTAATTAGTTGTAAAACATTTATATGCAGGTATTGGTGTGCATATGGTCTGGAGTGCAAAAACCAAAGTATGAGTGCATCCTCAGATATAAAAAAAAAAACGTAATCAACAAGAAAGTATTAAAGTTGGTTGCCAATGTCACTTCATTGTACGACGACTTCAACTTAGACCAGACGATGCTGTAATAATATATACTGCATGTAGGCATATTGATAAATCCAATGTTGTTTGTCATGGAAAAGATGCAATCGACAGGCCTATGATATTTATTTATGCACCACATTTAACAAGGGATATGCGATCTATTGTCCAACATTTAATCCAAAGAGGTTTTAATGTTACAATGATATGGGACAAGTTCATCTCTGATGTGAAGGATGGATTTGGTGAGTTATACACAGGGACATCTCGAGATACATATATGACAAGACAAGATATATTAAACATTTACAATGATACTATAAGGCTAGAGTATGTTAAAGATAGAAGTGATCCAAACAGTGTAGAATGTTGGTATAAGGAACACCCTGAGAGCTTTTTCTTCTACCAGAAACAAGATCTTGTTGAAAACATCCCTTTTATTATAGGCATACAAACAAAGTGTATGTGCTCAATGATGCTAAAATATTCTCACAATAATATAATCTCAATGGATTCAACATTTAGTACAAATATGTATGGGGTGAGTAAAAATTTATTCTAAATTTGATTTATTTATTCAACCTCATTTTAGTGCATGTAACTTACATAAATATAATTACGTACATTGTTTGTAATGAAGTATCAACTGTACACCTTAATGGTTTTCGACAAACATCGCAATGGGGTTCCAGTAGCTTGGGTGATATCATCACGCAATACTATTGCTGAGCTTTCTAAATGGATGTCAACTCTCTTTTCCATTGGGAAGAAAGAGCGACTAGATTGGCATGTTCAAGCTTTCATCACAGATGATTCTACTGCTAAAATTGAAGCGTTAAGGTGATGTGTTTATTCTTTTCTAAGAGACATAAAAATATTGTTAATGTATATTCCCTCTAATAAATTGTGTTATTCTAGGTCTTCAATCAACTGTAAAATATTATTATGTGTGTGGCATGTTCATCGTGCATGGTTGAAGAATGTTGGAAATAAAGTCCAAGGAATGGAAAACCAAATCCACATTTTTCATTCTTTAGGAGAAATCATGCACACATGTGAAGATGATGAATCTGTAAAAAAGACAGTTGAAATATTCTTTGAAAGATTCAGGGACCAACCAAGGTTTTTGGAATATTTTAAAACAACTTGGTTAGCCAACAAAAAAATATGTAAGTTTCTTGTAAGTGACTTTAATGACTCTATTTTTCATGTCATATGTATTATTAATTCATAGCTAATAAATTTTTTTCTACAGATATGTGGGCAAAAGCATACAGAAATTTTCCGCATTCCAATCAGGATACAAATAATGCACTTGAATCTTATCATCGGCATATCAAGGAAAGGTACCTAAGCGAAAATAATAATGCATGTCATAGACGTGTCGATTGGTTAATGTATGTGTTGTTGACAAAGTTTGTATTATATTACAATGATATGCAACGCTTAAAAGAAGCTGTTTTTGTACGACCTAGAAAAATTGAGGAACAATTGAATTCATCCAAGTGTAGAGCTAGCCAAATCCCAAATGAAGATTGTGTGCCTGATGAAGAGAATAACAATGGTTATTGGGTTCGTAGCCAAAATAAGGATACACGTGATATTTGGTACAATGTAATATATAAAGGTTCCAATCTACACTTCTGTAATTGCAATTGGGCCTTGAATGGAAATGTTTGTAAACATGTACTGAAAGTTGAGATGTTGGTGAGTAACATTACTTTGGGTAAAAATGTACTACGTAATATCACTAATCCTACTACAGAAAGGCCTACAATTTTATTTGATTTGAATGAAACACCTATATTGGGCCTAGAAATCCAAACATCGCTTCTGCCATGCATTGATTCTCCTCCAAATATAAGTTCTTATAATGAAACAAGTATTGATAATGTTCAATCAACCAATGTATGACCAGATAGTGCATTATTTGAAGATGATGAGATGAAATGTGTTAACTCATCAACTCATGAGAAATTGAGATCCATAATACCTACAAATTTGGAGCAAGCAAATGCATTGAACAGTTTGGTAGAAAAATCATGTCAAGAATACAATAGAATGTTTTTCAATACTATAACTCCATCAAAGATCACTACTAAAAGAAAACATAGTTTCTTGAACCCAGTAAAAAAGAAAAGGCAATGTGGGCGCAAGTCAAAACCAGGGAAAGATAAACCACATTTTGAAAAGGTTGGACGAGTTCATTAAAAAAAAATAAACATGGATGAGCAACTGGAGTTATCTTCTCAACACCAAAGAAGTGTGGGCCACATACCTGAGTTAGTGAAACATTATATTATACAGAAAAATGGTATGGAAATTTGATGACATGCATTGTTTTATGTGAAATATGATATATTATCATTTTCGATGCATTTTCATAACTATATGAAACTTTTTATTGTTACAGTCGAGGGACCCACATCTCACAACACTCCAGCTTGTCGAATTCAATTATTTGATGAGGATGTTGGTGAAAAAAACTATAACAGTTTGAACACTGATCCACTCATTAACATCCCAATTTCCTCCCCGAGGGTGCTTCCTCCTCTTGTACAACCAGTGGGGATTTATTGTCACCCACACCGACCACCTTTCTCCATCATAAATTCTCCCATGCCTATAACCACCTCCCCAAACTCTTCCCAATTCCCACCACTACCATTTATTCATCCACCCTTCTCATTGTTTCAATCATCCACTTTTGACATTCCAATTTCCCCCCCTAGGGTGATCCCTCGCCCTAGGGTGATGCCCACTATCGTACAACCGGTGGGGGTGTACCACCTCCCACACCCACTACCTTTTTCTGATTTCACTTCCACTATGCCTTTATCCATCACCCATGAACCATGCCTATATCCATCAACAACAGCTCCACCATCTGCCGAGGAAGGATAATATTCTCCATTGCCTTAGATATTCATGGTTGGAATGAGTATTTGATCAAAATATTATCATGAATTAACGACAATTGATTCTATGCAGTTTGGATTTTACAACTAATTAGTTCTTTAATTTTTGCAGCAATATCAATTTTGAAATGCACTTGGGAGTGCGAAGCACGACGAGGGTGACGTATAGACCCAATTTATAAATCAGTCATGATGTCATTTTTCCATTATTTCATTTATGGGTGCGACCTTCCATTATCTATGTTGGGAATACCATGGGCCATGGGCCCATTTTGTAAAAGAGAAAAATGTATAACTAGACCAATTTGGAATACAAGTACAAGAATGTGAACTTGTGTATATGACAATGCCTTCATTGGCTTTTAAATTCATTATGTGGATTTAATGTTATATTCTATCAATGTTACATTACTGTTGATGAATCTAGTTAGAATGGATTTATTTTGTTTCATTTACAAATTATAAAGTTTGCAAGTTAAATGACTTAAATTTATATCTTATTCAATTTTGCATGCATGTAAAACCATATCATACCATGAAACTTTGCTTAGTTATAATAATAGATGTATCATGTACATGAAGAGAGCATATATATGGATTTAAATTTATTTTAATTTTGAATTTATGAAAAGGAAAACTAAAGTTTTAAAGTACAGCATACATGCCTTCTAATAAAATCTGCAAAAATTGATAAATTTTTGAGCCTTTACCAGTTCAATACTAACATTTAAAGATAAAAACTTTATTGATAGGAGGTGTAGTATTATTTAAGTTTTTTTTTTTTTTTGGTTTTATATATATTTTAACAATTCCTTTATTTATCTAGAAATAGCGCACAAACAATATTTGTGGTATGAATACAAAGAAGTGTGTAATATTTTTTTGAGATGTGGATTCACCTTAGTGTGGATGGGCTTTTCCCACATATTTTCGAACAAGTAACTTTTACACCAAGAAGTGCCTTATAATAACACCCTATCACCATCTACTCTAAAAGTTAACTAAATTGGAACTTTAAAAAAATTATTATTATTATCATTATTAATTAAAAAAAAATAATATATGACAAACATAATAATATATTTTTTGAATTTGTATTTTCGAGCAGGTAACTTTTACGCCACGAAGTGCCTTAACATAACACCCTGAGATCACCCTGAGCTCCTTTCCAGCATTTGGGCCTTCAATTTTTTATTTAATATTTGTTGTTCTGTGAACATTTTGGGCAGTTTTTAATTACATACCATGTTTCATAGCATGCTCTACACTGCAATGAAACATTTTCATAGTCGAGGTTTTGGACTCAAACATAATTTTGAATCATCAAATTAATTTTGGTGGGAAAAGCCTTGTTGAATTCCATCTCCACACATATTTTAGAATAAGTAGTCTTAAAAAAAAATCAATTTCACACTACTACAATAAAAATTTCCTAAAGAATTCCTAATAAAGAATAGTGATGAAAATTCCAAAGATGTAGAGGAAGATTCAGAAGCCTTACCCAAACTAGAGTTTTGGATATTAAATCCGTTATCGAATCAAGAGTGGTAGTCTAGGGTTGCATGAAGAGACCAATACTACCCCAAAACCACGACCCATCTTCACAAATGACCTTCTTGTCCTTGATATTGTCAAAAACCACAACAAAAAAACCTCGTGCCATATAGAAAGTGCTTGTTTCATCTTTCAAAAGAGGTTTCCAAGTCTCAGAGATCCATTTGTACAGACCTGTCAGCCATGGCCAAACCTATTAAACTTGAATATCAAACCTTGCTCCAAAAAATATTTTTCACAATTGAAAGATTCCTCATCCAAAGCGACATTCAGGGAAGGAACCTCTAAAACCACCAGAAGACTAGAACCATATTTCAACATGGAACTGTACAAAATCGAAGAAGTTCTTGCTTTATCGGCAACAATGCCTGCAAGAGAAACTATCTTTTTCGTCGGATCATTGAGATTCGCCATTGAACGAAGTACAAAAGAGATATGCAAAATATTCACACATTAAAGCATAGACTAGGGAAAAACACTAGCAGCCAAAAAGATTTTCAAAGCTCTCTGTGCTTTATAGATGTTTGATTCAGTTAAGCCTATGACATTTTTTGACTAATTTATTTCCCCAATGAATCAATGATACTTGGTTTATTTGGGTACTTTGTTTAAACCCTTTGCGAAATTCTATCACATAATTTTTCTTTTACTTATATGGTGAAAGTTAATTGCGAGAATTCAGAATTGTTTTCATGAGATATCAAAATTTAACCAAACTTATTATAGTAGTAAAAATAATAAATAAAATTGTTTTTATTTAATAATAAATTTATCATTAATCTAAACTCAATTTAATTGAAACCATATATATTATCTATTTTCAACTTATTACAAATTAATAATACACAAAATTTAAAAGCTATATAATACTTTTAAAAAATAAGACACAAAAATTTCTCAAAAACACTCAAGCTCAACTCAACTTGGCGTAATAATAATAGCACCATGACAAATTGTTTTCATCAAAAACTGAATCTATTCCTAATGTAAATTCAATATATTATCTATTGTCAACTTATTACAAAAAATTAATAATACACAAAATTTAAGAGCTATATAATACTTTTAAAAAATAGGACATAAAAACTTCCCAAAAAGTACACCACTCCGACTGTTTTAGATTTGGCGCGCTAAAGAATAATTTGTACAACTACTGTACGTGGAACGACTTAAATTCCGGGTCCGGCTCCCATCATTTACGGCACCACATCTTCTTGTCTGGGATAGCAATAGCGAACATGGCGATGGCATGGCATTGGTACGTCGGGAGCATTAATGGGCGGATAGCAGTTGAAATAAGGCTTTCCGTAAAATACAAGTAGTAGAAAAGTCTTTCGTTCTCTTTCTTAAAGAAACACAATATGAAAGGAGTTTTTAAACGAGATTTGAAAATTGTTTCAAAATTTTTATGAGTCTTTATGTCAATTTTTTAAAAGAGGTTCTATTTAAAAGGCTCTCATTCATTCAAGACCGTTAAAAAGGGATTATTAAAAAATAAAAAATTAAAAAAGGTTTCACTGAAATAAAAAGGTTTTTTTTATTTTTTATTTTTTAAATTAATTTGTTATAAAAAGAGGGTTTTAAAGTATAGTTTAAAAAATGGCCGTTTTTTTTTTTAATCATGAAGATTTAAAAAATAAAACAATAGAGATTCAAATTGGTTGTAAAAATTTTTTTAAAGAGGGGCTTGTAAAAGCGTTGCATTTATAATGAATTTGTAGATCTATCTATTTTGTGGAAGTTAAGAAACAAAGAAGCCACTACAAAGGTGCAACAAATAGGAAACTTTCATGTTTGCACATTCATTTACTTGTTGAGCCATAATAAATGGGAAAAGCCATAAGGTCAAAGCGACAACAAAAAATGTTCGAAATATTTTTCAAATGTTTGGAAGTGAAAATGCAAAAGGATGTCCTTGCATTGAAATGCATAAAAAAATATGTAGATGACAACATTCTACCCCTCATTGCAAATTAAAAGACAACCAAGGAGGCTTGGGACACCATTGAGAGGAGTTTTGGTGTAAGGGGGAGCATTGAAGGTGAAGATGAAGGTGGATCTATAGCAACATATCTACAACGAGATAAAAATTTTGTTGAATCCCATTATGCTCATCCACAAGTGGATGATGTCAGTCAAGAATTTGCAGAAGAATCAAACAAGGAGCACGTAGATGCTCGTGAACCCCCAATGTGCACAACCACAAGTGGATTAAATTTCGTAATTACAACAACAAAGCTTGTTGGTGGCAATTTGATTAATCCAACAACAGAGCTTGTTGATGATAGTGAAGTTTCCATTGGAGCAACAAATGTTATGGTGAATCTAGAAATTCAATTTGTTGATGTAATGTTTGATGAAGACTTGGTACTTAATGATGGATGGTTGTAGAAGATGCAACAAAAACATCATATTGACATGATGCTATTTGGTGAGATAATCCCACTTAACTCTGAAAACCAAGTGGAAGACAACCTGTCTACAACAACATAGGTTAGTACAAAAGTGGAAGAGACAAAGACAGAGACAGAGACAGAGATAGAGGCAGAGGCAAAGAAGGAAGCCCACAAAGATAAAATTGAGACAGAGGCAGAATCAAAGCTAGAAGAGTAGAAGGAACAAAACCAATGTGGTTTTGTAGATGTCTTTACACTTAGCATTGACTTCCAATGTGTAGGTAAACATGACGATTATGAAGAACAATTAAATTTCCCTGAAGCATGGCTTGCAACACCATGCATTGATGTTGAAGCCAATATGCATGATGAACACATTAATGGAATTTTGAAGTATTGGAGTTGTGAAGAAATAAAATTGTATTCTCATATTATGTTGCAGCAGATTGATGATGGAAAATACACTACAAAATATTACTTGTGGCAACAATCCACATAGAAACATATTTTTTAAGAGATATATTATATGCATATTTAGCCCGAAACAACGAAAGCCCTATACCAGCAAATGAAGAAGCTAAAGAATAACATTTACTATTTAGAGAAAATTTTATGAAATTAGATTTCTAAAAATCATTTTCTGCTCATTTTTTAGTTTACCACTTTTGCGTTTTTTTTTTTCTCAATATTCGGTGCATTTGTTAACTTACAACACCAGTGTGTATGGTAATAAAACTGCACCGGTGTTGTTAACAATACATTGGCACCAATAACAATAACTCCTTTTTTAAGACACCGAAATTACTTTAAGGTATGTAAACAAAAATTTATTGTTTATTTTGCTCAAATTCAAGGAGAAAATATCATAATTATATCAAATGGACAGTTCTTCAAAATCCATCTTGTTCCATAATATTTCTCAAAGCATTTTGCGGAGTTCTCCCTATCCACCTCCAGAAATAATTAATTCATATTTTATATATATTTTCATTATCTAATTGAATTTATTTATTTTATCCATGTCAATCAACTGAATAAAATTAATGTATGCAAATTTACAGGTTCGTGCAGATTCAAAATCGAGTTTAGATGCACAAAATATTCAAACAGTTCCAAAACGTCAAAAGCTCTTATCAGGAGAAGCATACTGCAAGGCGCAGTTGGTAGATGAAAATAGGCAGTCACTTCACCCTGTGAATTATAACATGCCATTTTCTAGCCACCATCCTGGGACAATGATGGTAATAATTTTTTTCTATAATGTAATTATTTCAACATCAAACCAATTAAGCAGACATTGAAATGCTTACTAATTGATATCATTGATTTTATACTAATCATGTTCAAATATATTTTTTGAAATTATTAGGATTCTAGTGATGATGAGCGACCTACCTACCATCTTCCGTTGTGCCACACGATAATGTGAAATAGAGATAAGGTTGAATTAATATAAAAACTCGGAGAGGAACGATACCAAGAATGGTTGAATTAAGCACTTATTCAATTCCCACTACGTCCATCTTCACTTATTAGGAATGAATATAGAAATAGTAGTTCTTCACAAGCTGGAAATTGAGGAAATCAAACAGTGATTGGTATGGATGATTACTTAAGAGATACGACTGCCATGGAGACAATGTTGTTAGATGCATTCCAGAACAATAATCACCTAGGGGATGATGCTCATATTGTTGATACCTTTTTTGAAAGCCTTAATTTTGCTTCCGCCACCCCTCTCTTTGGACCTGGCAGTCAGTCAAAGTCTATCCTGTTGGGGACAACGATGTAACTGTACGACTTAAAAGAAAAATTTGGCTTGTCGAATTCATGTTTCTCGGAAATTTTGACATAATTGACCATCAAGTCCCTTCTATTTTGAGAAATCTTGTCACACAATCAGCATTACAAATGGTCAATTTTACGAACATTAAGAATTATTGGCTTTTTACATTTAATATTTTCCACCAACTACATGTTATTCAAAGATAATTTTCTTCCGAGTGATAATATCTTTCCCAGTAGCTGCAAAGCGGATTTTTTTTTTTTTTAAATGTTGGGTGTTGAGTACATATCATATCATGCATGTGCAAATGATTATATTCAATATAGAGGAGAATATGATGACAAATATATATGTCCAAAATGTGGGCATGAAAGGTATGATAAATAAAAAAAGAAAGGTAAATCATGTGGTCCTCCTTTTAAGAAATTGAGGCACATGCCTATAATACCAAGGATTGAAAGGCTCTTTCGTTGCAAAGAACTATCTATGTTGTAGGGATGGCATGCCTCACACAAAACTGAGTTGGGAGTCATGTGAATCAAAACAGATTCAATACCCATGAAGCATATAGAGGATACATGGCCTAAAAAATTCAAGTATGAAGTTTACGACTCAGCATAGCCATGGATGGCGTCAACCCATATTCCCTCGAGAAAACCAACCATTGTGTTTTGCCTGTAGTAGTGATCAATAACAATATCTCCCCATGGTTTTCCATGAAGAATGAACATCTTATGTTGGCTCTCATAGTCCTTGGTATAAGACAAGTTAATAATATGGGTGTTTACTTACAATCACTAGTAGATGAATTCAAGGAATTATGGGATGGGATAAATGTATAAGATGTATCAAGACCCATCAAAACAAAGAGGATTTTTACATTGTATAGCATATGTGCTTACACGACAAATTATTATCTAGGCTTAGGAGTTTGCTATGGTAAATTACATGTTTATTCATTTGTTTATATACGTAACAATATGCTTTCGCATATTAATTTAATTTGTTGTAATTTTTCTGATCTTCATGATATTCTTCAATGTGCCATGAATTTTGAATACAATAATTTCGTAGGTCTTGTAACAAAATGGTTTTATGGATTTAAATGTTGTGGACCTTCTCTGAAAGCTAGATGGTCCAACAACCTACAAAAGCTAGTGTATGACTGCTCCAGGGTATTCCTCCCAAAAGAACACCCTTACAGAAGAGAAACATCCACTTTCAATGGTAAACATGAGAGAACCCAAATTACTACTATAACAACACCAAATGAATGGCTTAGAGAATATGAGAGAGAAAGAGAAGGAGAAGGATTTCATAGAAATGTTCAATTCAAGTGGGGAGCCTATGTTCGATGATCCATAATTCTTCGAAACCTATGTTGATAAATTTTCCATTGGGATGGAAATGAAATCTATCTTTTATAACCTCCCATATTGGGAGTAGATTAACATTAACCACTTATTATATCCCATGCATATATTTAAAAATGTTTCATATTCTTTATAGATGCACATATCATCAAAAAAGAGTGACACATTGGTTGTTAGGAAAGATATTATTACCTCAAAAACTAAAAAGAAACATTGGCTAAGAAAATTAAAAGGTACAGGATGAGAGGCCGGTCCCTCTAATTGGTATTTCAAAGAAGGTGATGTCCCATGGATTTTTAAATAATATGATATTTCTTTGGCAAAGGAAGTTATTATGGGTGTAACGATGCCATCTTTCCTATGGGTCTTTACTACGTTGTTTTTTCACTGTGGAAGACCATTTGTCCTTGTTGAGATTGCATGACCATTTGAATCTTCTAAGAGTATGTATAATCTCAAGAGAATTATTTTATTATTTTTTATATTAATAATGTGTATCCCATGGGATCACAAAACATAACTAATTTTGTATATTATTGCATGTGTTTATAACTTTTTTGTGTCATTATCCTTTGTTCTTGTATGGGTGTGTGAAACATGACTTCCCCCAAGACTTACCATGTGCCATATATAAATTATCTGCATTTTTAAGTTGGATCACATGAAAGGATATTCATGTGTCTAGCATTCCATGATGGCATCAGGAGATAGATCAGATTGTTTGTATGTTTGATAAGGAATTGCCAACGAGTTTCATTGACTTGTAGGTTGATCTTCTAATCCACCTAGTAGATGAGGTTGAATTAGTTGGGGTGGTTTCTTGTCATTGGATGTTCTTCTTAGAGAGGTACATAAAGAAATTGAAAGGTTCAGTTTGACAAAGGGAAAAACCTAAGGGGTATATGGAAGAGGGGTACATATCATATGAGTATTTGTATTATGCCAGTGAGTACATCAAGCATATCGACAACGCACCAGGTGTGGTGATTTGGGACGATGAAAGGGATGAATACAAAAGAGAAGGGGATCTTCTCCAAATGAATGGAAAAAGGTGGTTGATAAAGAGTAAGAAACTTATAATTTTCTAGATTTACAAAAAGTAAATACTCACATTTAACTTCAATATAATGTATATTTTAATCTCATATGTGCTATATGTCGGTTTGATTTCATCAGCGAATGCAGAAATTGAAGTAATCAATAAATTCGTTCTTTAAAATTTCGAAGTGACACAACCATGGGTCACATTGTACGAACAAAAGAGGATGAAATGGGATAGTGGTAGGAAAGAATTCAGATAGCTGAATGTAGAAGTGTGCCTTATCCCAATCATTTAAAATAAAATATGCCAATTATATGCCCCAAGAGTTGGGTTGCTGACCAAGTCAGAGAGAAATATGGTGCAACCATTTGCTACCCGCGTGTTGAAGAGGATGCGCTAAACGTAGGGATTGGGTGCAAAAACTCAATAATAATCTATTTATGTACATTTTAAACTTAATAATGCACCTTTGATATGTAATATCTATATTTTATATTTTAACAGTTGGCTTATTAGACACATGACACTATTATTTTTTAACATTTTTTTAGGTGCATTTGTTCTCATCTATGTGGGCATATGGACACCATTTTCGCACAAAAAATGTTTATGATGGAAACATGACACAATATTATCGATTGGAAGTCAATTTCAATCAATCTAGTCGAGCTAGCCATCGTGATCAAAACTTAGTATGAGATACGTTAAGTTAAGTTGGAAAGATACAAGAGATCATTGAAGTGGACTTGTCTTTTTTCCAATGTGTTATTTTTAGGTGCAAGTTGTGGGACACCTTTAATTTTAATAATATAAAGGAAGATCGCGATAGTAGGATGATATGTATCAACTCTAGAAAGATGTGGGTTAAAGCTAATGAGCCTTATGTTTTCCCCAAACACTGCAACCTGGTATTTTTTTACCCAAATGTGTTGGATAGAGATTAGTGGTTCGTATTGAGAAATGACCCTAGATCAAAACATATTTTTGAGAAAAATAGTGTTATCATGCCAAACAAGCTAGAAGATAATGAGGGTGATCATGAGAACGAAGAGTGATATAGTACACGTGTTATTTCCTCATTTAATATATTATTTAAGATGGGTTTTTATAAAGAAGAAGACTTGACCTTATAACTACGACTCTTTTTTCCAAAGACTATAATATGTATTTTGAATTAATTGGTTTGTATTATGTAAATGTTAAAATCATTTCACTTGATAATTTGTAACTATGTTGATCTCAAAATCAATGCATGGTATCAACCTTTTTTTTTATGTCAATTCCTAAAATAATACAACTACTTGATTGTTTTAAATGGTTTTAAACTATATGACTACTTAAATAAATTCACCATGTGTGTGTGTGTGTGTGTGGGCAGCATCTTCAAAATTTAAAAAAAATGTATTAATATATATACTGTTATTTTTTTATGTAAGATCATAAAAAAATAATGATAATTCTAAACATGAATTTATTTCCATTATTTTCTAAACTTTATTATGTCACAAAAATTCATATTATTCTAGATTTATTATTTTACAATTATTTATATTCATACAAATTTATAAATTTACAATTTTACAATTATGGTGATTTAACAATATGTACCGTATACATTTTAGTTACGGTAGTTATTGTTCAAAATTGAAAATTAATTTACAATTTTACAAATTTACAAATTTTATAATTTTATAATTTTAATAAAATTGAATCATGACAATACATACAATTACAATTACAATCAAGATACATACAATTACAATTACAATTTAACAATTTTACATATTTACAAATTTTACAATTTTAATAAAATTGAATCATCAAAATACATACAATTATAATTACAATTTTACAATTTTGACAATACAATTATAATTTTACAAATATTTTACATACAATTACACTTTTACAATTTTACATACAATTAAAATTACAATTAACAAATTTACAAATTTACAAATTTTGCAATTTTAATAAAATTGAATCATGTAAATACATACAATTATAAGTACAATTTTACAATTTCACAATATAATTTTAATTTTACAAATATTTTACATACAATTACAATTTTACAATTTTACATACAATTACAATTAAAATTAAAATTACAATCATGATACATACAATTACAATTACACAATTTTACAATTACCAATACATAATATTTAATAAATATCATGGTTTAATATTATAAATAAACATCATGATCATGATAACCATTGTACAAACATCATATTATATAATACACAATCAAATTCACTAACATCATCTAATCATCGTGATCACGATAATGTAATAAAACAAAAGCATTGTCTAACGTCATCATAACGCAAACATTAAATATGCATCTCATGTTAAACAATTTCTATCACATACACATCTATCTGCAAGCATATTTAATGAACATACCTAACATGACCTAACAATATACACATAATGAGGAACACCAACATGTAAATTAAGTACATCAACATGAACATAAAATACATACACCATATATATATATATAATGTCAAAATATATAACTGTAATAGAACTGCATATAAATATCAAATATCTAGTGGTACTATATCAATATTATAACTAGTACTTGAGGCCTGCTCAATTGATGGTGCTTCATGCTCATATGGATGTGTTTCCTCAACCAGAGGTGCCTGCTCAGTAGATGGTGCTTGATGATAAGATGGATGTGCCTTCTCGGGAGTTTCTTGCCCAAATGGTGTTTGTTTACGAGGCGCCTGCTTAGATGGTACAGTCTGCTCAGTGGATGGTGTCTCCTCGGGACTAGGCGCCTGCTGAGATGGTTCCTACTCATGAGATGCCTTCTCAGGACTATATGTTGGTTTCTCATCTCAGGTGCGAGGTGAAGGAGGTGGAGATTGAGTGCTAGAATGATCACTCCCCTCGTGATCATGATCATCTCAAGATATGCTTTGTCGTGAATCTCCATGGTGTCTATCCTTCTTAGCTGATAGTATTTTGGAAGCTCCTGTGATATGACACATAAGGCTCATCATATCGTAGGGCTTGTCCCTCTAGAGCTTTGTGAGCATATGATCAGCCTGGATCTCTCTGATCATCGTAGAGCGGACTCCCTCATCAACTAGGAGTCTACATAATTGGTCGCCCAACTCCATATTGAATCAAATTTCCGCCCTACACTGCATGCATGCAGGTATATGCACCCGAGGACGTTTGTCACCCTGATCCGTGGCCTCTGCCATCTCCTCGTTATCTACAGGATCATCTGCTGGGGGTGGAATCATGTCCCCAATGAATGTGACAATATCTACAAACTATATAGTACACAACAATAATTAGAAAATTTCATTAAATAATTTAATAAAACAAGTTAAAGAACGTGTTAGAATAAATTTTATTCTAATTAATCAAGACCATAAAATGAAGCTATATTAATTTAAAGAAAACACTAATATTGCCTCTAGCATCTGGTGGATCATCTTGTGTGAAGAGGATGTTGACGAACATGTGATCATCAACACTCACTAGCAGCTCCAATGCATCACTAGATATCCCATCTAGATATCCTAGCCGGATACTCTGACAAGCCCCTCTTGGGCATCATCTCGCCCCACATCTGCATTCGTACATGTAGCATCGGCGTACGAGGTTGGCAGACAAAAGTAGTCATCGTCTCTAGAAACCTCTCAAAAAATAAACAAAATAACTCTGAAGAAAAAGGGAAGGTCAACCTCCCACGTGCCTAAGAACTAAATCTATCTATTGCTATAAAAAATTACCGCAAAAAAATGGCAGACCATCTCAAAAGTCATGGTGTCTGGAATAAAGAGTCAACATAAAATAAACATTAGAGGAAATTTTAGCCTAAATGTGGCCTCCTAAGGAAAAGTAATAAAATAATAGTAAAAATAATAAAATAAGAGCTATGAAATTTGGAGGGAAAAGAAGAAAACTACCTTTTGTAATTGTATTTCAAATGATCTCCTTACATGTTTACTCACATTTCATGTTTATACACTCATTAGATGCGGAATTAAATTACGCATCCAATGAGTACCCATTATGCGTACTTTTGAGAAGACCCACATTGATAAAATTTGCAGATACATTAAAAAATGTGTTCAAATACACTTTTTTAATGTATCTACAATTTCTATTAGGGTGGGTCTTCTTAAAAGAATGCATAATGGGTACTCGTTAGATGTGGAATTTAATTTTTCATCCAACGAGTGTCTACACTTGATATTTGAGAAAACCTATAAGGAGATAAGTCAAAAATATAATTAAAAAAAGTATTTTTTCTTCTTTTCCCTCCAAAATATTTACATGTACCTCTTTTTAAATTTTAAGAATTTTGATTGGTTTACATCTAATGACATGAAAATTACATGAAAATTTCATGGCACTTTAGGCTGAAATTTCCTCTAATGAGAGGGCAACTAGTGTGCTGCCTATCACTGGTATAATGTGCTAAGGTTGTCAGTAATAGTGAGAGGCACCTAACCTCCTCTCAACCAAACGAAGCAATGTGTTGCTGACCACCAAACACCTGAAACTCTGCAGGAGTAATTATATCATCCCTGATGTATCTCTAGGAGTACGCCAACTGATTCCCTGCTGCTTAAGGAATGGGGACATCTGAGAACTAGGGAAAATCCTGTCCTCTTCGAGATAGGTTGATAATAAAATAAATTTCCTCCTTAGTGGGCTGGTACCACTCGACAGGACCAACCTGGAAAGCCTGTCACTAGGCATTCCACCTCTAAATCAACTGTCCTAATAACCCACTGTGCCCCTTTAGGGATGCAGCCTCCTCATAAAACTTAAGGAGGCCTACCTCCCTTAAGAGAAACTGGGTGAGTGTCGTAATAGGTCGAGGGTACAAAAGACTCTCCCTCTCCCATGCCTCTCACTATTGTATCATGTTATAATTGTCATACCTATGCTCTTGTTGTTGTATTTCCTATCTGTATTGACATCGCTGAATGATTCACATATTAAATACATTAGCCTCATACATAAAACCTAATTTTTTCTTAAATGAGAAATATATTTACAAATATATAAGTATAACTTTTATCGAAAAAAAACATACGGTGCACCAAAAAAAATATTCAAGCACTGCCACCAGTGCATCGTCTATCACGCCCCGCCCACGGTGCACACAAAAGAACTTCACGCACAACCAAGACAACAAATATTACTTCAATAACTATTTTTTTCGGTGCGTTGACCAAACAATCCACCCTCGAGCAATTATTATAGCGCAACGCACCAGCAGCTGGCAATATTTTACCTCTTGCAGTGGCGGTGCGTTCCCGTAATATGAATGCACTAGGTCGTTATGTCTATGTTTATATAATGCCTGATGCATTCTTGTAAACGATCTCACCATTGTGCATAGAATGTTATTTATATATATAAAAATATTGTCGGCGCGACAAGCAACCGACATGCACTGCACTATTTTATTATTAAAGCAGTGCGTTTTTTCTTGGTACCACATTCGACTCTCACATTTACTGCCAGGTGCGGTTTCGATTAACACCGTTTGCGGTGTGGCCTATAAATTTACAGGGAGCACTGAGAATGGTGTGAGCCAAAAGGCTCAAACGCACTGCGCATAATTTTTTTTTAATAGTGAATTTTAACTCAAATTTAGAATGAATCTGCTTAAGCTTAAGTTGGTGAGAAAAAAGTAGATTACTTGCACATTTGTGCGTTGAGGAGGCATCTTTGCAACGAAATACTAAAAATCAAATTTGCCCACCGTTTTTCAAAATTTGAAATCCACACAGTGAGCAAGGGACGAAAGCAATGCGAGCAATGGGAGCATCGATGGCAGGGCACCTCAGAGAAGGAAAACTCACACCGGTGCTTGAGAGCTCTACAACACTATAACAAGTAAAAATGAAATTTTTACGGCTGTTAATTTTTTTTAAATTAACCATTTTTTGGTGCACTCGATTATGAGACGCCCTGGGTGGTTGTATCAATGGCACACTTCACTTATTTACAATGTGTTGGATTATTGAGATGCACCGGGTTGGTTTATACTGAGAGCATAATGTCTCAGTGTGCTATTTGATAGTACGCACATGCGCTTTATATAAAATGCACCGGTATGTTGTATGTAAGAAGTGCATCGTTATTTTCATAGTACTTAAAAATAACTTCACAACGCTTCTTTATCGTTTACTATCCACTGGTGTGTTACATATATATCAAGCACACCAATGCATGTTATGATTAGAAACACACCGCAAAAACCTCCACTTGCCAACCTCCTCTACAGACCTCTGCTATAAATGGATATTTGGGCTATTTTTATAAGGGATTCCTCATCAACATCTGCTAGAGGGTATTTTCCTTGTATTGTAATATGACATGGGGATGATTGGTTGAACGAAATATTTGTTCAACTCAAACTATGGTCGAGTGGTACTTGGAAGTCCCTGAATTGGTTGACTTTTGCATATGCTAATAAGAGATCTTTTCCTCGTGTATTTCATGATTACTTGTACTTGTTATTATGTTTCTTTGATGGTTTTCATGTCATGGTTATTATTTTGGTTATACATTGGTTATAAGTATGGTTTCATAATAGGTTCCAACTATGTATCTTGGAATGTTTTAAATGGTTCATGAATGGTTATTGAATGCATGATCTAACAAATGTTATTGCATATATTTTGAGAGGGAATTATACCTTCTTGATGATCCTCAGATAAGTATTAGACCCCTATGTTCATATATGACCTATGGATTACATGTTCTTAATATGTTTGAAAAAATAAATGTCATGGTTAGGCCTGTTTAGGTCAAGTTTATGATTCAAATCTGTATATTTATCCTTTTCATTGAGTTACTTATCATTCTGGAAATTCTCAGGAAGTTTTGGGCAATGGTATGGAGGCTGACCTAGAATTTAGGCTCAGAATCTGAGACCGCACCCTTTGAACTTAAGAATTTGGGTCACAACTGCACCCTGGTAGGCTTATGGATGTGGTTGAAGGCCCTCGACCGCTTGGAGGCCTTTCCATGCACGCGGTTGGGAGCCCAGGTCACTAAAAAAACATTCTAACTCAGGGTTCTGGCATTAGGAGTGGTTGTTTGGCTCCTGAGTGTCTTGTAGCTGCCGAGGAAGTTTATTAACGCTCTAGTTTGTCAAGTCCACTTCCTTAATTGTACTTAGAAGGTAGATTCCTATCATAGTAGCCTTCAACTTATGTTTACCCTCACCAGCCAGTGGAAGTGGGTAAATGTGGGAGGGGGGTTACAGGATGTCAATTAATCAAATAAGGCTGAGTATATTTTAAGGTTCAGGCTGAATATATTTTTGGGTTTCATGGAATTGTGAATGTGTGGCCTATGTGACATGTAGTGAGCACTTTGGCACATTTTTTACAAACTTACATAAATATTGGTCTCAACATAATTACTATGTGAATACCTGTGTCTATGACCATCACAATTCATTTTTGTTTATACACTGCACTAAATTGAATTGATAAGGGGATTCGATTTTTGTTTGATAAGATCTCCCATTAAAGATAATGCACTGATGTATTACTAACAAGGATTTAGATCATTATTAAAATGATCCATATTTTATTGGTTTTTCAAATTTTAGGTTTGTAGTATTCCTTCTTTACTATAATGATCGATAGTGATTCTTTAAATTTTATATTAAATGATAAATAAATATATTTACCTATAATTTATTTTTTCTATTTTAATGCTTTGATATTATTATTGAAATTTTTTAAAATAAAAACGTAAAAAACATAATATATTTCATCGCAAATATTTAATTTTAATTTAAACCTTCATACTACCTTAACATATAAATAATAAAACCGAAAACATAATTAATAAAAAAATAAACCTCAATAATAAACTAATAAAAATTAAAGCA
Organism: Pinus albicaulis; assembly: GCA_034641835.2. Taxonomy (NCBI): domain Eukaryota; kingdom Viridiplantae; phylum Streptophyta; class Pinopsida; order Pinales; family Pinaceae; genus Pinus; species Pinus albicaulis. The sequence continues at coordinate 1,233,842,670 of CM076578.1, read as the reverse complement.
ATAAACCTAAAACCTAAACTAAACTAGTATACATATGGCTCAATAAACTTAAAACCTAAAACATAATAAACCTAAATCCAAAACATAAAAACTAAATATTATAAACATTAAAACTATTATAATACTGAGTGTGATCCACTTGCTGCCATAAAGAATCCACATTCAACAAATAAATAATAAGCTTGACACATAAAAATAAAACATAATAAACCTAAATCCAAAACATAAAAACTAAATACTATAAACATTAAAACTATTATCAGCAATCCACACTCAACAAAATAATAAAATTAAAACCTAAACATAAACATAAACCTAAAACATAAAACATAATAAACCTAAAACCAAAACATAAAAACTAAATATTATAAACATTAAAACTATTATAATACTTAGTGTCATCCACCTGCTGCCATAAAAAATCCACCCTCAACAAATAAATAATAAGTTTGACATGATGTTGTCCAAAAACCAAAACATTTTCTCCTTGAATTTTAACAAGGAAAACACTAATTGTAACATACACTTTTTGAAAATTTGTTTTTATAATTTAACAAACCATAAAATGTAGACTCTAATGAATTTCCTAACTTATTGTTCAATTTACATATTTAATTTGAACAATTCATTCTTTACCCAATCAAAACTAAATTCTATAATTGTTCTTATCAATGGTTCAATATTTTTTGATCCATCATTATAATATTTAATTTATCATATATATAACCAAAAAAACCCACTATATTTAGTTAAATATATATAACCCAAAAATAAATAAAAAGAGACCCACTATCCCATATAGCCTTGGGTTTGTAATTTCGGAGCCTAGGCTAACAAGGTCGTCTCTATCATATTTTATAGATAGAATACCACAAACGGTGTTGAATTATTCCCATAGTATCCAAAAACAAAAACAAATAACTAATAATTTACTCTTTAAAAAATGATGTTATATTATTATCTTGTTTTCAATAACATTAACACTGGTTCAATTATTAGATTGTCAAGCTCTGCGAAGTGTATCATAAAAATACGAGTTGAAAATGGCTTTATAACACTGAATGAATTAGATTATTTAACCCACTAAATAAGATAAATAAGTAACCCAACTAATAATATCATATGAAACAACTAAACATATATATATACGCGTAGGTTAATTGGTAGCTTTGTGTTTCACTTCATCGCGGGTTTGATCGTGTAAGCTCAGCACAGGTTAACAACGTCCATGGTTGAACAATATTTGGATTGTTGTTTAAGACTAGATCAGTGAAAATTCAGTACAATTATAATTTAGGTTTAGAATTTCAATTGCTTTAATTTAAGTTTAGAACTCACCTCTCCCTGAGTGAATTGGTTTTTAACCCGATCAAATAAATAAGTACCTATCGGCTGTCGGCTTCACTTCGTAATGATTTTTATCATTTTAAATTAACCCAATCAAATAAATAAGTACCTATCGGCTGTCGTCTATTTCAATTTCAAGTACACTCCAATTTCAAACCTCCCATGATGAATACATTTTACTTTTGTTTTCAAATGTATCATTAGTTAAATATACGGTTAGTTACTCTCCGATTTCAAACTTCAATTACTATCTAATTTCAAACCCCACATAATAAATACATAATTTCAAACTTTAATTACTCTCTAATTTCAAGCCTTCCATGATGAATTCATTTTACTTTTGTTTTCAAATCTAATTTCAAACCCCACATAATAAATACATAATTTCAAACTTTAATTACTCTCTAATTTCAAGCCTTCCACGATGAATTCATTTTACTTTTGTTTTCAAATGTTTCATTAATTACTTATGAAGTTGGTTACTCTCCAATTTCAAATTTCAATTACTATTCAATTTCAAACCTCATATGATAAATATATAATTTCAAACTTCAATTACTCTCCAATTTCAAGCCTTCTAATACATTTTAATTTTTTTTCATGTGTATCATTAATTAAGTATAAAATTAATTTTAATTTTAGGAAAATTATGTATTTTCCATGAAGCATATCAAATAAGGGTGATATTTGCAATGCATCATAGTTTTTGCCTCTATAGTTAATTAATTGATTAAGGCTATGTGGAGTTTATGTTTTGTGTTTTTTTCAAGAATGTTTAGCTTCATATGCAATCTTTGGTTATTAATGCTTTGCACAATGAAAGTCATCTCCACACAACTTTGCAACTATTCCAGCCTTCACAAAGAAAACCTAAAATGAAAATGAAAATAATGGTTTTGTATGATGATGGAGCAAGAACTTGATACAATGTGAAATATGTACATATGAATGTTACCCACACAATTTTTTAGTTTCATACTGATCAAAGGAAAATGGCATGCCATGCCATTGTAGAGTACATTAAAGAGTGCATAAAGCTTTCATTGTGGGGAGTTTTCCATGCACTCCACATAATGATAAAGCTTCTCTTTGTTTGTTCTTGTTGCAACATTGACTTATTGGTTGCTACTAATAATTTCTCAATGTTTTAGTTATCCATAGTAATTTGATTGAAAAAAAGACTATTTGGAGTGTCTATAGAGGATGTCAATCATTTTTTAATTGGTCATAAAATTATTGCTAATTCAACAATTAGCTTCAAGTTAATTGAATTCAAGAAGAACACAACACTCCACACTTTGCATACAATGATGTTGTAGATGATGTTAATAATTTTTTAATTGGTCCTCAAATTATTGCTAGTCAAGCACAACACAACACTCCACACTTTGCATACAACAATCTTATGGATGATGTTAATAATTTTTTAATTTGTCCTAACATTATTGCTAGTCAACAATTTGTTTCTAGTTATCTCAGTTCAATATTTCAAAGTTATAAAACCTTTAGATATTCATGTTCCAATACAAATAAAAACAATAACAACTTATAGTTTAGCACGAACAAACAAAACCTCCTAGTGATGATGAAGATGACGTGACTCCACAATTCTAGAATCATGTTATATCCATTTGCATCCATGAAATGGTAAAAAACTATTTTTTAAAATTTTAATATATTAAGTTTGATTCAATATATATAAAAGGTTGATTTAATCAGATTTTATTTAATATATAGGCTAGGTTTGATTGAATATATGCATTTGTGTTCATTTCGAAAATATAAATTAATATCAATAGTTTAATATTTTGAAAATCATAGTTATATACATTATTTTGCAACTTAGATATATATTAAAATTGATATATAAGATTTGTTTTAATTTTGATGGGTTAATTTAAATTTTAATGTTTTCAAATAATGAATGTGGTAGTTTGTAATAATGTGTTTTTATTTGGATGTTTTTAATTTTAATTCATTTTAACTCTTTTGGAGTTAGTACATCTCCAATTTGACCCACCTAATTTATTATTATTATTATTAATAGATTGTACTGAGTCCATAGATGAGCATGAAAACTTCATAGCATTCAGTAAATATGAATTTGTGTCAATTTTGAAAATATATGTTAATACTAATATTTTAACACTTTGAAATCCATGATTTTGGTTTTTAGTTTTGATGTTTTAATGTTTTTAAATAATATCATATTGTGTAATAATGCTTTTAATTTTCATATAATGTGAATTTTAATTGAAAAAATAATATATATTTAAATTTAAATTTTTAATAAATTAGGTTTAATTTAAATTGTAATACTTTCAAATAGTGTTTTTATTTGAATATTTTAATTATAATGAATTTTAACTCTTTTTAGAGTTAGTACAAGCTCAATTATTATGATTATCTCTATGTAATTAGGCACACTTAGTTTTTTATTATTAATAGATTATGTATAGGTCCCAACAATGAAAGATTGAAAGTTTATTTGGCGTTCCAATCAAGAACAATGATTATATTATTATTGTTGGAACACCTAATCCTACATGGGTAGGTGTGGAATGCGAAAAGTCACAATGGAGTCGAAGTGGCTTTGGAATATGAAACCAAGAGTCACACCATTGTACTATAAATGTACATCTTTGTATAATGGAAAATAAGAGCTACACGCTTATCCTTCATTGTGTTGAGTTTCCTCTTGTGTGTGTGTGTGTTTATTCTTCTCCTACACCATGTGTGTGCTTTAACATGGTATTGGAGCAGGCGATTGATGGCCCTGCTTCAAATTGAGTGATCCATTTGTGTGTATGGCCTGTGCATATCTGCAAAATTCTTGACATTTTTGCAGCACTCAGAATTTCTAGAGCAGTGATTTTGAAGCATTCAGAAATTGGCAGCACTGGTTTTGAAGAAGAGTAGCATTCAAAATCCGTGGCAGCACTCAGAGATTGGCTTTGAAGAAAGGCGGCAATGCCCATCTGAAGGTTTTCATTCTAATGTTTCCTGCTATTTCTGAATTTCAATTTCTGCACCATTTTGGAGCTGCTGGAAAAGTGTTTAAAATGAGTTTCTGGAAAATTTTGGGTTTTTCCTAGAAAGAATTTTGAGTTTTTCTAGTGAAAATTTCTTCATCTCTACAATCTGCTGCTGGATTTTATTGTCTAAAAATTGTTCTGCATTCTCTAAGAAATTTCTGAAGTTTGTACCTGCAGTATACCTATTTTAAAGTCTCTATTTTACTGCTTTCTCTACAAAATTATTCCAGCCTTCCACCCCTCCTCTCTACTGTTTTAAATTAAAAAATAAAAATAAAAAAATAAAATAAAATAAAATAAAAATAAAATTCCTGCGAACTCCTCAAACCCAATCCCACAACTGCAGCGCTCTCTCTAACCTAACGCAGCACTCATTTCACAGCTCAACGCTCACAATCGAACCCTCAACCTAATCTACGCAGAGCTCTCAACCCATTACGCACACACCCTTACCATATCTCTCGACGCCCTCTCCTACAGCTCTACCCATCCCTCTCAACAAACGCCTCCCTTGCTTGGCCTTTCTCCCCCCCTCCTTAATCCCTAAGCAATGCACCCATGCTCTAATCTTCCCATTGGACTCCCCACGACTTACTTGCAAATGTCTTTACCCCTTCCCCCTATGCTCTATCCACTCCCCATCCCATACGCTCCTCACCCCATAATTTAAAATTCGTTTTTTTAAAACCCATATAATACGTCCCACTCCCCCTCTTTAAAGTCCTTTTTACCCCTCATATTTTTTAAATTTAAAATCTCCCCCCTCCATTTTAATTTGTTCCTCTCTCTTTTAAATTTAATCCCCTCCCTTTTAAATTCATTCTCACTTTTTCATTTTAATTTTTTATTAATAAAAAGAAAAAGAAAAAGCCCTTTTCCCTTTTAATTAATTCCCTTTCATTTTTATTATAATCCATTTCCCCATTTTTAAATTAATTTCTTATCATTTTCATTTTTAATTAATCTATTTTTTAATTAATTAAAAAAAAACAGTAGAGAGAGAGAAAGAAAGAGAGAATATGAACAACAGAAAGGAAGAGAAATGACATGTGAGCAGATGAACTAAATACATAGAGAAAATTGCAAATTTGCATTATGATTTGTGGCATTGATTTGAAGGGTGATTTTTTGAAGAAATTGACATTTGAAGACAAGTTTTCCATCATTGAAAACAGCGCTTTGAAGAAATAATTGAGCTGCCTTAAAGGCTTCTTGCATAGTGTTTTCAGCTGCACATCTACAAAATATTTTGCAGAGATATTCTATTATATTGACATTGTATTGCTTCTTCATTCAAATTTGCAATCAATATCTTAGTTGTTGGATTGTTGATTGCCCTCCATCATTTGAGGAGCAGATTTTGTACTTTGAGATTTCCATAGTTGGAAATTCTTTTGGGTCATTTGTATTTCTTGTTGAATCACATTGTAAACGAGTGCATTTTCGTTTGTAGCCGACACTCTTTATTTTCTTAGCCTAAGTTGTTGAAATGGCTAAAATCAATGAGGCATTAGTGTTGTTGAATGACCTCATTCATTCAAATGTTCATGATATGATAAAAATGAGCAAGGATGCTCTATGTAACATTTAGATTTGTTTGCTAGATGCACAAGAAAAGATTGAGTTTTTGCAGTTGGAATCTGAGCTCCAACAAGATGAACTTTAGCAAAAGAGTCACCATTCTGAACCTGTTTCTATTCAGAAGATTGTGAAGGACTCTAATCAGAAGAAAGAAGATAAAGTTGCAAATGATTCACATTCAGTTCATTGTACTAGAGCAGATGTACATGTAGATGCAGCAGTTCAACGTGCACTTCTCAAGCCCATCATCAGACCTTGGGAAGAGATTGTCCACAACAAGCACCAAAGTGGTCTTGGATATGACAAGGATGTGTCCTTTCATATTCCAGACTACACCAAGCCCATCACATTTCAGAGTGCCGGATTCCTGTATGACAGTTCACCTGTAGCAGTTTCAGATCCTGCTCCACTTCCACAACAACATCAAATTTTAAAATTCCAACACTGTGATCGAGTTGGCCAAATGAAATATCATTGTTTTGATCTTCATCCATGCAAGCACTATGGTCGGCACACCCATTCTTCAAACAGATGCTTCAGAAACAAGCCTCTTGCAAGAACCAAGATTCATCTTGGATGGATCGCTTCTTGGCAATGGGCTTCAGCAACCAATAATATGTTTAAGACACATGTCAGAACTTGTTCTAGAATATTGAGCTAACTTGCAATTGAGTTTTCGCCATCATCTCACCTTGTCCCTGACAGGGGGGAAAATGGTGGTCATGTACAAGCTTCGATGTCAGATCAAGCGAGCCTGAGCCACAATCTCTCATTCCATGTTCAGAGTTGTAGCCAGAGACACAACAGTTCAAGCGAGCCTGAGCCACAATTTGTCATTCCAGATTCAGAGATGTAGCGAGAGACACGGATGCCCATGAGCATGCCTTCGGTTGGTGGACAACCTTAAACCATCATTTTTGGTTGGTGGATAACCTTAAACCACCATATTTGGTTGATGGACAACCTAAAACCATCATAGGTAGTAGACCTCCCTTCTTTTAGGTCGAAGGTCTCCCTTTCATATATGAGAAACACTTCCTCTAGTAGAAGCCTTCAGCTTCTTGCCAGCTTTGGTTGAGTTCCAGGAAATGCTTCAAAGCATTCCAGAGTTGTTGGTAATCCTAAAACCATCACAGGTAGTAGACCTCCCTTCTTTTAGGTTGAAGGTCTCCCTTTTTTATGAGGGACAATTCCTCTAGCAGAAGTCTTCAGCTTCTTGCCAGTTTTGGAAGAGTTCCAGGAATTACAACAAGTTTTTCATTCCAATGTTGGTGGTCATCCTTAAACCACCTCTTTTTTCCAACATTTCAGAGATTTGATTCAGCCCAAGTGCTGCCATGTATACTTTGCAGATTTATATTACAACTCTTTTCTTGGACTCACACATACACCTTCGGATTAAGGGGGGATGTTGGAACACCTAATCCTACATGGGTAGGTGTGGAATGTGAAAAGTCACAATGGAGTCCAAGTGACCTTGGAATATGAAACCAAGAGTCACACCATTGTACTATAAATGTACATATTTGTATAATGGAAAATAAGAGCTACATGCTTATCCTTCATTGTGTTGAGTTTCCTCTTTTCTATGTGTGTGTTTATTCTTCTCCTACACCATGTGTGTGATTTAACATGGTGTTTAACAATTATTAATAAACTATGTAGAGAGAGGAAGTCAACACAAGGAAAACATGAAAGTTTCCTTCACACAACTAGCACAATGAACACGTGAAATCTTCCTTAGTACAACAAACTTTCTGTGCCATTCCTCACATATAAATCTATGTTAATTTTGAAAATATACTTTAATATTAATATTAAATAATGTTTTGAAAATCATGATTTTAGATTTGATATCTTAATGATTTGAAATAATGTCATATGTAATAATGTTTCTAAATTTTGATACAATGTAAATTTTAATTGCAAAATTGATATCGAGATTAATTTACATATATATCCAAATTAATATAGAACATCATTTAATTTAATTTTGATATGTTGATTTAAATTTTAATGCTTTGAAAATCATGCTTCTTGATTTGATATCTTACTGCTTTGAAATAATTCCACATGAAATAGTGTTTTTTAATTTTGATGCAATGTGAATTTTAATTGAAAATTTAATATATAGATTAATTTAAATTTTCAATATATATTGAAATTAATAATTAATATAATTAATATAATTAATATAATTAAAAATTATATATATATATATATATATATATATATATATATATATATATATATAGTTCTAGATTGGCAAGGGTCTAGTCGAGAAGGAGCTCTCACGATGCACTCTCCCTCTGAGGATGCTTTCAAACCTTCATCCTACTTGTTTCTCTCATGGCCCCTCTAGAGTCTAATCCAGAAGGGGCTCAATTTTTGTGCCCTCCCTGATGTTGATGCTATGGCCTTTTACAGTCTCGTTACCTCCATTGGTCCCCCTCGAGATCGACCTGCAATATCCAAGTTTGTCAAAAAAAAATTGAGGACATCCCTGGAATCGTTTTATCCCCTGTAATGTATCAAATAGGTGCTCTATATTTGTATGAGAGGGGTCTGGTAGGGCAGTTCACGGGGCTATGGCACTCTCCAAAACTAATGTGAAAATGGGTAGAAAGAAACTGGTCTCCTTCAACTCAAGGCCAAATACCTATTCGCTTTTATGTTAGAGGCTATTTTACTTTCTATTTTGAATCCATATAAGATAGATATATCATCTTCAGAAATGGGACACACTTCATGGGTACTAGAGGCCTATATTTGAACATATGGACTCCGGACTTCGACCCCAAGCCTAATGTTACTAATGTTGTTCTAGTTTCGGTTCACCTCCCCATCCTCCCTCTTCATTGATGGGGAGATGAACATGTCAAATAAATAGGCAAAAAAAATGGAAAATATAAACTGAAGTGAACCAAAAGAAAATATTCATGCCTGCGCTCAAATCTTTGTGGAAGTTCACATGGAAAAGGGACCACCAAAAGTAGTGAAAATCAAGGTAGATAACTGGGCTCACATACAAGAACGAGACTATGAGTAGCTTCCTTTCAAATGTAAGTCATGAAAAAATTTAGGGGCTAATATTCGTAGGTGCGATAATTTTCCATGATTTTTCGAAAGAAAAAAATATTCGCTATTTTTCATTTTTTTCTAAAAATGGTTCTCCCAAATTTTACAATATAAAATTATTTTACCTTAAAAGTCACTAATATAAGATAGATAATATATATATAACCATTATAAATTTGAATAATTTTACAAATATATCAATCAACATTTTATAGATTGCATATTAGGGATTATTGAGATTCACCAATGTTTTTTAACTTCAAGATAATTTTCCATCCTTAAACTTTTCCCTTATGTAAGGTATGTCATTAATACGGTAATTTTATAAATAGATTTCTAAATAAATAAGTAGAAGAATAAAATGAAGCTCAAGACCCCCATTGGCAAATTATTAATGAAAAAAAATCTAGAAATAATACTTCAATGTTATCAATTCCTTCCTCTTCAACTCTCCTTCCTCGGGCTGACCCTCATTCCTCCTCTTCTCTCTCCCATTCTCCATACTCCAATCCATTTTCCTCTCTAGCTCCCTCTATTGAACCCTTCCTTGCTAGAGAGGATGCACCCCTATCCCCCATGAATCCTTAGTCTCCACCCCTCCCTCCCCTCCCCTCTTTCTCATCCCCTTTTCCCCCCTTCTCCCTCACCATATTTCCCCTAGTACTCCCTTAACCCCCCTTCCTTATTCCTTTGAAAGGATTATAACAAGAAATAAATCCAGGGAATCTCTCTTTCCTTCAGACAATGATAAGAAGCCATGAATGAAATCAAATAAGGAAATAATATACTAATCAACAATAAAAGAAATGGCCATTGTGATCTAACAACCAATGGAAACATACATTGAAAAAGGTATTAGAAATAGGGAAATATCATCTCAAACAGTTCGAGGGAAAGGTCCCTGTGTTCCATCCCAAAGTAAATAATTAATTTATTCTCCTGGAACTATAAAGGTATTAGACATCCCTCGAAATTCAATGTAGAAAAATATCTTGTTAAATATAAATGTCCATACCTCTTCATATTTAAGGAGACCAAGCCATCCGAACAAGAAATGAAGTAGATAATAAAAACAAAACAAAACATTATGAAGGAACAAAAATGAATGGAATCGGTACCTCTCGCAATATTTTCATATTGTGGAAACAGTCCTCTTGGGATCGTATATGTCATATCAAAGAGTGGCATTGGATAAATACTGAATTCATAAATAAGACCCATCGATATCAAATTAGTATATTAAACTTCTATGATCCCCCTCATTTCAGAGACAAGGACCAATGGTGTTAATCCTTGCTTGATTGCGTAAATAAAAAAACAATAAAAAAAATTATAGTCAGAGGAGATCTAAATTTGATATTATATGAAAATGAAAAATACGTAGGTGACTTTTAAGAAAACCCTTTCATATATAAGCTCAATAAGATCATAAGAAGCGCACAATCTAATGGACGTAGTACATAAAAATGGTAAATTCACTTGAAGCAACAAAATATTAGGTTTGGGAAACATCAAGAGACACTGGATAAGTTTTTAATTCAAGAAAAAATTATTTCAGACTATAACTCGATGATCTCAAAAATCATCCCCTCAGTGGCGTCAGACCATAAGCCCATTGCCATAAAAATCGAGGAAGGAGAAAATTTGGGCCCTGCTCCCTTTTGATACAATCTGCTTTGGTCCAAATTCGAATAAGTTGGAATGATGGTCTCCTAAACCTCGAACCAAAGCATTAACGGCCCCCCAAGTTTTGTTTGGGAATATGAGTTAAAGAATTTGAGTAAAAAGTAAAGGAATGGGTCTGATGGCACTATAAAAAATCACATGAAAAGAAAATCAACACACAAATGGAGTTAGAACATGTACAAAAGAGCATTGAATAAGGAGAAGTTTCAAAAGAGAAAGAAATGAAATAAAAAGAAATATATAGGGAAATATACACTAATAACAAAAGTGAGGAAGAAACTTGGAGGCTATATTCAGAAACTTATGGATATAGGACCTATTTAAATTAATTTGGACCTATTAATTCTAGTTTTAAATTTTGTCTAGCAAATATTTGTTGGAATTGCAAATTTATGTGGTGTAATTTACACAATAAGTGTCCAAGTAAACTTTCAAGGAATTTTATCCATTTATGTAATAAAAAATACAATTTTAAAAAGGAAATATAGAACCAACATAGATCCATTTTGAAAATGATTAATCTCTTGAGGTGCATACTTTTTTTCAAGTTTTTCACTCTAAAACAAGTCCCATAGGTTATCTTTAGCCTTGTGAACGTTAAAATTTTCTTTCTTTCTTTCTTTCTCATCTTTCGAGAAGTAATTATGATTTCCTTTGCACACCTCTTGTGGGTCCGACAATAACTAGTGACGATGTAAGTTAATTGTAGTTATATTTATGTCAAAGGATGGCCATTCCTCAACAAAAATTTACCCAATAATGTATCAGATTAGACATGAATTAAGGTGAGACTTCATCGTAATTAATTAAACCAATTTTGTTTGGGAGTTATCTTAAGAATCCTCAAAGTCATAATTGCTATATGAACTTGACCAACTTTATCACAATCAATTAGAGTAGTTTTGTGTGGGATTTGTCCTAAGAATCTCCAAAGCCATAATTTCTATATGAACTTGACCAAAAATTTAGATATTTTCTCTTATATAAAAATATTGGTTAGGTTATGATTTAGCTTTAACTTTGTTGAAAAAAAAAATTGAGCCAATAATTTTTCAATTAAACAAATATTTAAAAATACATAATTCAATGTAACTCTTATCATATTTATTAAAAAACATAATGCAAAAAATGACTTGTTTAAATAAAATTTAATTTAAGGTGTTTGTTCCCCACTACATCATAGGTATCATGGATTTTGAGCATGAAGCTCCATAATTCCATTCTAAAAATAAATATATTCAATTCTTATTTATGATATATAAATAAATATTATTAATTTATTATCATACACCTAATAATTATTGTTAAGAATTCATAACTGGTTATTGTGTACCTCCAAGCAACCCACTATGAGAACATGGGCGCACACTATTAAAACCAAGAAATATCCAACTATTGCATTTGTGAATTTGGAGGTTTTTTTTTTTTTTTTTTTTAGCTAGGTGTGTGTATCTTTTTATAGTGATTTGTGTTTAAATTTTATCTGTTATTTAGCTCATATGCATTCTTCTTTCTGCATAATCATATATACACATGCACTTATTTATGTATGTAAACTTATTCCTTCATGGTGACATGTTTATCAACAATAGTAGTGTATTGACTTTCAATCAATTTTAAAAATTATATTCATGCCAAGTGTCTTTTTTTTGGTGATTTGTGTTCAAATTTTATGTTTTATTTAGTTCATATATATATGCATTCTTCTTTCTGCATAATGATATATACACATGCACTTATTTATGTATGTAAACTTATTTCTTCATGGTGAAACGCTTATCAACAATAGTAGTGTATTGACTTTTAATAAATTTTAAAAATTATATTTATACCAAGTGGCTCCTCGCCGATGACTTTCCTAGGGATTTATAACTATTCCAATTCTAATAAGTTCCTACTTGATAAGTTTCTCATTATTATTTATAACATTAATTTATATATAAGCAAATTTTATTTAGAAAAATGGTCCATTACTTTCAATAAATTTAAAATTTTATATTTGTGACACTTTGCTCCCACCCACCAATTTCTTATAGATTTGAGATTATTCCAATTCTAATAAGTTCTTCATTATTATTTATAACATTCATTTATATAAAAACAAATTTTATTTAGAAAATGGTCCATTTTACAATAAGATGTCTATTTTTTTCCTTTAGTTGAAGTTGACCTATGCCAAAAAAATAAATATTAATATTATATTCATTTTATTAATATAACCTCTTTAGTATATTATAAATGTATTTAATAATAATATTAATATATGTGGTTTATTTACCCTAATGACATTATTTTCGAAAAGATGAAAAATGAAGCCCACAATATGGTTGGTGATACTTTATATTTACTCTCAAACATATGTTTTTCACTTTGCTAAATCATTTTTTTTTCCAATCATACCACTATGCCAAAATCTTATCTACATATTATATCCAAGCTATAAAATGAAAGGTAATGAGGAGAAACATTACCATAGGTTTTTCTCACCTGGCTAAATCATTTTTTTCTAGTAATACCACTATGTCAAAATCTTATATACACATTATATCTAGGCTATAACATGCAAGGTAATTAGGAGAAACATTACCATATGTCCTCCTCAGCACTAGCGCACAAAAAATGTAATTGCACAAAAGAAATGATTAAAGTGAGTGTGCATTGATAATGATATTAAATAAAGAGAACCTTTCACTCGAGTGACATTCTCATATTGTACAATCAACATTGGAGCCATTAATTCCAGTTTTAAATTTAAATTTAAATTTTTTATAACAAAGAGTTGTTGGAATTGCAAATTTATGTGGTGTAGTTTACAAATTCCAAGTGTCTAAGTAAACTTTGAAGGCATTTTATCCATTTATGAAATAAAAAATAAAATTTTAAAAATGAAAAGTTACACCTGCTATATGCATATATAGAACCAATATAGATCCATTTTGAAGAGGATTAAATCTCTTGAGGTGTATACTTTTTTTCAAGTTTTTCATGCTAAAATAGGTTCCATAGGTTATCTTTAGCCTTCTGGATGTTAAAATCTTCTTTCTTTCTTTCTCTTCTTTCGAGCACGTCCCACAATAACGAATGGCCATGTAAGTTAATTGTAGTTAATAAGTATTTATGTCAAGGATGGTCATTCATAAATAGAAAAATACCCAATAATGTCTCAGGTTGAACATGATTTAAGGTGATACTTTATCGTAATTAGTTAAAGCATTTTTTTGTGGGTCTTATCTTAAGAATCCCCAAAGCCATAATTTATATATGAACTTGACCAACTTTATCATAATTAATTAAAGAAATTTTGCGTGGAGTTATCTCAAGAATCCCCAGAGCCATAATTTCTATACTAACTTGACCAAAAATTTGGATATTTTATGTTATATAAAAAAAATTGGGTAGGTTATGATCTAGCTTTAAATTGATTGAAAAAACAAAATTGTGCCAATTTAAATTTTTACTTAAATAGATAAAAAAAATACATAATTTAATGTAAATATTATCATATTTATTAAAACACACCATGCAGAAAATGACTTGTTTAAATCAAATTTAATTTAAGGTGTTCGTTCCCCATTACATCATAGGTACTATGAATTTTCAACATTAAGCTCCATAACCACACCTTAAAAGTCAATATATTTAGTTTTTATTTATGATATATAAATGAATATTATTAAATCATTACCATCCACCTAATAATTAATAAGAATGAGCTCCATCACTACACCTTAAAAATGAATATATTTAGTTTTTATTTATAATATATAAATAAATATTATCAAATCATTACCATCCACTTAATAATTAATAAGAATTCATAACGCATTAATGTGGACCTCCAAGATATCCACTCTTAAAACCAAGAAATATCCAAATATTGCATTTATGATTTTTTGGTTTATTTTTTCTTATGTTTTCTCTTTGTTTATGTTTAGCTTTTAGTTGGGTTTCTGTATCTTTTTATGGTGATTGGTGTTCAGATTTTATGTGTTATTTAGCTCATATATGCAAATGGATATATGTATTCTTCTTTCTCCATAGGCATATATACCCATGCACTTATTTATGTATGTAAACTTATATTTTCATGGTGAAATGGTTATCAACAATTGTAGTGTGTCATATAGTTTGTTAGGTTGCATTGACTTTTAATAAATTTAAAAAACAATATTAGTGCCGCTTGGCTCCCCACTCACCAGTTTCCTAGGGATTTGAGATTACTCCAATTCTAATATGTTCCTAGATGATAAGTTTCTCATTATTATATATAAGCAAATTTTATTTAAAGAAATGGTCCATTACTTTTAATAAATTTTAAAAATTAGATTATTAATAAGTGGCTCCTCACACATCAATTTTTTAGAAATTTGAGATTATACAAATTTAAAAAAAATTCCATAATAAGTTTATTATTATTTATAATATTCATTTATATATAAAAAATTAATTATTTAGAAAATTTGTATATTTTACATGTAATTCTTTTTATTTTATTTTGAGTTAAAATTGGACTAGGTCCAAAAAAGAAAAAGAAAAAGAGAAATAACAAAAATAAACAATGCCTAATGTGACTAAGTTAATAAAAATATTAATAAATGTTATATAGAAATGCCAAAAGTAGACAATGCCTTGTGACTAATTTAATAATAATATTAATAAATGTTGTTTGTTTACCGTATTGACATTATTTTCAAAATGTTGAAAATGAACCCCACCAACCGCATTAAATAAATATGATCCAGGATAATTCATATTTACTCTAAAATTTAAGCCAATGGAATATGGGATGTGTATTATAATAATATATATATGTTGAGAAAAATACTAAGAGGGGAGGGGTGAGTCAGTATTTAGGGCTGAACAATTTTTCTTTTCTTTCTCTTAAAACCATATGTTATAGTACAACATCCAACATGTATGTCCAGATATCTTATTATGTCGTTACTTAGAGCATTGCATCAGATAAGCATTAAGCATGAACAGAAATAACAGAACAAACCATCAAACATAAACAACACATATGAACACCAGGATTTAAGGTGGAAACTCAATTCGGGAGAAAACCACCGCTGCTGTAATCTCAGTCTTCAATATTTATTATAGAGAAAACTTCATACAATATATGCTGGTGAAGACTTATACCAGCACGTAGGCACCCACCTGTAGAAGGCTAAAACCTTCTCTCGTTTACCAGCCTCTCCTGGAAGGGAGCTACTACCCCCTGCTCTCGTTTACCAGCTGCTACTAGAAGGGAGCTATAACCCCCTCTCTGAAGGCTTCGACCCTAAGCACCACTGTGGACCATGCTTCATCAATTTCCATACTGGATCCATCAGTTTCCATAAGACATACCTTGCCGGTCACCAGATTTATGTATTTTCTGTATACTCAACGCAGTTCTTCATAATTTTGTTCGTCATTCAAACCAGAGATTCATCATCGTCAGATCATTATATTCATGGGTTCATTATAGTGTCGGATTTTATCAGTTAAGAACAGAGCTTGCCCATACAGATATTCTTTGGAGAAAATTTTTCGCCACCCTTACAATGCACACACCTCATTCTCTATTTTTCTTCTCCTTATATAGTTTTGCCTTTATTAAAACCATGAGTCAAAACCACGAACCACTAATGGTATTTCTGGACGGAATCAAAATGGATAATCCAGCGGGGTCTCCATAACTCTCACTGTTCCATTGATCTTGGTAATTAAATAATTAATTTAGTACTTTTGAACTTAACTTTAGGATTAAGCTTAACCTTTCACATTTTAACGGTTTCAAACAATATGATAAACCTTTGATCCCAGGCCCACCAATATATTCAATAGCCAATCAAATACGCGCACGGTACCATAAATAAATTTTGTGCAAGTCCAGCGTCCAATCATCGTTAGATTAAAAAGCTTCCAGATGAAAGACGTATATGCATATCGCTCGACCTCCGATTTTGACCGTTAACGTGCGATGGCCTGCCGTGTCTGTGTTAATCTTCATGCACCTTTGACAAATGATGACCGTCCGATGACCCCTTCCCAGATCAACGGCGCTCAAGGATATTGTTGGGCATCCTGGGTCGAACTATAACGCGCGATGGCGCATAGTGAAAAACGGTTTTGTAAAATCATACATGGATGCGTGTCGTCCGTTCTATGGAGTCGCTCCTCACCTCTTGAATACCGCTTTCCCATTGAAAGCGGTGCGATGAAAACCATAAACCGCCTTCACTGTTCCTCCTTCGTGGTTCCGCCCTTCGCTCAAGGTTCCATTCATGATTCCAAAGGGTTAATATGGGTTTTGCGCTATAACTCTGGTCTATCTTTGGCAGGATTTCCAATAATCAACGAACAAATGTAGTTCTCTTCGAACGGGATTTTCTTACAAACAATAACTCGTTACAATTCAATTTCATTCTTCAATTCTGCTATGATATATATAACATATCAACCTTCCATTTCGGATTTCTATCCTGTCACAATTCCGCTTCTACCTATACATTCAAAAACATCATATCTCTGCCACCAATAAGTTCTTCAATGGATACACTGAATGCCTCGAGAGCCCCTCATATATTAAACCAAGTAGTTCCATGACTGCAAATATCAAACTAAGCCAGTTCTTCATTACAAGAAGGCCTCATCCTAGAATTTGAACCCTGCCACCATGATTCCTCAACAGGGTTCAATACACATATAATACACATATCCCTAACTCTGCAACAATGATTTCATTCCTCTCCGAGCACAGGTCATATATATTCCAGATTTACTAAACCATACTTAACAAAATTCCACAGTTCTTCATTAACATATACAAGTCTTGGCCAGATATTCAATTTTTCCTTCAGTCTATTACCTTGTCTCTTTTTCCTTATGGATAGTTTAGATGTTTCTCCTGTCTTTGCCAATTCCTTTGCCATCAATGAAAACATTTCCAACAATCTCCCCATTTGGCATTGATGGCAATACTCTTCCTCTGATGGCCCTATAGAAGTCCTTTGCTGCTTTTCCTACCCCTTTGACATCAATGGCAAAGAGTTTGACAATACCGTGCTCCCCCTAAGATCATGCTGCATAATATAACAAGATAACTTATAAATTCCAACACTGCATCCTTTTCATATGACGAAGGATCCCCCTTAGCCTGAGCATTCAGAGAAGCCCAACAACACCTCATAACCAATTTAATCTTCTGTATTTAAGTAGACCTAATCCTCTGCATGGTAGAGACTACTCCTAGTTTCTGTCTGAGATATTTGAATGCTTCCCTGGGTAGAGGTTTGATAAATATATCAGCAACTTGTTCTTTGGAGGAAACATACTCCAATTTCACCTTTTGTTCAAGCACTTGTTCACGTAAGAAGTGATATTTGATGGGAATTTTCTTGGTCTTGGAATGCATAACAAGGTTCTTTGAGATACTGATGGCACTTGTATTATCACACATAATGGAGATAGGAGGTGAACATTTTATTTGAATGTCTTGTAGGGTTTTCATCATCCATAGAAGTTGAGTGCAACATGATGCTGCAGCCACATATTCTGCTTCTGCTGTAGATAAGGCAATGGAGCTTTTCTTCTTGCTAAACCAAGATACTAACCGGGGCCCCATAAATAATGCACCACCACTAGTTCTTTTCCGATCATCAACACTTCCAGCCCAATCTGCATTAGTGTATGCATGAAGAGTAATATCAGCATTCTTTGGATACCATAGTCCAAAGTCTTGAGTACCTTGTAGATATTTGAATATTTTTTTCACAGCCTGAAGATGAGACTCTTTTGGATTAGCTTGGAATCGTCCAACAATCCCAACTGCATGCATGATGTCTGGTCTTGTCCCAGTGAGATAAAGTAGAATTCCTATCATAGATCTGTATTCTGGTTGATTTACGGTGGGGGAATCATCATTAGAACTGAGATTACATCCGGTTATCATTGGTGTACTTATAGGTTTGCAATCTTCCATGCCATACTTCTTCAAGATTTTCTTGAGGTACTTTTCTTGTGATAAGAATATACCATCTGTTTCTTGTTGCACTTGAAAGCCAAGAAAGAATGTTAGTTCCCCAAGTAAAGACATTTCAAATTATTGCTGCATATTAGAAGCAAATTTCTAACTCATAGATTCTTTATTACTTCCAAAAATGATATCATCAACATATACAACCACAATCAACAGTTTGTTATTTTCAGTTTTTGTGTATAAGTTGCTATCAGTAGATCCCTTTGAAAATCCTTGTTGATGAAGATATTTGTCAAGACGATAGTACCATGCCCTTGGAGCTTGTTTGAGACCATATAGAGCCTTTTTAAGTCTACAAACAAGTTCTTCATCATTTCCCAAAATGAATCCTTCTGGTTGTTCTATATAAACTTCTTCTTCTAAATCACCATTTAGAAAGGAAAATTTAACATCCATTTGATAAACTTTGATTTGTTGGAAGCTTGAAAAAGCAAGAAACATTCTTATGGCTTCAAGTCTGGCTACAAGAGAAAAAGTTTCTTAAAATTCTATTCCTTCTTGTTGAGCATACCCCTTGCAAACAAGTCTAGCTTTATTTCTTACAACATCCCCATTCTCATTTAACTTGTTTTTGAATATCCATTTAGTTCCAATGACATTTTTGTCATGAGGTCTTGGTACTAATTCCCAAGTGTGATTCTTTTCAATTTGATCAAGCTCTTCATTCATGGCTTGAATCCAACATTCATTTTTGCTAGCTTGACTGACATTGTGAGGTTCAATAGTGGACAGAAATGCCAGATTGCTAGAAGATCCCGCTATAGTCCTTGTTTGTACACCTGATCCCTTTTCTCCCTTTATTTGAGATTCTGGATGATTCTTTTGAACATATCTAGTTGGAGCTTTTTCAAATAAATCATCTTTGGGTTCTTCATTGGGTTCACTGTCTATATCATACTTATTTGATGTAGAAGGATATGTTTCATCATCATCTTCATCTGTTGTTTGCTTTTCATCTTTTGGAGCTGCAGGAGACTCATCAATAACAACATCAATACATTCAACAATCTTCCGAAGTATTTTATTGTAACATTTATATGCCCTACTTGTAGAGGAATAACCAAGAAATAGTCCTTCATCTGCTCTAGGTTCAAACTTGCCAATATTTTCATCATTTTTCTTGATAAAGAATTTGCTTCCAAAAATTCTAAAATGCTTTATAGTGGGAGGATTACCATACCAGAGTTCATATGGAGTTTTATCACTATTTACATGAACATGTTCCTTGTTGAGAATGTTTACTGCTGTATGTGTTGCTTCTCCCCAAAATGTGTCAGGTGTTCTGGAATCATCAAGCATAGCTTTATCCATTTGTTGAACTATTCTATTCATTCTTTCTGCAACACC
This sequence comes from Pinus albicaulis, assembly GCA_034641835.2. Taxonomy (NCBI): domain Eukaryota; kingdom Viridiplantae; phylum Streptophyta; class Pinopsida; order Pinales; family Pinaceae; genus Pinus; species Pinus albicaulis. Next base: position 1,233,822,570 of record CM076578.1, on the reverse strand, counting down.
ATTTTGTTGTGGAGTGCCAGCTACAGAAAATTGTATTTTTATGCCATGTTGTTCACAAAATTCAAGGAATTCATTTGATGTATATTCTCCTCCTCGATCAGATCTGAGACACTTTATTTTTAGATCTAATTCATTTTCAACTAGTGATTTAAATATCTGAAATTTCTCAAATGCTTCATCTTTGTGTTTAAGAAGCGCAATCCAACACATTCTAGAGAAATCATCAATGAATAAGATATAGTATTCTTCACCACGTGGTGAATTTTTCCTCATGGGTCCACATATGTCAGTATGAATGAGTTCAACAGGCTTACTTAATGATCCTTCCTTGGCATTAAACTGTACTCTGCTTTTCTTACCAAATTGGCAAGATTTTCATATGATATTTTCAGGTAGAGTAATATTGGGAAGATCACGAACAACTTTAATTCTGCTTGATTTGTTGATTTAAGAGAAGCTCAGATGCCCCAACCTTCTATCCCATAGCCAATTTTCTGAAGATTTACTCAAGTAACATTGTTCTTTGCAGTTCTTCAATACATACAGGTTGCTTGGAGTTCTTTTTCCTTTTATAATTTCTTTACCTGTATCAAGATCATGTACCACACATTATTTTGAACTAAATACAATTTCAGTTCCTTGATCACACATTTGACTTACACTTAACAGGTTATGCTTTAATCCATATACATACATAACTTCATTAGCTTTCACCTTTTCTTTTATAAAAACAGACCCTTTTCCCTTAATGACCGCAGGAGTATCATTTCCAAATGTAACATTATTTTCCTTTTCCAAAGCACTATATGCTAGAAGTTTGTTTTTGTCACCTATCATGTGTCTTGAGCATCCACTATCAATGTACCATTGGTTTTCTTCATCTTCTGCAAATAACGATATGCCACGACTTTCAACCTGTAATTCCTTCTTTTTACATACTTTAGAGCTTGAAGGAACATGCTCTTTTGGCTGAACTTTTCTCCTGCATTCTGATTCTTCATGGCCAAAGTTATTGCAATAAGTACATTCAACTTCATTTTGAAGAGGAGAAAAGTTGTTATAAGTATTATTTTTTGTTTTAATATCAATCCTTTTCTTTCTTGCTTCTCTTGTCATGATGGTTTTATATGCAACACATTGAACAGCTTTATGACCAAAATTGTGACATGAGAAACATTGTCCATTGAAGAAGAAATTTCTGCGATCATAAAATCTTCTACTTTAATTTACCTGTTGATTGATGTTTCTTTGAAAGACATTCCTGTTAGTGTTCTTTGAATTGAGATGATCATGCTTTACTTGTAAAGATTATTTATTCCCTTGCTGAGTGGAAACATGTTGTAAACCAGTTGTAACTGCTTTTAGATAATTTGGTGCTGAAGCCTGAGAAGATTCTCTGATATATCCAAGACCTGTCTTTATCAGAGAAAAACGTTGTACCTTGATAATCTCATCTAAGGTTTCAGATCCTTTAGCAAATCTAAGATTCAGAGTCTTTACTTTCTCAAGTTCTTTTCTTAGACTTACTACCTCACACTCTAATTTCTCATTGTGTTTCTCTTTTTCTTCAAGCTGATTTTTCAGAGTTTCTATGATTATTTTACTCTCTTCTAGGCCAATTTTGAGTTGATTGTTTTCATCAAGAAAATCTTTGTCTTCTAGAGCATCCAAAAAAGTATCATTTTCTTCTTTAGAATCTTTTTCAAATTCCATTAGAAGTCTAAGATCTTGTTCACATTCTTCCTCACTATCAAATAACCCGTCACTGTCTTCATGATTATAGTAACTTTTTCTAGTGATAAAGCGATTCTTATTCCTTCTTGTAACTTCCTTCCCCTTGTTATGTGTTTCTTTATGAGGACACTTAGCAGCATAATGACCAACTCGTCCACAATCAAAGCATTTGAAAGGAAGCTTACCTCTGAACCGTCCTGTGCCAAGTTGAAGTTTCTTTATAAAGTTTATCTCATCTTCTTCTGAGATATATCCCGATCCTTCTGATTTTTGTACCTCCTTCCCTTTTATAGAAGTTCTGAAGACTATCTCTTTGACTTCAGATGGTCCTCCTCTTCTCACTTCATATGTAGTTAGTATGCCATGAAGTTGTACCACAGTAAGATTTTGGAGATCCTACTTTTCTTCAAGAGCTGAAACTTTTGACTCAAATTTTGTCGTTAGTGATCTTAAGACTTTCTCAACCAAAGTAGATTTGGTTATAGTTTCTCCCAAATTTCTCATATGATTTACAATATCATCAAGACGTAAGAAGAAATTGGCAATGCTCTCCTCATTCTCCATTTTTAGATTCTCATATTGAATTCTGAGAGTTTGGAGTTTAGCACTTCTTACCTTTGCATCACATTCATAACTTAAAGTGATTTTGTCCCATATTCCCTTTGCTATATTTAGCTGCATGAAATTGACAAATTTTGATCCAGTTAGACTTCCTAATAGAGCATTGACCGCCTTTGAATTTGTTTCATAATTCTTTATTTCCGTCGGATCCGTTGGAACTACAGCTGGATATTGATATCCTTATTCAAAAATTGCCCATACATTTGCTCCCAGAGACTGAAGATAGGATCTCATCCTTGTTTTCCAGAAGATTAAATTGTTTTCGTTGAAGAGCGGAGGCCTGATAGATGTTGTTCCATCTTTGTTACTCATCTTGCTTGATCTTCCTTCTAGTGGCTAAGCTTTTTCAGAAGGACCCTGCTCTGATACCAATTGTTGAGAAAAATACTGAGAGGGGAGGGGTGAATCAGTATTTAGGGCTGAACAATTTTTCTTTTCTTTCTCTTAGGTTATATGTTACAGTACAACATCCAACATGTATGTCCAGATATCTTATTATGCTGTTACTTAGAGCATTGCATCAAATAAGCATTAAGCATGAACAAAAATAATAGAACAAACCATCAAACATAAACAACACATATGAACACCAGGATTTAAGGTGGAAACCCAATTCAGGAGAAAAACACTGCTGCTGTAATCTCAGTCTTCAATATTTATCATAGGGAAAACTTATTACAATATATGCTGGTGTAGACTTATACCAGCATGCAGGCACCCACTTGCAGAAGGCTACAACCTTCTCTCGTTTACCAGCCTCTCCTGGAAGGGAGCTACTACCCCCTGCTCGCGTTTACCAGCTGCTACTGGAAGGGAGCTATAACCCCCTCTCTGAAGGCTTCGACCCTCAGCACCACTGCGGACCATGCTTCATCAATTTCCATACCGGATCCATTAGTTTCCACAAGACATACCTTGCCGATCACCAGATTTATGTATTTTCTGTATACTCACACCAGTTCTTCATAATTTCGTCTGTCATTCAAACCAGAGATTCATCATCGTCAGATCATTATATTCATGGGTGCATCGTAGTGTTGGATTTTATCAGTTAAGAACAGAGCTCGCCCATACAGATATTCTTTGGAGAAAATTTTTCGCCACCCTTACAATGCACACACCTCGTTCTCTATTTTTCTCGTTATATAGTTTTGCCTTTATTAAAACCATGAGTCAAAACCATGAACTGCTAATGGTATTTTTGGACGGGATCAAAATGGATAATCTAGCGGGGTCTCCATAACTCTCACTATTCCATTGATCTTGGTAATTAAATAATTAATTTAGTACTTTTGAAATTAACTTTAGGATTAAGGTTAACCTTTTTCATTTTAATGCTTTCAAACAATATGATAAACCTTTGATCCCGGGCCCACCTATATATTCAATAGCCAATCAAATACGTGCACGGTACCATAAATAAATTTCGGGCAAGTCCAGCGTCCGATCACCGTTAGATTAACAAGCTTCCAGATCAATGGTGCATATGCATATCGCTCGACCTCCGATGTCGACCGTTAACGTGTGATGGCCTATCGTACCTGTGATAATCTTCGCGCACCTTTGACAAATGATGACCATCCGAGGACCCCTTCCCAGATCAATGGCGCTCAACGATATCGTTGGGCGTCCTTGGTCAAACTATAACACGTGATGGCGCATAGTGAAAAAAGGTTTTGTAAAATCGTACAGGGATGCGTGTTGTCCGTTCTATGGAGTCGCTCCTCACCTCTTGAATACCGCTTGCCCGTTGAAAGCAGTGCGATGAAAACCATAAACTGCCTTCACTGTTCCTCCTTTGTGGTTCTGCCCTTCGCTCAAGGTTCCGTTCATGATTCCAAAGGGTTAATCTGGGTTTTGCACTATTACTCTGGTCTATCTTTGGCAGGATTTCCAATAATCAACGAACAAATGTAGTTCTCTTCGAATGGGATTTTCTTACAAACATTAACTCGTCACAATTCAATGTCATTCTTCAATTCTTCTATGATATATATAACATATCAACCTTCCATTTCAGAGTTCTATTCTGTCACAGTTCCGCATATACCTATACATTCAAAAACATCATATCTCTGCCACCAATAAGTTCTTCAATGGATACACTGAATGCCTCGAGAGCCCCTCATATATTCAACCAAGTAGTTCCATGACTACAAATATCAAACTAAGCCAGTTCTTCATTATAAGAAGGTCTCATCCTGGAATTCGAACCCTGCCACCATGATTCCTCAATAGGGTTCAATACACATATAGTACACATATCCCTAACTCTGCAACAATGATTTCATTCCTCTCCGAGCACAGGTCATATATATTCCAGATTTACTCAACCATACTTAGCACAATTCCACAGTTCTTCATTAACATATACAAGTATTGGCTAGATATTCAATTTGTCCTTCAGTCTATTACCTTGTATCTTTTTCGTTATGGATAGTTTAGATGCTGCTCCTGTATTTTCCAATTCCTTTGTCATCAATGACAACATTTACAACAATCTCCGAGGCCTTGGCAGAGCTCTCTCTCAAATATGGACCAGAGCTCTCTCTCAAATACGGACCTCTCTTCTCCCTGCACCTCAGCTCCGCCCTCACCTTAGTCGTCTCCTCCGCTGATATCGCCAAGGAATTCCTCAAGACGCATGATCTGATTTTCGCCAGTCGGCCTCCATCCACTGCAACTAAGTACTTGTATTCCTCTATCATCGCATTTTCTCCCTATGACCGCTACTGGAGGAGATGCGTAAAATCTACGTCGTACAGTTGTTGAGCTCAAGACGCGTAGATTCCTTCTACCACATAAGAGAAGAACAAGTCTCCGCTATGATTCTCTCTATTAATAATATGGATAATGCTGTGAACATTAGTAAGGTCGTGGCAGCCCTTGGCATTGATATAATTTTCAGGATTGCCGAGGGTAGAAAGTATTCTGACCAAGACTTAACTGGCGGCATTGGGATCAACTCAATGATCAAGGAAAATTTTCAGTTAGTAGGGTCTTTCAACGTCGGATATTACATACCGTACTTGGCGTGGATGGATCTTCAAGGTCTCAACCATCGATTAAAGAAGCTACACAAGATACAAGACGACTTGCTAGAGAGGTTAGTAGAGGAACACTTTTCGCAGAATAAGCCCAACATCACACCAGATCTTGTGGACGTCTTGCTAGCAGCCGCAATGGATAATAATTTGGGGTTCCAGATCACGTGAGATAATATAAAATTTTTCATTTTTGTATGTTATTCATCGGTCCACACAGATGCATTTTTGGATTCTGTGCTATTTTAGATTTCAATGGCTTTGCATAAAATATGATAATCTTGATATTGATTTGATTTGGATGTGTTTCATTGCTAGGATATCTTAACCGCTGCCTCTGATACGTCATTTGCAAGTATAGAGTGGGAAATGTCCAAATTGCTGAGAAACCTACGAGTTTTGAAGAAGCTTCAGGACGAGTTGGAATGCGTAGTTGGAATGGGGCATGTGGTACAAGAATCTGATCTTCCTCATCTCATTTATTTACAAGCTTTGGTGAAAGAAATGCTCAGGCTTCACCCGGCGAGGCATTTATTACTTCCCCACATGTCAACGGAAACGTGCCATGTGTTGGGCTTCGAAATCCCTGGCGGAACTCAGCTTTTGGTGAATGCATGGGCAATTGGAAGGAACCTAAAGCCATGGGGGCAGGATGCTGAAATTTTCAAGCTAGAGATATTCATGGAAGAAGGGTTCCTAAACACCAAAGTAGAAAATTTTGAGTGGATTTCGTTCGGAGCGAGCAGGAGAGGATACCACAGACAACAAATGGCAATGATTGTTGTAGAGTTTGTTGTGGCGCATCTATTGCACTATTTCAATTGGAGGCTTCCCGATGGTATGAAAGAAGAGAAACTGGACATGTCTGAGAAGAGTCAAGGAATTACAGTATCTAGGGCACAGGAGCTCATTGTTGTTCCTACTCCTCTCCTTCCTGTACTGTAACTCTTGCCTTATGTATGTATAGCTGGTTGACTATCTTAATGTGGATTTAAATAGAAGATTTGTGGAGAGCCATGTGTGTGTTGAAATATTAAAGTCACCTACTAGCCTTTGAGCAAGAAGAAAAAGAGTACAGGGGCAGCATAGGAGCTTGCGTGCATAGCACCGCACATTCAAAGAAGAATAGGAAGAACCGTAAGGATGAATTTAATTTCTTATGGTCACAGCCGAGTTTGCAGAGATGAAGTTAATGTTTGATGGGTGTAATTGTTTTTGCAAAGGAATGAAGACTTTCATGGTTTCAAAGCATGGAAGAACAGAGTTCTAATTAAGACAGTCTTTTTGGGCTTTTAAGCCCTCAACAACCAAGAATGAAGAAAATAGTTTAAACGGCGGAAGATTTTAAGTTTTTGAAAAGGCACGAAAAGTGGTCCCCACCACTTAAGTGCTAATCGCAATCACAAGTTTAACTTGCAGTGTCTTGTTGATGTAAAGAATTGCGATGCGATGCGATCACAATCGCAATCGCAAATCGCAGCAGAAATGTTTCATAGATCAAAGTGTCTTGTTGATGTGGTGAGTTTCGCAAGCGGAACGTTCTCATATAATGCACAACCTTTGTTTTAAGGCCCAATGCAATCAAAATTGCAATCAAACATTATATTATAATCGCCCTCCACCGCAGCCGAGGCTCGTGGGTCCACAGACCACGCGACAGTTCAATATTCAATCGCAAAGTTTGAATCGGGGGCAATTTTGTTTATGCCCCGATTGCACTATCAAATGGCGGACCCGATCCAGATTATGTGTCACAGTTTATAGTTGGTCATCGCGTCTGGTTCCCAATCGGAGATCGCAATGTTTATGTTTTGGCTCGATCACACAGTGTTATAACACGAACCCGATGGTTTTATTATGGCACAGTTTATTTGTTAAATCACGTCCGGTTACCAATCGTAATCGAAAATTCTTCTGATTGGTCATTCGTAATGTTTGAAATCTAGACCCGACGCCATTTATATGGCGGATTTAATTCTTGGTTCATCGCATCCGATTTGTCAATCAGAATCAGAGTTTTTGGTTGTTGTTTGTATTGTGGGTCCCCGATGATATTTGTTTTAAAACAGATTTTGTTTAAGTTTTAATATAGTTTTGTTGTAGTTTTAAATATGTGTGGCATATAAAAGAAAAGGCCTAAGAGCCTGTGCATATTATTATTATTTTATGTTTAGTTTTGGTTATGCATAGTAGTGTAAAATAGTAAATACACAGGAGTGTTGTTTTTGCAGAGACAAAGTGTTGTTTTTATGGGAGACAGTGAAGTTTTGTGCATTGTGTTTTGAAGCAGTCACATTTTGAAAATCCCTTTGTGTGAGGAAGACATTGTAATAGTTTTTTTTTGAAGAAATAGAAGTTTTTTTTAAGAGTTGAAACTCTGTCTCCTATCAAGAAATTTTAATATTTTCTCTGTGTTGAAGAGGGGAGTTTTATTCTCTCCATTGTTGTTCTGGAATTCTTAGAAATTCCAACATGGTATCAGAGCTAGTTCAGGCTCTTTGAAGATCAAAGAAGCTGAAAGAAGAAGAAGTCTTGTTGCAGCATTTCTCCAGCAGAGTGAAAGCTCAGCAGAAGATACAGTTAAGGTATTTCTCAAATAAAACGGAGTTGTTTTTTGTTTGTTTAAAAGAGTTTGTTCTTTCAGAAAAGGAAAGACAGGTTGTCTAAGTTCAAAGTTCATTTTAAAAGTAATGGCTGGACCAAGCACTGGTATGAGTATTGGAAATGCTCAGCTTCCACAATTTAACGGAAAGAATTATGATTATTGGGCCATTACCATGAGAGCCTTGTTTTTCTCACAAGACTTATGGGAATTTGTAGAAGATGGTTTTGATGAACCAGCTGATGAACAAGCATTTAATTCCTTAACTCAAGCAGAGAAGGATATATTGAAGATCAATAGAAAGAAGGACTCTAAAGCCCTCTACTATTTGTATCAAGCAGTAAATGAGAGTGTATTTCCAAGGATAGCAGCAGTTAAGAGATCTAAGGATGCATGGGATACTCTCAAAATAACATACCAAGGTATGGAGAAATTCAAGACAACAAAACTACAGTTGTTGAGGAGAGATTTTGAAACTCTCTGCATGAAAGAGTCAGATAGTATAGACTCATTTTTTACACATGTGATTGGGATTGTAAATCAGATAAGGTCCCATGGAGAAACTCTTGAAGAAAGAAGGATTGTGGAGAAAATTTTGAGGAGCTTACCCTCAAGGTTTGATGCTATAGTTACCACCGTAGAAGAGACCAAGGATCTCTCAAATTTCACAGTGGATGAACTTCATGCTTCATTGATGACCCATGAACAGAGATTGGAAAGAATAGTGAATCCATATCTAGAGAATGCTTTCAAGACTCGGATGCCTTCAAGAAGAGGAAGAGGTCAAGGCAAAGGAACAGGAAGAGGCAGAAGCCAAAACAGAGTTGGAAGGAACAGCCCTTCACATTCACATGGAAGGAGAAACAGTCAGAATTAGAGCCATGGCCAATGCAACAGCTGGCAAGGTGGACACCAACATGCGCATGGATAAAGATATGAAAAATCCAATGTCTAATGTCATTATTCCAAGAAATATGGGCACTATGCCAATGAATGTAGAAAGAAGTGAAATGACATAAAAAATAAGCAGAATGCTAATGTATCAAGATAAGAAAAGAACCCAAGTAATGTGTTGTTAACATGTAATGTAGCACAAGATAGAGAAGATGATGTTTGGTTCTTAGATTCAGGATGTAGTAATCACATGACTGGAAACAAAGCAATGTTTGCCAATCTAGATGAAGAGGTTAAATCAAAAGTAACCACATGGTTTGATACTAAAATCTCTGTAAAAGGAAAAGGCAGAATTAGTATTCGAGCAAGAAATGGTGAGAAAAAAATTGTTCCAGATGTGTATTATGTTCCTGGTTTGAAGTCTAATCTTTTGAGCGTTGGGAAGCTCATAAACAAAGGTTACAATGTAATTTTCAAGGATTATCTGTGCACCATAAAGGATATATATCCATGCAAGAAAATCATTTCTTAAATACACATGACCAGCAATAGAATGTTTCCGCTCAAGCTCAACACTGACTTGAAAGGAAAAGGAAAGAGCATAGCAGCTGTAACTCAAGAAGCTTTTCAGAAGGAAGTAAAAGATGAAAATTGGTTATGGCACCTGAGATTTGGACATCTCAATTTCGAAGGATTAAATTTGATGCACAGAAAAGGAATGGTAAGAGGTTTGCCATTAATTGAGAAGCCTGATAGCCTATGTGAAGGTTGCATCTTGGGAAAGCAACATAAAGAAAATTTTCCATCAGGGAAAAGCATAAGGGCGAAAGCACCCTTAGAGGTCATTCACTCATATTTATGTGGGCCGATGCAAACAACATCATTTTTAGGCAGCAGCTACATGCTGACCTTCATAGATGACTTTACAAGAAAAGTGTGGGTTTATTTCTTAAAATATAAGAGTGAAGTATTTCAGAAATTTTGTTATTTTAAGGCTCTTGTAGAGAAACAGAGAGGGCTACACATTAAAGTTCTCAGAACTGATAGAGGAGGAGAATATATATCAAGGGAATTTCTGCGTTTCTGCAGAGAGAACAACATACACGAGCAGTTTACCACAAGGTACACACCGCAACAGAATGGAGTTACTGAAAGGAAGATTCGAACCATAATGGAAATGGTGAGAAGTATCTTGAAGGCAAAACACTTGCCGAATGAGTACTAGGCAGAAGCAGCAAACTGTGTTGTGTATATTTTAAATAGATTCCCTACAAAAGCTTTGATGAACAAATTTCCAGAAGAAGCGTGGAGTGGCAGAAAATAGGGAGTCACCCACATGAGATTTTTTGGATGTGTGGCTTATGCACACATTCTAGATAAGTTGAGAAAGAAGTTGGATAGTAAGGGGGAGAAGTGCATCTTCCTTGGATATTGTGAATATTCCAAAGGACACAGATTGTATAACCCATCCACAAAGAAGTTTGTAATAAGCAGAGATGTGTAGTTTATTGAAGAGGAAGCATGGGATGGAAGCATTGAGAAAACAATTAATGTTAAAACCTATTTATCTCATGATGAAGATGAGGAAGATGTGATTGAAGTTAACAACTCATCGGTAGCACAACCTCCACCAACACAATGACAGCAAGGGACATCTCAAGCAGTAGCGAGAACACCCTTGAGAAGAAATGGGAGTGCATCGCCTAGCATACCACATGGAGAAAAGTCAAGTGCTTCTTCAAGCACGACTACACCAAATGAAAAAGGAACAAAGTTCAGAATTATTAATGAAATTTATGCACAGGAAGCGGCAAATGAAGGTGTGAATTTCTTATTTGCTTTATATTTTCAAGTTGATGATCCTATTCATTTTGAAGATGCTATTGAAGATAGAAAATGGATAGAAGCTATGGATGATGAAATTAATGCCATAGAGAAGAACAAAACATGGGAGTTGGTTGATCTCCCAAAAGGTAAAGAAGTCATTGGAGTTAAATGGGTTTATAAGACCAAGAGCAATGCTGAAGGAAAAATAGAGAGACACAAGGCTAGACTGGCTGTTAATGGATATAAGCAGCAGCATGGAAGAGACTATGAGGAAACGTTTTCACTAGTTGTAAGAATGAAGACAGTAAGAGCAGTGCTGTCAATAACATCACAAAAAAAATGGAAAGTATACCAGATGGATGTAAAATCCACATTTTTAAATGGAGTTTTAATGGAAGATGTATATGTTGAACAACCTCCCGGCTATGAGAAGAAAGGCCAAGAGCATAAATTCTGCAGATCGAAGAAATCTCTTTATGGGCTAAAACAAGCACCAAGAACATGGTACAGTAGGATAGAATCCTATCTACTGGAAAATGGGTTTGAGAAATGTGATGGAGAACCCACATTGTACATCAAAGAAAAGGATGGTTGAATGCTCATTGTTGTGTTATATGTTGATGATGTAATATTCACTGGTAATGATTATTATCTCAGTGAAAATTTTAAAACAGTCATGAAAGAAGAATTTGAAATGACTGACATGGGTTTGTTGAGATACTTCTTAGGAATAGAAGTAGAGCAAAATGAAAAAAGGATTTTTATCTCACCAGCAAAGTATGTGAATCAAGTTCTAGAAAGATTTAATATGCAGGAGTGCAAAGCAACAATCACTCCCACAGTGATGGGATTAAAACTCAGCAGAGAGGACAGTAGCAAGGATTTTGATCCAATTTTGTATAAAAGCATAGTTGGCAGCCTCATGTATTTGACTACAACTAGGTCGGATATTATGCATGTTGTTAGTTTGATTTCCATATTCATGGAGAAGCCAAAGGATACACAGAACTAAAAGATTTGGTATTTTATATACTGCTTCAGAAAATTCAGAGTTAGTTGGATACACTAACAGTGATTGGGTTGGAAGTGTAGATGATCGGAATAACACTTCCGGTTATGTTTTTCATATGGGTTCAGGAGCCACTTCATGGTCTTCTAAGAAACAACTGATTGTAGCGTTATCTACAGCAGCGGTAGAGTATGTGGCAGCTACAACAGCAGCGTGTCAAGCAATTTGGATGAGAAGGATGTTGAGAAGTTTATGTCAAGAACAGGTAAAAGGGACAGTAATTTATTGTGACAATAGCTCAGCAATAGCATTGTCAAATAATTTAGTGTTTCACAAGAGAATGAAACACATTGATGCCAAGTTTCACTACATCAGAGAACTAGTGAAAAATGGAGATATTGTTTTACAGCAATGTAGAACAGAGGAACAATATACAATATTTTAACAAAGCCATTAGGGTAGAATACCTTTGAATTTTTAAGAAAATTCTTGGGTATGACAGATAACCGAGAAGCTAACTTTAAGGGGGAGTGTTGAAATATTAAAGTCATCTACTAGCCTTTAAGCAGGAAGAAAAAGAGTACATGGGTAGCAGAGGATCTTGCGTGCACAACACCACGCATTCAAAGAAGAATAGGAAGAACCGTAAGGATGAATTTAATTGCTTATGGCCGCAGTCGAGTTTGCAGAGATGAAGTTAATGTTTGATGGGCGTAATCGTTTTTGCATAGGAATGAAGACTTTCGTGGTTTCAAAGCACGGAAGAATAGAGTTCTAATTAAGACAGTATTTTCGGGCTTTTAAGCCCTCAACAACCAAGAATGAAGAAAATTGTTTAAACGACGAAAGACTTTAATTTTTTGAAAAGGCACGACAAGTGGTCCCCACCACTTAAGTGCTAATTGCAATCGCAAGTTTAAATTGCAGTGTCTTGTTGTTGTAAAGAATTGTGATGTGATGCGATCACAATCGCAATCGCAAATAGCAATAGAAATGTTTCAAAGATCAAAGTGTCTTGTTGATGTGGTGAGTTCCGCAAGCGGAACGTTCTCATATAATGCACAACCTTTGTTTTAAGGCCCGATGTGATCACAATCACAATCAAACCTTATATTATAATCGCCCTACACCGCAGCCGAGACATGTGGGTCCACAGACCACGCGGCAGTTCAATATTCAATCGCAAAGTTTGAATTGGGGGCAATTTTGTTTATGCCTTGATTGCACTATCAAATGGAGGACCCGATCCAGATTATGTGTCACGGTTTATAGTTGGTCATCGCATCTGGTTCCCAATCGAAGACCGCAATGTTTATGTTTTGGCCCGATCGCACAGTGTTATAACACAGACCCGATGGTTTTATTATGGCACAGTTTATTTGTTAAATCACGTCTAGTTACCAATCGCAATCAGAACTTCTTCTGATTGGTCATTCGTAATGTTTGAAGTCCAGACCCGATGCCATTTATATGGCGGATTTAATTCTTGGTTCATCACGTTTAGTTTGTCAATTAGAATCAGAGTTTTTGGTTGTTGTTTGTATTGTGGGTCCCCGATGATATTTGTTTTAAAATAGATTTTGTTTAAGTTTTAATATAGTTTTGTTGTAGTTTTAAATATGCGCGACATATAAAATAAAAGGCATGAGAGCCTGTACATATTATTATTATTTTATGTTTAGTTTTGGTTATGCACAATACTGTGAAATAGTAAATACACAGCAGTGTTGTTTTTACAGAGACAGAGTGTTGTTTGTATGGGAGACAGTGAAGTTTTGTGCACTGTGTTTTGAAGCAGTCACATTTTGTAAATCCCTCTGTGTGAGGAAGACATTTTAATAGTTTTTTTTTGAAGAAATAGAAGTTTGTTTTCAGAGTTGAAACTCTGTCTCCTGTCAAGAAATTTTAATATTTTCTCTGTGTTGAAGAGGGGAGTTTTATTCTCTCCATTGTTGTTCTAGAATTCTCAGAAATTCCAACAATGTGTAGGTATAGCTACTTGACTATCTTAATGTGGATTTAAACAGAAGAGTTGTGGAGAGCCATGTGTATATACAAATATAGTAGTTTTTAAAATAAATGAAGGTTTTAACGAGTATGTAAATAAAACGAGTAGTGTTTTTTTTAAATGTGTAATGAGCCAAGCATTGCTCCTCTTTCTTTGTTTTTTTTTTTTTTAAGGACTGGATATCTGATTTATATTATGAACTTTTACATATTTCATTCTCCTAGGATGATAAGTAGCTTTTACATTTCAAGTGGTTTCTTTCACCTTTTATCAACTAACTTATTTGGTTGGTGATTATATAGATATAGTTTTTGATGGTTTAAATTGTAATTTTGAATGTATAAATGAATGTTTTGAAAATCTTTTTCACTATTTAGATTGTGTAGGCCACTGAGCTTAACTTTGCAATTCAAACAAATATTTGCTAGATTTCATATAATAACATTTATTTTAACACTCTCTTTATATATATATATATATATATATATATATATATATATATATATATATATATATATATATATATATATATATATATATATATATATATATTAGTTCACATAAATCATTTAGATGTTCTAAATGCCCTTAAATTGTATTCAGGTCAAATAATAAATAATATAACATCAGGCTATGTCTCAAGATAGTTAGTCTATTTTGGACATACAATCTCTTGCACTACTACATAAAGGCAATTTTAAGACATTTTTTAAGGCAATAGAAATCTTTTGTCTTAAAAAGTCACTTTTTATTTTAGTAATTTTAAATTAAAATTTAATATCAATTGAATCATCTTAAATATAAAATTTAAGATAGAAAGAGTTTGAGACAAAAAGTGTTTTAAGACAAAACTTTATATTTAAGATAAAAACACTTCGAGACAAAAATATTTTAAGAAAAAAATAGTTTAAGACAAAACGTTATATTTAAGACAAAAACATTTTAAGAAAAAATATTTTAAGAGAAAACAATTTAAGATAAAAATATTTTAAGACAAAACTTTATATTTAAGACAAAAATTGTTTGAGACAAAAATGTTTTAAGGAAAAAAAAATTTGAGACAAAAATATTTTAAGACAAAACTTTATATTTAAGACAAAAACAACTTCACACAAAAATATTTTAAGACGAAACTTTATATTAAGATAATGGCCACTTAAGGCAATGACAATTAAGACGAAATTCATTTAAGATAATCAACAATTAAGACAAAACCATATCAATTGAAGACAATATTATCTAACATGACTTGAAAATTCACTCTAATAGTGCATCCTAAGTCTGCCAACGTGTAGGCTACTACTGGCTCGCCCTATATTGAGGTTTCTATTTCACTTATCTTTCTTGTTATCTTATATAAAGACAACAATTTGTTGGGCTCTTCGTTTTGGTGGGGTAGCTAACTCTAAAGAATGCGACAAATTTTCCTAGCAAGATTTCTCAGACATCAATCCCAACCTTTATGTCCCTTCGATCTCTATTTATATGATTAAAGACAACTTGTATGTCATTTCATTCGACACTACTACACAGTTGGGGCTTTTAAGATAAAAGAAATATTTTGTCTTGAAATTTTTGTTACGAGGCGCTAGTAAAAAAGGAAAAAGTAAAGGATTAGGGGTTTTCCTTTATGTTGTTGATGGGTTCTTCTGGAAGCAGAGTGATGGAGGTTGAAAACAACTAATGGGATTTAGGGAAATGGAGGCCGACAACAGAGGTGCTTGGTGAGAGGAGTTACATATGCACTTTCACTGAACATGGATAGGCAATAACATAGTTGGAGTACATTTTGGGGTCTCCATCGATAGTGTTTTAATTTGTGTTTTTTGACTGTTTCATTTATTTTGAACGTTACTTCTATTTTTTGGTTGCTGCTATCAATACATTGTTGTGCTAAAACTTTTGATGGACATTGAAAACATGGATTAGATTCACTTAAAGGATGGTGGAGACAAATTACAAAATATTTTCTAGTAGACAATATGCAATCTCTACGACAAATTTTGCGAGACGCTGACGTCCATAACAAAAGATAGGATTGTGGAACCATTAGACACAAAATTCACAAGGGAGGTAATTTTGGTTGTAAGTGTGGAGGTATATGGATTAAATGTAGCATTTACTGGTGCAATTACTGGTGTTGTTTGGTGCAACGCGTCTATTCATAATTATCTGAGCTAGATTCAGTTTTTATCCTGATTCTAAATGATATCAAGGATCTCTACTAGTTCTTTTGTTTCAAGGTTCACTAATAACAATTTATTTTCCACTATAGTTGTTGATATACTATGTGGTCTATTTGAGACACACTAGCTGGTTGTTTACATTGTATTTCTTCTGAACCTTTTCTCCTTTGGATCTTCATGCTCCTTCCCTGGTTTGGGAATGGTCAATCAGGGGATTTTCGAGGATCTTAGCTGCTACGTGTTGTTCTTTTCTATGGTCTATTTGAGACATACTGGCTGGTTGTTTTACATGGTATTTCTTATTAACCTTTGCTCCTATGGATCTTCCTACTCCTCTCTAAGTTGGGATTGGTCGATAGGAGGATTTATGAGGATATTTACTGCTACATAAGTGCATTAATTTTGATTGATGGATCTGGTAACATATTTCAATTTTGAATTCGATCACGAAGGAGTCTCTTGGGGTCATTAGATATCTAATCACACATTAGAGTCAGCTACCCCACCAAAAGAGTGTCAAGTTAATGGGAGTCATGGTCGCACATGTTTTTGTCATGTCAAGTCAAAAGGGGTTTAGTCATTTGTTTATCAGAATTGTCTAAATTGAGCTCATTTGCAGTTAGAGTTCTAATGGTTACAAGGTATGGTGATTTGAAACATCCTACAATTTTATCCCTCATTCTTATTTACCCTATGCTTATGCATTTCACCTCCTATTTCCCTATTTGCCCATTTACCTTCCATTCATCCCCCTTCATATAAATTTACATCCTAAACCCTTCCCATATACCATTAACCTATCATCATATTACATTCATTTTATTTCCCCCTTCCATTCTAAACCATTCCCTATTTTAACATTACCGTTTCCCATACTCATATCATATAACCCTCATGCATAATACCACATTCTCATATATAAAACTCCTATACCAAAGGGATATCATACCCCTTATACTTAATCATTCCCTATGTTATGATTCACATGCCAAGTTAGGTGGAGCGCTCCAAAACATCAGGTCCAAGCATCAGAATGCTACTTAGATTTGCTCGCTTCACAGTGTTGTGCATACTCTATTTTTTACACCCTTTTGAAACGACAATTCTGACCACATAAAGAAAAATTATGGAAAACTGAGAGAGGTTGTTCTTAAAGATGGGCCAAATTACAAAAAAAATCTTCTAGTTTTCATATAGGTGTCACATATCAGGCATTATGAATGCATCTTTAAAGCTCATTTTTTGTAGTTTGTAAATTTCCTATTTTGAGCCATGGTTTTGCAAATAATTTTGTGAGAATACAAGGAAGGAATTGGAGAAACGGAGAGAGGAATTTCTTCTCAACACTATCATATAAAATAACCTCCTTCGGTTTTGAAAAATATGTTACGGTTTGGGAGATATACCCAAAACAAAGTGTGTTACGCAGGTGTTGCGCAGGCATTGTGCAGGTGTTGCGCAACCCTTGCCTACTGAGTCTCACTCATGTTTTGGAGATTTTAGAGATTTGAGAGGTCATCTTGATTTACACCTGGATTCCATCTCGTCCCAAATTTCATCGAACAAGTTTCAACCATAAAGGAAAGATGACTTTGTGCTACCCAGTCGCTGCACAGAGTCGTTAGTTCATTGACAACTTTTCTATGATTTTATGTTGTTTCTATTTTATTTAATCAAGATGAATGAGATTAAAATATAAATATGGTTTCAAATATGTTATTTATTTAGGGTGAATTTAAGTATTTTAGGATTTCATTTGTTATTTTTGAAAAAAGTGTAAACAAATATAATGTTTCTATTTTCCAGTTATGATGTTTCTACTTTTCTAGTCAGTGTTGATCCTCTCCATGGATCGAACATATTTTGTACGAAACTTCATATTACACTATGATATTCTGCCTATATAATGAATAGAAGAAATTGAAGAAAGGGTTGCTTGGTTGTTTTGGCAAAAGACTTTGCAAGAGTGTTATTGTGTTCTGATATTAATAAAATGTCCATACACAAGGCCACTTGTTGTTGACTCCCTCGTTGATTATTCCAGGTAAAGATACTATTTTCAACCTCCACTAGGCTAGAAGGAAGCATTTTTTTCTTGAAAGTGTTCTGCACTTGCATATAACCTTCAAATATCACCCTTCTTCTCATCAAATAACTTGATAATATTAAAGTCGCTTCCAATAACCCATGGAGAGGGATATATTAGGGAACCTGTTTGCAATGTAGAATTAAAAATACATGGCTTATCATTTAGTAAATTTAGGCAAATGTGTTTGATAAGTGATAATATTTTTCTGATACTGCAATCTAGAACTTGACTATTAGAATGCGAAATGTAGCAAACATATTGATGAATAAAGTGTATTGATGGGGGGTCGTAGGAGACCCCTCCCACTTGGGATCTCATGGGTCTTGGATCTACTGGAGTGGTGCTACTGAATGTTGTCATGCTGGTGTCCCTTTTAGCTGGTGGGACTAAAAAAAGGATGTAATCATCTAAGTATTTACTAGAACTGGGTGGGGGGTCGGGGTGGGGAAGGTAGTGATTGTCTTAAACATAAGAATGGAAAATTGAAACCCAATGGCTCTCTCATTAATAAAGCCAAACGTCACTGGTCTGGATATGCTAAAATTAAAGAAAGAGAGTTTTTGGACTCTCTTAAAGAGGTTGTCATAGTAACATATAGATGAATTTACCCTCCTCTTTTCTTACTAGATTTTCTTTCTACAAAGTAGCCATCTAGGACTTGGACATTAATGATTCAATTGCTAGTTCACTTTTCACAATCTAAACCATGGCAGATGATCACTTCATAATAAATCCATACCTGTTTGACATATCGAGCTGAGAAGTTTGCTCGTTGCCTCTCAATCAACTAGTTAATTTATGTATGCTTGTAATTGTAAATGGATCTTCCACCTAGCACAAGCTTTACTTGTAATTTATTAAATCCATTTGAATTTTCTTAGTTTTCACCTAGTTTTTTCTAATCGTGGAGCATCTCCAATATTTGACAACTAATATCCTCTCGATACACCTTTAGTGAGAGATGCATAGCTCTCACCTATCACTGTAGCTCAATGAAATGACATCTAGTAGCTCTAGCGGAAAATAGTCCAATTTTATACCCAAGACACCAATATAAATGGTGTAGTTGTGAAGGCAATGATCTCCATTGGGGATTTCTATTTTTGCTGCAACATACAAGAAGAATCTTGGTATTGGAGGAAGAGATAAAATATCTCTGCCAAAAACACAATATCATCACTCTTCTAATGCCATTATTTTTTTTTAACTCATTAGAATGCACGTAATGTATAAGGATTCATTAGAATCTATGAAATTTTCTTTTTTTCTAATAAAAAAGTAGGTTCATTATTCAATTAATATATAAAATAAGGTTCATTAATAAGGTTACCTAGAAGGAACTCCTTACATAACTCTCTCTTAGTTCCTACCAAGCATGACAATTTTTAGTAAAATGGATGTTCACCCTACAAGATTCTATCCTCATGGCCTAAGGTAAGGCATCCCTCTATGTCACCCACAGCTATTGCACTAATGGTACATTATTAAAGAGCAACAAACTTATGAATCATTCTTTGTGTTGAGTTTCATGGATAGTATAGGAGAGTTTGTTGATTGAGTTTTGTAATTTTTCACCATACTCCTAAGAACTTTCTCCAACCATTTTCTTAATCTCCTTCAACTTAGTGATTTTTTGTTGTTTAGTGTTTAAACTCTAGAACTTAGTTATAAATGCCACCTTTAACTTGTACAAGGACTTAGCAACAACCTAGGGATAAATCTATATGAACTTCATGCACCGTTAGAGAAGTTTCCCCCACAATGTGGTTAGGAACTTTATCATCTTAGAAACTAGCATTGCAATCCTTTTCACCCTCCAGATGAATCCACATAAGAACCAATGTGGTTTTTCATCACCATTACCCTTTATAAAGTTCCTGGAACTACTATAACCATATTTTTGGTTGGATTTTTCACCAAGAAAAAATCTTATGGACATGTTTGAATAATTAAGCCTACTCCCCAACTTGAACTAAAATTCAAACATAACAGATGCCACTTCTACTTCTATTCCCACCTTCTTCTTTTTTCACTACTAGTATATCCCAATCTACTAAGAAAAGGTTTCTTCAATTAAAAAATAGAATAAAAATTTTGGATTACCTCTAGGCTTTTAAAATTCATAGGTTGGTTAGTTTGGATTGGATCCACTTTTCTTAGGCTATATCATCATTTCTACTACTTGACCTTCCTCTAGATCAAACAATTAGAACACATTACTAAGTGTTTCTTCCTCTTCTTTCTTTGTGATGATATATCTCTCCATAGGCTAATAAATACCTTACAAACTGAGGCTCCCTTGTATACAATCATGATCCATCTAATTGAACGTGCTCACCTCCTTCTGGCATCACTTCTTTTTTCTCTTCCAAAGTTCTAGACATATTCTCCCTGCATATTCTTCTCTCCAAGCTCTTTCCAATTATCAAATCCCCCTATTTGAACAAATGTTTGGTATTCTCTTGAAAATTTTGAAACCTCAACTCTTTTACTTGTGCCTCTATGTTTTCATCCTCACTAATACTCATTTTCATTACCATGGTATTGTGATGAATTGCCTTCATTCTATTCATCCACCACTTCTTAATTATTTCATTTTGATTAAAATCCTATTTTTCCCTCTTTAATTCATGTTCTTCCTCCATTGCACCTTATTCCCTCAGTTATTTAATATCATTCAATACATTCTAGGTCACCGTCAAGCATTCATGCTTGCACTTCCATGGTTGGAGAACTAAAAGGCACATAATCCTCTTCCACCACAAAATTATTTATCCATGTCACAATCTCCTTAACCAACCTTTTATAAGCTACTTTCTTGTACTACTGCTCTTCTCTTGATTCTAAATAACTAGCTCAACTCTACTACAATCTCAATATTCTAACTCTATATGGTAATTAACCCAAATATCTATTTCTCTTGAGACTTTCTAATCAAAATACTACAACAAAACCAAATTATGGGATACTTATCCATCTCTTATCCTTCTCAAAGTTTATAACCAAGCTATCTTGGAATCTGGCATGCTTCCCCACCTTTTTAGTCTAGAATTTATCAGTAATTTGCATAGGTAACATCATCAATAGTCAGAGAAATTGAAACAATTAATTTCCTTGGTGTAGAGGTATTTTAATTTTTAACATTTACATAAATTTTAATTTTCTATAGATTCTACAACAAATTTGTAGTGGAGGAAGGAATCTATCATTGTTAGTAAGTGGAGGTGTCTTTATAGTCACCTATTTGAGCAAACATTGCACCATAGATCTAGCAAAGCTAGGGTTAGGCCAACCTGTAGAGTTAAATGCATCATATAGGAGACCTGTACTCTTGGTTTCTTCCACCACCTCCAGTAGCTCTTGTCCCAAAAGATCAAAGAAAGTTAGGTAAAATTCCACTGACCATCCATAAGGGTCAGGGCTGTTGTCCTTCTTGAACCATTTAAGAACTGCCTCAAGTTCTCCCATCATGACTGAATTTAAAAGTTCCTCTGCAGAGTCCCGGTCCACAAACCTATGGAAGTATCCAGCGACCTTGATGTTTTATGCCAATGTGACTTCATGAGGAGCTTTGAAGAGGTTCTTGAAGTGTGAAGTGCCCAATTTTTCCAGTTGTTCAAAGGATGTAGCTGAAGTACCATCTATATTTTCAAGTTCCCAAATGGTAGTGATGACCCTTCCATCTCTGGCATATTGCTTAAAGAATTTAGTATTTTCATTCCCTACTTTTAACCATATGGCCCAGCCTTTGAGTATCCAATTTTCTTCCCTGACTTTAAGGATTTTTAGGCAGTCAGATTCCAATTTCATAAGGTGATCTTTGGTAGCATCAGATGAAAACCCACAATTATTGGGATCCTCAAGTAGTGGGGCTTTCTCCTCTGCTATGCCTATGTGTGGCAGCTCTTGTATTTTTCCACTGCCTGTAATCTATTTGGGGCTTTCTCTTGTGCTACGCCTATGTGTGACAGGTCTAGTATTTTTCACATGCCTACAATTTCGGAGAGCCAAAGTAATGAAACCCCTTCAACGCCAACCTCAAATTTTTGATACCCGCCAATTATTCCATCTCAGAGCACGCCTAAACATCTAATACCCAAAGCTACACCAGCTGCACTGACCCTCGTATGTTCTTGAGCTGTTTGCATTCACATTTGTGCAACTCCTCCAAAGATGTCAACGTCTCTAGGCTTGGCAGCTTCTCTAGTTGTTGACAACCACTTATGTCCAATTGTTGAAGCTTTGCAAGACCAAAAGGCCCTCCTATTTTTCTCAATACACCATAGAACCACATCTGTAGCATTATTAGTGATGTTGGAAATGTTCCAATCTCCACCAGATAATTACAGTATTGAATCTTCAGGTGTTGAATGTTGAGGAAAATACCTTCAACAAATGATAGCTGTGATACCTCAGTTTTATGGGTTACACAGAAAATCCTCAAAACTATCATGTGTACTTTCCATCCCTCATAATGATAGTTTTGCGAAGGGATGGAAAGTTTAATGAGGAGAACATGATGTGGTGCTCTCTTGAGAGGGATCTTTAGATCCCACCAGAAGAGTAGCTTTTAGCTCTAGGAGCCTCATGAAGTGTTGGAGAAACAAATATATTGAGGAGAAGAGAGTGGAGACATTCACTCAAGAAAAACCATCCAAAGGAGGTAGAAAAAGAACCAGGGAAGCTAATACACTTGTGCAGGATGCGAGGGAGAATGTGGGAGCTCCTTTAAATTTGTGCAGGCAAACGAGGTCACCTGAGAGGTAAACTGGCTACATGGTTCTTATGGCGGATCTTATAGAGACTAAGCCATCCTATTTCGATGAAGAAATAGAGAAACCTATATGGGTTGATGCAATGGTGGAGGAATACAAATCCATTGTAAAGAACAATGTTTGGGAAGTGGTCCCAAGACCATCATATAAATCAAGAGTGGGGTCAAGATGGATCTTCAAGGTGAAGCCAGTAGCAGAAAGAAGCATAGAGAAGTATAAGGCCATATTTTTTGCTAAGGGCTACTCTCGAGTTGAGGATATTGACTATGAGGAGACCTTTTCTCATATAGAAAGGTACTCATCCATTAGATCAATTATTGCTCTGGCTACGCAGATGAGGTGGAAGATCCACATGTTGGATGTAAAAACAACATTTCTCAATGGGTTTATTGAGGAGGAGGTGTACATCGAGCAACCAAAAGTTCTTGAGACATTTAATCGGAAGTCTCATGTGTGCAAACTCAAACAAGCATTGTACAGTCTCAAAAAATACCTCGTGCTTGGTACACCAAGATCGATAATTATATCACTGGTTTGGGCTTCACTATAAGTGAAGTAGATGCAAACCTCAATCACATCTTGGTAGAAGGTAAATACCTTATTATTGCCTTATATGTTGATGATTTGATTTTAACTAGTGATTAGTAGTTGATGAGATTTTGATTAAAACTTCATGAGTAGTTGTAAATATACACCATAATTTCTACAAGGATGGTGGAGGAAAATTACAGAATATCCATTAGCAGACAATATGCCCACTTCAAAATATCTACAACAAATTTTTCGAGAAGAAAACACTAAGGATAAAAGATTGGATTATGGAAGCATTAGTCACAAAATTCACAAGGGTAGTAATTTTGGCTGGAGGTGTGGAGGTGGTGGATTAAATGTAGCCTTCGATGGTGTAGTTGATAGTGTTGTTGGGTGTAATATGTCTAAGCATAATTATCTGAACTAGATTTAGTTTTTATGTTTCTTCTGGATGATCTCAAGTATCTCTACTAGTTTTTTGTTTCAAGGTACACTAATAACAATTTTTTTTCCATTCTAGCTATTGGTTTACTCTATGGTCTATCTAAGACACACTGGGTTGTTGACATGGTATTTATTCTAAACCTTTGCTCTTGTGGATCTTACTGCTCATTCTCTGGTTTGGGATTGGTCAATTGGGGGATTTCCGAGGATCTTAGCTACTACATGTTGGTCTTCTTTGTGGTCTATTTGAGATACACTAGTTGGTTTTTTTATGTGGTATTTCTTTCGAACCTTTTCTCCTATGGATCTCCATGCTCCTCTTTGGTTTGGGATTGGTTGATCAGGGGATTTTCGAGGATATTTACTGCTATGTAAGTGCATTCATTTTGGTTGGTGGAGTTGGAAACATATTTGAATTTTGAATTTGATCACAAAGGAGTCTCTTGGGGTCATTAATTGGTCTAGGGGGGTATTTATTTTCCAAGTTGTTTATTAATTATATGAGGGAAAATCCATTAATGGTTTGCGTTTTCATTGAAGATCTTTGTTGATTGTGTGCTTGATGAGATTTTTTGAAGGATATTGGTCGGCGATGATTCGACAATCTATTGTATTTGAAGGGTTGTTCTAGTGGATTGAGTTGGTGACGATCTACATCGCGTGGGGTCTATAATTTATAAATGACATTAATTTTCCTTGTTTACATATCTTATCGAGGTTTTTTCAGACACTAATACATAAGGTATTTTTTGGTAGTGTTATCTACTTTGGTGAACATATAGGCAGGATTGCAGAGTGCCAGTGATATAAGGAAATTGGGGCGGTGACATGCCATTACTCGATGCATTGGTACATAAAATGGTTGGGGAGAAGGTGTTACAAATTGCCCCATTATATTTATCATATATATCTTATATATTATTAATATTTATCTATTAATTAGTAAATGAACTATTGTTTATTTCACTTTTCAAAGAATATTTTCCCTCACTCATGAATGTATTAAAAGTTCTAAGGGAGGCTGGTACATTTTCAATCCCCATAGGTTTACCTTTCTTTGTCTTCAAATGGAGCACAATAATAACTAGAAACTAAAATACCAACTAGTAAGCCTAAAATAATTAATAAGATTTTGTATTGAGAGCTCTATGAAATCTTTTATAAGAGCATTTACCAATTGAATTAATCATTGTTTCCTCTAGCTCTTAACTAAACCTTTGACACTTTATTTTAAAAACAATGAAATAAAAAGCATGTATAATTAGTGGATGATATATTCCAATTTATCAAATAAGTTAACAATCACAATATCAATTAGTTAATAAGGGGAAATTTTATCAATGACACGAGGACAAATATTATTGAAGTAGCTTAGTGCTATGGTGTGCATCGAAATTGTTTTATACCTAAATGCATTTTGTTTTTCCATTTTTTCCAATAGGTTCCTTTCTTGAGAAACATATCAAACACTAAGTTTTACTAATTACTTATAAATATTTAAATCTCCATAGTGGAATGATATTTGTGCATATTGGAATTGCAATCCACTAGTTCTACCTATTACGATTAGTAAAGACACTTCAATAAATTTAATTTATCAATTCAAATTACACAAGTGACACCATATAAAGAGAAAAAATTAAATTGAGGTTGGCTATTATCATATTCGCATTGAAATTATACATTTATTTTTTGGTTAAGTTGGGCTAGTCTAGAGAAATAAATCTACTTTCATTACGAAAAAGGGGCAAACCAGAAGTTTTTTTTTGTGTTATCCAGGTTTGGGCACAATGCCTTTTCCTTTTTTTTGTTCATGTGACTCCGCGGGGGGTGGGGTTTCATTTGGTTCTTATTTATGGCTCCCAATTTTGAGCTTCAAGAATGGTGTAACAAGGAGAAGGAGATCCACAGGGAAACTTTTTTGGTAGTAAAAATGGAGAATCCATGGTGGGATTGAAAAGCCCTGAAGACGATTTCCACTAGTCATATAAGCAAGGCCGGGGAAAAAATGCTAGGCAACTTACCTAGGTATGGATGCTGAAAGCCCATCGTGCCACAGGTTGTGTCACCTGGCTCGCACAGGGGCTATGGAGCCTTCTCTCTGCCATAAATAGAAGAGTCATTTTGAGAAAGAATCAAAATCGTGTGACAGAGGAGGACAAACCAGGGTAAAGTAAACTATACAGATTCATTAGAGGGTTTCTCTTATTTTCCATCTTGATGCTAGGGTTTGAGATTGCGGCTTTTATGAAAGTTTGGCACTTTAGCTGCCCTCATTTCAACTTTTCTCTGGCGCTGGACTTCCAGAGCATTTTGCATTCCATTTATTCTGAATGGGTATTTTTCATGGCCACTTATCTCACCCCTCCTCTTCAGGCATTGGCCAACATCCGCATTGTACTGTTTCTTATCCAGTCTGTAGATAGACTGGTGTTGTCGATGGGATGCCCGTGGATCCACATCAAGAAGATTAAGCTGATGCCTCAATTCAAATTCCCAAGTTCAGCAACAGATTTGGAGAAGGTGCGTTAGTAGAGTATCTGATGGTTCTGGTTCATATTCCCATGTGTAACGAGATGAAGGTAAGTGTAAGCCTAAGCTCTTGTACTGCAATGTGGGTTATTTTAGTCTCGTTAACCTATATTATGCAACAATGCATATGTTTTGCTCTGTATTTTAGAAGAGAGGCTACATAATGCTAGGTTTGCAATTTAGATTTGTTTCATGTGTTCAAAACCTTTTTTTATTCCACTTTGTGTTTTTTTGTACATTTATAGGTCGAAGCATAAAATTATATTCGATATATATTGTATTGATCTATTAGACAAACAAAAGCTACAGTGGAGAAACCTTTGCTACATAGAGGGTTTGTAACAGCAAGAAATCTGAGCTAATAACAAGATTATATGATGCTTTGATAAAACTGTAAGTGGAGATTACATCACAAAATTCAAACGGCAAATAGGTCTATGAAGAAGCCCAGAAACATGGAACTGTCCTTTTTTTATTTATTTAATTTTCAATATACTATGCTACAGAAATAAGGAGCAGCAAATCAGAACATGAACAATAATGTTCATATATTATAGAGTGAAAAAATGTTGATTGATTTATTGAGAGTGATGGTATAGAGTATTTCATAGATTTACAGTCCTTGCTTGCTACCACTGGAAGCAAGGTTTCAGTGCTCCGTCTGTGTCTGCATACTGTGGGACTGCAACTTTATCTACATTTCATCCCCACTCTCTTCCCTCTAGGGACCAGACATTATCAAAATCAAAGAAGTAATTTTTGTACCCATTTCCTTAAAACTATTTTTTGATGACTCCTTTTGCTAATGTGGCCTTAATGGTTAGGTGGCTACAATTTTTGGACAGATCATGTATGGTGTGGATTTTTTTAGGTTGTTACTAAAAAAATACTCATATATTAAAAATTTCAAGTACTGTAAGAGGCATCACTCTCTTTCCAACCAAGCCGGAATAACCAACATACCAAATTGGGTACCATATTAAGAATGTTTGATGATCTTCTAAAGGAAAAATATATAGCAAGTACATGAATCAATGTGGGTCTTTAGTTTCATTGTCTGTGCTTTTTAGACTCTGGCTTGAATGGTTTGTGCCTAATTGAATCTGTGAGAGTATTCATCTCTCTCCACTGTTCTATCATCCCATACACATTGACTGAATGGGCTATGGATAATGTCTATGCTACCTATTTGGCCTTTTTTTCTCTCTTTTGGAGGTGTTGGTGAGCTAACCTGGAGGCTTGAAACGTTGGATATTTGTCCCTCTTCCATTCTAAAACCGACTTAGCTTGGCACTCTAGACCGAAAAATGATAAAATTAGTGTATGCATTAACTGGAAAATGACTGAATTAGTGTTGTCCTGCTAGTGTGGGGGGTGTATTATATTCCTCATACAAGATTCTAACAAGTTATGTTGCAGTAAATCTGATCCAGTGTTGTGTCAAAAATTTTCTTTATTTTTTTTTATTATCAATGTTTCAATGCTTCTTCTGACCATTTGTTTCTGTTTCTAATTCAGTAAAGTTGTGAAACTCACACATTGTGTTTGAAGACTGTTACTGAGTTTATGATTGACCTCTTTGTATTTTTTTCTTCAGATGTGTTGCTAAAACATAAGTTGATTTTATCTAGTCTATATTTACGCCGGAAGTGTTATCTTTGCTAGAGTGGGGTGAGAAAACACTATTCACCCCACCCAATCAAAACCTTTTCTTATCACCCTTTTGTCGAATAAAAAATTGAAAATTGTTGCCTCCAGATTTTTCCTCCCATTCGGACTGTCAATCACCCAGCATCCATTTTAATGCACCTCCGGCGTTCCCTTTGCACCCTTGTGCAAATGCTAGTCTTATATTTGTTCAATAATTTGTGAAATACACTCAAGTTTCTGTATCCCTTTGGAAAAATTCTACTCGCTCAATTGATGTAACGGGAGTCCCAAAATTGGTTGCTACTCACTCAATTGACTCGGCGGCAGCCCGAAAACTGGTTGCAGGGGAAAAATGGAGAGAGATATTGCCATAAGCCACACATGGAGGTTGCCATAAGTCATTGTCTAGAGAAAGCCCATAATCAAAGGGGGAAATTGGAGAGCATCGTGGAGATTGCCATGGTGGGAGCCCTTCACCATAATCAAAGGGGGAAATTAGAGCATTGTGGAGATTTCCATGGCAGGAGCCCATAACCAAAGGGGAAAACGGGAGAGTAGTGTCAAGATTTCCATAAGCCACAGTAACTGTTTTCTAGCAGGAACCCATAAGAAAAGGGAAAAAAATGGAGAGCAGGGTGGAGATTTCCATAAGCCATAGTAACTTTTGTCCCGAGCAACATGGAGATTGCCAGGAGCCACAGTAATTTTTGTTCGTCGTCATCTGGACATAGCTAGTGCAACAAAAAGATTTTCTCTCATTTTCTCTCAGTATCCATGATGTGCAGAGTCTGGAATGAAGTGCTAACGCAAAAAAATCCAAAGCTTAGGTCTCGTGCTCTCCTCCTTTCTCTCATTTATCGCTTTTCAAACACGTCAAACACTTAAATATTTCTAAATGTATGAATTATTTGTAGGACCGAGATCTCTAGTGCCTCCAAATCCCTTAGAAAATTAGTTAAGGAACCCTGACCAACCACAGAAATAAATTTCAAGTCTAGGGTTTGTAGGGTTTGTGAATAAATGTACTTTGTTGGAGGATGTTGCCACTTCCATACCCAATTTTCAAGATTTAGGTATTAAGGCCTTGAATAGGGTTTGTAAAAGCTTAGCCCAATTTATAGTGGGAAAATCCTTAATTTTTCTTACTGGTTCTCCTTCTCAGACCTTGACTACACTCTGTAGTCTTGTAAGCACTCTATAGTCTTGTACACAGCTCCTCAATAGTTTTCCACATCGGATATATTCAAAGTATGCAATCCTCTGCTGCTCAAGAGGCTCTCAAATTTCAGGATATTTCCTAGCTGCTCCAGAGGCTCTCTAATTTCAGGATATTTTTTCAACTCCGTTATCTTCAGTTGGTCTAGAAAGTTCCCTATCAGCTTCAGGTGTTGTGAAAACTGATGGCAGTTCTTTTTATGCATCCACGCAGTGCTAGCCACTTTGACGATCAAAGTGATCAGTTTCACGGTGTCAAGTCCCGTCAACTGCGCCACGTTTGTGAGCTCCCCCACATTCTACGATTGCAGTAACACACTCACGATGGCGATGAAGAAATCCTCCCAACAAGATATACACACTAAGTATATATCACTTTCATAAAAGAGATATACGCAGTAGAGTTACATACATTGCACTTTGAAGTTTGAGGTATGGTCCAGTTTATAGGTATAACAACTGACTTTTTATTTTTTATAATATTGGTATAAATACTGTGATTCCCATGAACAAAATTTACTCTTTGGCTCAATTATGCTGCACCACTTGTGGAGAAAAAGAAGGAAAGAAGATTTCGGCAGTCCTCATGTTACCAGAGTTGGCATAGATATATTCTATTATAATCTTTTAGCGGTTCTATACATTAATAATGATTTTTCTGCTAAATTATGCAATTTTAAATGTTTCATTATAATGCCTCTAAGCAGAAACAAGATGTTTCTCATGATATGCAAAGTTCGGTTAACAGGTATTTTTTTTAATGTTTGTCTGTTATTTTGAGGATTAGTAGATAATTATAATCGTGTTACATATAAACATATTATAGTGAAAAATGGTTTTACATACTAAAAAAATCACATCACATTACTAATCAAAAATTAATGATGAGAAGTGATTTTTTTTAGTAAATATAATTATGTCATAAACATAATATTCCGAGTGATATATAATTTATTGATGAAATTAAAAATTACTCAACCAGAATTAGCCAACAATTTTTCAGTTTCAGATTTTTGCCCTTAACATCCACTCATTATATAACTAGGTATCTTAAAAGATAAATTTAAAATTTAACTTATTAACCCTTCATTAAACATATTGGGCTTGTAAAACATTGTGTCACTCCTCTGTTATGTGTCACAGTGGTATAAAAAGATAAAAATTAACACTTTATTCTCCCAAATTGTTACATTTTTGCTGGGTTGGGTTATATGCTCGTCTTTTTGTTTAGATCATAGTAGCTTCTAACCTTCTACTGAGTAAAAAGGGGGAACATGCTGTGTGTGTCAATATAGCAACAACACAATATTGATCCAAATACAACAACTATAATGAAGATAATCAAGATAAAACTTCTCTTCTCAATTGTTGTTATGTCTGAAGTCAAAGCCATGATGGCTAATCGATTGAAATATTTATTTATTTTTTATGGAGAGATGGCCAATCAATTGAAATGTATATGATGCATACAATTTATGGTCATGGTAGTATATCTACAAGTAAAGTCTATTTAATCTAGATGTGTGCCATCTATTATGGGGGCATGACATATTGTATTTTGTAGTCCATTTGTTTTAATAAGAACTTAAAAGCACGCAGGATTGGAAAATTACAAGGGTATTAATATCCAAGAGCTAATTTCTTTGAAGACAAAACTCATCCCTATTCCTACTTTACAACATATTCTTTGTCTTTGCTCTGGGTGTTTTTAGTTATTAAAATTTAAATGTTCACTTTTTATTTTGTTGTTAAAAAATTCCCCTAGCTGGTTTCAGTTGCTCTCCTATTTTGTTGGGTATTGCATTTTTTGTTTCAAAAGGCTATTGATTAAGGCCTTTGTTTACATTATATTTGGAAGTAATGTGGTGAGGTGCATTTAAGTACCGTGTCAGAAAGTACTTCCTAACTCATGCTATGTTTTGGATGTTATTCTTTTTCTTGTAAATGGATGTAATATAATCCAACTTCCCATATTATTTTGTCTCCAAGACTCAGGATTTTGTACATATTTCAACCTATGTTGTTGCAGATAACTTAGTGCAAGGTGCATAGTATTTGGAGTAATGACAATTTGAACTGAGGAACTTTTGTTTCTGAAATCCATGCAGATCCCCCCTAATATAGGTGCTTTTCACTTATTTATTTTTGGTCCTTC
The DNA here is from genome assembly GCA_034641835.2 of Pinus albicaulis. NCBI lineage: Eukaryota > Viridiplantae > Streptophyta > Pinopsida > Pinales > Pinaceae > Pinus > Pinus albicaulis. Next base: position 1,233,791,254 of record CM076578.1, on the reverse strand, counting down.
AATTCAAAAATAATTTCAATTATAACATGGTTTTAATTAAAGAGTTTGATAAATTTATTTGCCTTGTGAAGAATACCCCACAGGGCTGTACTGTAACGAGCACGATGTTTCTTAATTTTAATAAAGGTTTTGGTTGGGATTGGATCCTTTCTGTTGTCTATCGAATTTATTTGTACAGTGATACATATTTGATACTATTGAGTTCTTGGGATATCCTAAGTACCTTATCATTATTTTTTCATTGTGCATATCCCTATATGGAATTTCATTCAAGATTAATACTTATTCCCCCTCCAATGCTTGTGATGAAGGAATATGGAATACATTGATCTAACGCAATGCAACTATAGTCCATAAAACTAAAATTGCATATAATTAAATTGTATGTCGAAAACAACACACATAATCATCCTTTCATGACTTATTCATCAGTTAATAAGTAGTACATGAAGCTAATTAAATTGTTCTTGCCTTAAAAGGATTACTTAAATATCTTGGCTTTGTTGTTTTAGTATTGTCCCTATATCTTCATATACTTTGTCTACAGTAAATACTCATTTTTCCTTGAATGTCTAAGATTCTACATTTCCTTGGTTCATCCTCCATAAATGGTAAATATTTCTAGTGTGTATGGGCTTTCTTTAAAAATCCAGGAAAACATTAATCCTAATGGTTCTCCACATTTGTGGATGGCGTTCCTGATAACCCATTAGCGTAGACTAGTGCTTATAACCATAGGGGATTTGAACCAGACACTTGCTGGCTTGTAACTAGCCAAATTCCCAGCAACATTCACAATAGCAAGTTCAACCGACCCCTTGGGCTTGTATGGACTAATACATGTGCAAATATCAGATTGGAAGGGTCATCTGTAGATGATGATTTTTTATAGTGATTACCATTCTATTAAATGTTGTGGTGTATAACTTTAGCTTTCTAATCTTGGTATAGTTCAAATAAGGAAAAGACCAAAAGAGGAACAAGTGGTGGCTTCACCAAGTTATGTGGTATTTCTCCAGAGCTACGGGCAGTCCTTGGGGTATCTGAGTTATCCAGAACCCAGGTTAGTAGTGCTTGTGCCAACTTTACTTTTGCTTACTTTCCACATAAAAGTAACAGTTTTTCAAGGTATGATTGATTGTATTAGTTGACTTCTGTTGTTTTGGTTTGGATGAATCACGTGGCTAGGTTGAAGCAAATTTGGGTTTACATTAGGGAAAATGATTTGCAAGATCCACAAAACAGGTGAAAATCCTGTGTGATGACAAATTAGCTTGGTGTTCAAAAAAGATTCATTTGACATGTTTGAGATGAATAAAGTACTTTAAAATCATATTTTGTGACTACATAATGGAAAGAATGAGTCTAAACTGAGATAAAATACGCTCTTTAATTATGGAAAAGCAAAATAATTCTTGAAGGAAATTTCTAGTTAAAAAAAGCTAAATCTGGTGTTCTCTAAGGCTGGAACATGCATAAGCCCTCTACCTTTGTATATATATTTGCTGCACCTCTCTAATAAGCTCTCTCTTATGCACCCAGGAACTGAGGGAAGGAATAATAGGGATGCTGTATGGATTTAACTTCAATGCTTCCAAGCCCTTAGCCACACTATCATCAATGCTATTTGGATCTGCTAAAGGGTGCCACACTGAAGATGCTGTAGCTGAATATGCTACTACATGAGAATACTTTGGATTAATAGATAAAGCTTAAAACTTCCTTAGGTGCACTATATTAAGTTTATATCTTTAATTTATGTCAGGATTATGTAGAATGAGCTAGGAGGCATCAAGTTATTTGAATATTCTATATTTAGTTTTGACTATTTTTAGAAGAGTTCGGTTATTTATAAACTAATTCTTGTTTTCACCTAGTCATTGTAAGTCTCCATTGCATCAACCTTATTATAATGTGAATCGAAGTTTTAAGTTCTAGATGACAACTCTCTCTCTCTCTCTCTCTCTCTCTCTCTCTCTCTCTCTCTCAATTCATTTGTATGAAGCTTTTTTAAAGTTAAAGAGTTGAGAGCTATGATTAATGAGTTTGCTTCAATTTCATTTATGTTAATCATGTTAGCATTTTCTCTAGGTTACAAAATTTCCCTCCTTAATTGTAGGAGAATAACTAGTAAGTAATTCCATATTTGTAAAATTATGCCAGGCTTAAGCAGGAAGTTGGGAGACATGACTTTATTTTTTGGGATAATATATTCCTTTAATAGGCATAAAGTATAGAGCTTTAAACAAAAAAAGACATGTCAAATGTGTAGACATCTACATGTTAAAGTTGAAGTAGAGAACCTATTCTATCCCCTCTTGACAATCGACAGGTATATGGGTAGGATATGCTCCAAGAGTTACATTAATCCAAAAAGAAACCCAAAAAATTCAAATATTGAAAATCCTAACTACCATACCATGCAAGAAAACTAGGAGCAGGGTGAGAGGGAAAGCACAAGCCAAGCAATGCTATAGATCGGGCTACCATGACTATAGGATTCAATCACAAATTTAAACTCTAGAAAAGAAATTGATTTCTGCCCTCAAGATTCTAATACTTTCCATTGGTTGATAAAATAAAAAACTTACTGTAGCCATAGTCCAATTACATAGGAATATGAGAACCATTGTAGTATTCTCCAATTACATGGGAATAAAGGCTGATAAGGCTGACGTCAAGGGTTCTTCACATGGGAATAAGTCTCACCTCAAGTTTGATTTTGAACATCATCATAAGTTATATGGAAGCAGTGGAGAATTCACAAATCCTAGTCAAGCTCCTATACAGGAAAAAAAAAGTTCATGAAATGCCTTTACTAGGAAGTGGCAATTTACCAGAATAGCCTTTACTAAAAATAGCCTCTTACTAGGAAGTGGAAATTTATCAGAATAGTTCATGATATACCTTCACTAAATATAGCCTCTTAGTATTCTTGGCCAACATCTACTTTAAGGTTCCAAAACTCTGAACACCTGCCTGAACATAAGAATAAATATCCCCTCAATATAATAGATTGTCTTGTACCAAAATTAGGTTGTAATGACAATTAGTCACCCGGTGAAGTCCCTAAGCTCCCTAAAATATTTTACTATTTCCTGTAAAATAAAAATAAACACTTAGAACTTACGTTTATCTACCATTAAAGTTTTTTCTTCATTAAAAACTTGAGGTCATTCCAAAATTCACAAAAACAGATTTCTGATCAAAAGAAGCTTGATCTTAGCATGCAAAGAGATGAATTTCAGAAAAAACATCCATCTCCATGATCGCTTTCAAAATAACGTTGATAAAGGTAATCCTATGTACCCTTTATCAAAAATAATGATTTCTTTTGAAGTATGTGGAATTTACATGGTGTCTGACCCTAATGGTACTCAAACCGTGGCACGTAGATCATTTACTTGTAACTTAGGCAACACATACTAAACCTCTACTATACAACAATGTTACTATTCGCACATTACATTCTTGACAGTTACTCACAAACCGTTGCAGTCCGCTAACAGAAAACGGTAGATGATGTAATGGCTGTATGTATCTCACACATTTATTTTTTGGGAATTTCTTTACCTGCATATTGGTAGGAAGTATACCCAACAGCTCCAAAGAAAATAAAGTTATATCATGTTCTAAAGGTGTACCAGCAAATAATGTTATCAATGATCATCAGTTAGTATTGGACAATAATTATTTGCTACGCAAGTATTCAGTATTGAACAAATGTGGAAAAAACTAAACAAAATATACAAAATGGTATTTGCACTAGTCTCTAGAAAAATTTAGCCCCTTATTATCTCATGAGTGCATCATCTTCTTAGCAGTAGACCTTATTGCAATAAGATGATATGTGATGGTAGTTGTGAATCTGCAGTTCGTTAAAAGGAATAATGAATTAAGTTGACATATGGGGCAATAATAGCAACTTGCATATATATGGGGCAATGCTAGAAAAGTGTATAGTAACCCCTGTTGATAGACGTGCCTTAAATGTCTGATTGTATACTATACCGTCTCTGAACAATTTTTTAAGAAGTAACAATCAAAGACAGACTCTAAATGCTGAGAGACACAAGATGATGGCACTCAGAATACCAACGGCACTCCACACTGACACATCTACTAGAGGTCAATAATACTCCATGAAAGGTGTATTCAAGGTTATCAAGTTATTACAGGAGCTAAGATGATAGAATATTGGATGCCATATTAAGCAGCATGAAATATCTAAAGACAAGCCACATTTATGAAAATCAGTGAAATTAGCTAGGAAAAATTAGACATGTAATAGAATGGAGATGCAACTAGAAATAACTTATACTGAAAGTGACATTTAAGGCATAAGTAGCAGCCTTTTCATGTGCTCATGCCAGAAGTTGCAGCAAAGATCAAGAAGTGAGAGAAACTGGTACCATTTTCCAGCCCAAAACCAAATAAAATTTCAGTGGCATCAACCAAAGAAGGACCCTGGATCCTTAATATCAAAAATCAAATATGGGGGTACATTTCGAGTAAAAAAAATGGATTTAGCAGTTTCTATTTCTTTCACAAGTGAATTGAGAATCCATTATGAGCAGCATAATTTCGGTACAATTAATTACTGTAAAACTATAAGAAAATTTTAACAAATTTGCAACATCAAATATAATAGAGCTGAATTTATATCCCTTAGATTTCTTCTTTCTGTAGCCTCAAAGAAAGGATTAAAGAAATTATAGGTGCTGGATAATTCAAAGTCTGTCATTGATTGGGCTTCCAGAAAAAGGCACAGTGAATTGTGCCCACTTGCATCCTCCGCTACAGGATGGATATTCGGGAGGCAATTACTTCTTTCAAATATCTCTTTTAGACATGTTCTCAGGGAACTCGAACAAAAGGCAACGAGTTGTCTAAAGAAACACTCGTGTTGCCAATTGGTTATTTTGGTACTTGTGAGTTTATGGTTTTGATACCTATGAGTTCATGATACTTATGAGCTCCTGGTACTTTCGGTACTTATGAGTTCATGGTTTCTAAGGAATTTTTGCCATAGTCATCTACTTGTTTTTTTCATTATTTTTCTTTGATTGTAAATGTTTAATTGGATTTTTTAATTTTTATGTCCCTTTTTTTGTATGGCAAGGGTATGTACCTATAATGTTTTGAACAACAGGGTGAGGGTGATGTAAATTCAGAAGTAAAGGTGAAGAGGATTGTTGTCAGTTTTTTTGTATGCTCCTGGAAGCCAAATCGGTCACATTCAGGACCATAATATGTATATTCACTTCTCATGAATATAATGGATTTTTTCCTTTCGAGTTAAGTTATAATTATGTGTGTGAGAGAAATGGGGTTATAATGGGTGGTTGGGAGGAATGAATGATAAGCTCCTCACCCAGGCTCAATTCTCACAAGTGACATGACGAACTTTGATGTAATAGATGGAATACTTTAATCATTAATGTAATATATGGAATATGTATATTCCATATTGATGTAATAAACAGAATATGTATATTCTCGATATGAAATATAAGAAAACAATAACAAAAACAATAGCACATAAATTTGAAAATACCTGTTTATCCATACTTTCATAGCATCTGCAATAATACCTTAAGAGTAGTTTGCATGCACAAGAATACCAGCAAACAATGACAAAATGAAATCAGCATATAAATCAAACAACGACAAATGTACACAGAGCTATGTGAATGCAAGCATGATAGAACATATGGAACAATTACTATTTCTTTAGGGGTAATACATGGCCAACAATTTGACATAAGGAAAACACAGCAAAAGACTACAGATATGACACATCATAGAATGCAATGTCAAGCCAATGGAACATGGTTTGTTGCACAGATTAAGAGGCTTATAAAGTTATTGACTTGACATCCTTCTAAATTTCATATCAATTCTAACCTTTTTACCTACCTAAAGGTAGCTCTGAAGCATATCGTTTGTGCACAATATAGCAACACATGGGTCAAATCTTGAAGGCGATTAGGGGCATCTTGGAAGTTGGATGATTTTAGATTCCAAAAGAATGAAATGCTAGCTCAAACACAAGGTTTGTTGGGGTTCTGTTATTTTAAAATCAATAGCAACATTTGACTTATTTCAGAAGCCAATGGAGGGTCCAAAAAAACTTATGATGTATGGTGTGCAAGAGAAGAGATCTCAGATATAAAGGAGGTCTGGTCATAAAAAATCTTAAGATGTCCACAATTTTGTACATCTCCAGGACCGTTTCTTTCAAATATGCTACTACAAGTCTTCAAGATTACTATATAGCATTATTATCACTACGATGTGTCTAAGGGTCACTTTTGTTTCACCCTCTTAATTTTTCACACAAGATGGAGTTTTGAGCTATTTTTATACCATGTCTTCAAATTAATAAAAATATAACTTACTATTTGTGAACCGACTATATATGGTGGGTTGTGGATGCATGTTTATAAGCCTACACATCTATACTCCATTTTATGGCATCTGCATTTTTTAGATGCACTGAACTCTTAGACATAATTTAACCATTGTGATAGCGGATGTTATTCATCAGTGTTTTTTACCTGTTTTGATGACTAGATTCCTTGGCTGAGTTTTCTAGAAGCTAATCTCAATCTATCAATTTGTCATCTAGAAAACACCTCAAACAATTTTTTTTCCTCCTACCCCTCCATACCAGTCTATGATGAGAACGATCTTCATTTTTCAAGTCATATCTCGCTTCAACAAAGTCTCCCTGTCTATAGCTGTCATAACTTCGCTTCTCTGCTATCATTTTCCCTTGTTTCTCATGCCATTCACTATCCAAAAGTTGAAAAAGTGTCTGCTCCTCTATCCCTGTTCATATTGTCATATGAAAATTTGATCATGCCTAAGAAAATACTCAGAATCTGTGACTATTGTCTCTAAGTTAGATAGTGGTGTTTAGGTAGTTTTTCCTTAGCTAAGATATCCTAAGCCAAAAAGCCTGTGTCTAGTACCAGTCATCCATGAATATTTCCCTATTTTTCTAAACAAGCCTTGATATATCCATAGGTCGCGCACCACTAAGAGGTCACTTTGTCTCATTTAAGAAGAATTTCTACAAAGATCCAAATCATGAAAATATGAGGATGTTCACTGTCTGCAGAAACATGCTTAGATCAGGCAAAACCTCCATGAAACACCAGAGGAGATCTCCAAGGTTCAAAAGCATATATTTTTACATCTCTGCAGGGGTTTAATTTAATGATGATTAGTGTGCAAATGGGAGCAAACGATCAACCGAGCAAGTTTCTCATAATGAAATATTTTTCCTTCAGTAATCCGATGGAGAGCTGTAAAGTAAAAGCAGCAAGTATACATGGTTTAAATCCAAAGGCTGCCTGAAGAGCAGAGATCATTCCTAAATTCAAATAAACACAAAAGACCAAATGATGCTGATCAGCAGTGCTCCATATTCACCTCCAAAGTCAGTACTGCATAGTATTTCCAAAAGGTATCATCATGAAAGGCATAAGAGGTCAGTTGCCTCTTATGTTACCTTGAACCTGGGAATTGAAAATTAGTCAAAGGAAATTTCAATATATCTCTGAAAACACAGTCAAGAGAAAAGTTAGTTCAGTGATGTCTAGCAATGAGCACTCTCCATATACCAATCACATTGCTTCTGATCTAGATTTCATAGTGATATTTTACAAAAGGGATATACACCACAGACAGGGCCTTATAAAGCAAGAGGGCATTAGGTTCAAGTGATTTTATCAAAGATAAATGGAAAAATTTCACTTTGTTTCCTATTAGTATTCTTTAAAGAAAACATACAAAGGCACAGTGTTGAAATAGCTGAAGATTCTGTGTTTAATAGAACCTCCTTCAAAACCAGAGGGTTAGAAGCACAATGACGGAAACCTCCTTCACAAACAAGCAGAGGATCAAATTTTTTTTAAGAAACTTCAGAGTCTGATTTGTGCCACTTCTTCCAAATATGAATAGAGGATACATCACCAAGATTAAAATTGTGTTTGACAAAGGTTTCTTGTGGCAGAGAAAGGTTGAGAAACAGTGGTGAAACAAATGAAATATGATAAGTTAAAGGCCTCTTTCACATCAAAAGCTAAAGATTGACATAATGATGCTAACAGGCCTCTGTTCTTATGTTTATAAAAGCCTTCTTCAAAGGATGAATCAGAGGTTATAATTTTGATTAAAGTAGCCTCATCTGAATGGTAAAAACATTAGAGTAAGCTCTATTTTGAGTGACTTTTGCAACTGATATAAAGAAACAATCGACACAGATGGTTTATGTGAAAAGATCATTTTTCATTTAAAAAAATCCATTACGGTTTATCAAAGATACTCCCTCCAAGTGTTGAATAAAAGGGCAAGCGCCAAGAGTAACCTTTCAATCTCATTTAAAAAAATAGAGGGCACATTGTTAAGATAGGTGAAACTTTCACTGTTTAAAGGTCTCCTTCACAAAAAGAAAAGGGTCAGCTCTCCAAAATATTTACACTATGAATCATCTCATTCAAAGGGTTAAAAGGGTGATGAAGCCATAATTCAAATTCAGTCATAGGATACCAAGTCTTGGTGGATACAAGAAATTTGTTTTTTTTGAGATATTCTCAATCAAAGGATAAATTCAAGTTTCAACTTTGAAAGGCCACCTTCGAAATGAAAAAAAGGCACAATGTCAAATCACCAAAAGGACGGAAGAAAGGGTGTTTCAAAAACATTTTAAAAGGAGCTATAAAGCTCTCAACATTAAAGATCATTTCTATTGATAGAAAGGGAAAAGAAGAAAACATTTTCTTCGAAGCCTTGGGCGAGCGTTTGTAGAAAATTGAGGACATGACGTGCCTGGAATTTAGCGTGACGTGCCTATTGACATTCACCGAAGAATTTTACACCCGGCACGATGCACCTGTAGCGGCGTGCAATGCGTCTATGTGTGTCAACCAACCGGCCCGCCCGGCGTTCAGAGGACGCCCAGGGCCTGACCCGACAACACCAACACGGCATGCAGGCACTACGCGCCTGTGCACAGGAGTGTAGCGCTGCTCAAATAACCTCCATATCTCCTCAAATCAAATTTTTTCACGATAAAGATTTATCCCAAAAGCACACATACATTTTAAGAGTTATTCTACTGCTTTATTCGCTAAGTTTTTAAGTTCGAAGAGGGGTCGAGAGTCAAGTTGGTTAAGAAGAAAAGAACAGTCTTATGAAGGCAAAAAAAAATAGTTTACTCTAGAAACCACCATGTTTACAAAGAGGAAACAAAACAGTGATTGAGGAGGAAGGGCTTATTGTCTGGTTTCCTAAAGCCTGTTGGTTGAGTAAAGAGAAAAAACCTAGTTTTTGAGAAAGGGATTGATATCAGTTGAAAGGCTTGTTTTGATTGAAAATCCCAAACTAAGTTTAAAAGAGGAAACAATTTGTTATAAAGCAGGAAGGCTTATTTTCATTTGGCAAAAAGGCCTATTTGCTCAGTGATAAGGTAAAAACATAGTTTTAGGAAAAAAAACGCATTTTCATTCAAAAGGACTTGTTTTGATTAGTGATATAAAATACAGTGAGTTCAAGGATCAAACATAAGTTTTTTTTCAAAATATAACCTTTTACCAAAACTCAGTGTTTGAAGTAGCAAGGCCTTTTGCCAGTTAAAGCTTACTGGGTTGGAGTGGTTAAAGTGAAACACAGTCCTACAAGGAGGAAAGCAGTGGTTTTTGCTAAAGAAGAAAAACTTGTTTTGGTAAGTCAGTGAAAGGAATAAAAAACAAATATGCGTCCAAGGAAAGGTCTAAGGAGGCAAGCCAACACAATAGGTTTGAACCCACTACTATCAAAGAGATCACTACATCCCTCTCAACCTTGTCCTATTTTCAAGAAGTGAGTTGCCTCTATTTTTGCAACAAAATCCAAGAGGTTACTAACTTCCCTCTCCTAAACTAAGTTATTATCCCATAGATTAGATCGAGAGCAGGTCCACATTGTAGATCAAGATTTTTTTCTTACTCCTAAAGCAGTGAACAAGGCAGCCCAGATGAAAGAGACAAAAAGACAGTGGTTGTTGAGAAAGGAGGCACCCGGTGGAAAAAGTGGAAAAGGACATATCAAGGCTTGAAATCTTGGCCTCAGCTTCGTTGCATGCTTCTAAGAACCCATAAGGGGCTTTCTCGCCAAAATTAAGAAAATTTTGACATGATCTTGTTTTTTGTGTTTTTGGCCCTAATTGCACATTTTTCTAGGCACTGCCATGGGTGCTAGGAGCATCCTCAGCTCATGAAAATAATTTTTTTGGGTGTATTAAATTTTGGGCAGGATACTCACAAGTTTTCAGATCAAAAGGAGGTGTTTTGGTCCCCCAAAGACGCAAAAATCAGTCAAATTTCACCTTTCTGCCTCACATATCAGCAGATGAGACCCTCCTGGGTTTTTTTCACTCAGTCCACATTTCTATAGACTTCTATGGATCAGTTTTGGAAATCTCAAGTAGTTCTAGAAACTAGACATCTAGGGCTTTCCAACGTGCTATCACAGGCCTCATTTTCATATCGAGAGGTCCCTACAAAGTTATCTGCAAAACATGATTCTTTCTATTGTTACGCTCCTATATCATTTTGGCTTAAAAGGCAGTTTTCTAAATATGCTCCTCCAAATGTGCGTTTTCACACAAGATGGAGTTTTGAGCTAGTTTTATACCATGTCCTCAAATTAATAAAAATATAACTTACTATTTGTGAACCGACTATATATGGTGGGTTGTGGATGCATGTTTAAAAGCCTACACATCTATACTCCATTTTATGGCATCTGCATTTTTTAGATGCACTGAACTCTTAGACATAATTTAACCATTGTGATAGCGGATGTTAGTCATCAATATTTTTTACCTATTTTGATGACTAGATTCCTTGGCTAAGTTTTCTAGAAGCTAATCTCAATCTGTCAATTTGTCATCTAGAAAACACCTCAAACAAATTTTTGTCCTCCTACCCCTCCTTGTCAGTCTATGATGAGAACAATCTTCATTTTTCAAGTCATGTCTCGCTTCAGCAAAGTCTCCCTGTCTATAGCTGTCATAACTTCGCTTCTCTGCTATCATTTTCCCTTGTTTCTCATGCCATTCACTATCTAAAAGTTGACAAAGTGTCTTCTCCTCTATCCCTATTCATCTTGTCATGTGACAATATGATCATGCCTAAGAAAAAACTTAGAATATGTGACTATTGTCTCTAAGTTAGATAGTGGTGTTTAGGGAGTTTTTCCTTGGCTAACATATCCTAAGCCAAAAAGCATGTGTCTAGTATGAGTAAGTCATGAATCTTTCTCTATTTTGCTAAACAAGCCTTGATCTATCCGTAGGTCGCACACCACTAAGAGGTCACTTTGTCTCATTTAAGAAGAAGTTCAACAAAGATCCAAATTAGGAAAAGATGAGGATTTTCATTGTCTAAAGAAATATGCTTAGATCAGGAAAAATCTCCATGAAACACCAGAGGAGCTCTCCAAGGTTCAAAAGCATATATTTTTACATCTCTGCAAGGGTGTAATTGAATGATGATCAGTGTGAAAATGAGAGAAAAGGATCAACTGAGCAATTTTCTCATACTGAAATATTTTTCCTTCAGTAATCAGATGGAGAGATGTAAAGTAAAAGCAACAAGTATACATGTTTTAAATCTGAAGGCTGCCTGAAGAGCATAGATCATTCCTCAAGTCAAATAAACACAAAAGAATAAGTGTTGCTGATCAGCAGTGCTCCATATTCAGCTCCAAAGTCAGTGCTGCATTGTCTTTCCAAAAGGTATCATCATGAAAGGCATAAGACGACAACTACCTCTTATGTTACCTTGAACCTAGGATTTGAAAATTAGTGAAAGGAAATTTCAATATACCTCTAAAAACACATTCAAGAGAAAAGTTAGTTCAATGATGTCTAGTAGTGAACACTCTCCATATACCAATCACATTGCTTCTGATCTAGATTTCACAGTGATATTTTACAAAAGGGATAAACACCACAGACAGGGCCTTATAAAGCAAGAGGGCATTAGGTTCAAGTGATTTTATCAAAGATAAATGGAAAAATTTCACTTTGTTTCTTATTAGTATTATTCAAAGCAAACATGCAAAGGCACAGTGTTGAAATAGTTGAAGATTCTATGTTTAATAGAACCTCCTTCAAAAGCAAAGGGTTATAAGCACAATGATGGAAACCTCCTTCACAAATAAGCATAGGGTCAGCATATTTTTAAGAAACTTCAGAGTCTGATTTGCGCCACTTCCTCCAAAGATGAACAAAGGATACATCGCCAAGATTAAAATTGTGTTTGAGAAAGGTTTCTTGTGGCAAAGAAAGGTTGAGAAACAGTGGTGAAACAAATGAAATATGATAAGTTAAAGGCCTCTTTCACATCAAAAGCCAAAGATTGACATAATGATGCTAACAGACCTCTGTTCTTATGTTTATGAAAGTCTTCTTCAAAGGATGAATCATAGGTTATAATTTTGATTAAAGTAGCCTCATCTGAATGGTAAAAGCATTAGACTAAGCTTTGTTTCCACTGACTTTTGTAACTGATATAAAGAAACAATCCACACAGATGGTTTATGTGAAAAAAAAAAATTCATTTAAACAAATCCATTATGGTTTATCAAAGATACTCCCTCCAAGTGATGAATAAAAGGGCAAGTGCCAAGAGTAACTTTTCTAGCTCATTTAAAAAAACAGAGGGCACATTGTTAAGATAGGTGAAACTTTCACTATTTAAAGGCCTCCTTCACAAAAATCAAAGGGTCAGCTCTCCAAAATATTTACACTATGAATCAGCTCATTCAAAGGGTTAAAAGGGTGATGAAACCATAATTCACATTTATTCAAAGGGTGCTTCCATCAAATGATAGGATACCAAGCCTTGTGGATAAAAGAAATTTGTTTTTTTGAGATATTCTCAATTAGAGGATAAATTCAAGTTTCAAGTTTGAAAGGCCACCTTTGAAAGGACAAAAAGGCACAATTTCAAATCACCAAAAGGGGGGAAGAAAGGGTGTTTCAAAAACGTTTTAAAAGGAGCTATAAAGCTCTCAACATTAAAGATAATTTCTATTTAGCGAAAGGGAAAAGAAAAAAAAACGTTTTCTTTGAAGCCTTGGGCAAGAATTTGCAGAAAATTGAGAATGCGATGCACCTGGAATTTAGTGCGACGTGCCTATTGGCGTTCACCGAAAAACTTTACACACGGCGCGATGCGCTTGTGCGTGTCAACCGACCGGTCCGCCCGGCATTCAAAGGGCGCCCAGGGCCCGACCCAACAGCACCAACACGGCGTGCAGGCACTACGCGCCTGTGCACAGGGGCATAATGCCACTCAAATAGCTTCCATCTCTACTCAAATCAATCTTTTTTACAATGAATATTTGTCCAAAAATCACACATACATTTTAATAGGTATTCTACTACTTTCTTCACTAATTTTTTAAGTTCGAAGAGGGGTTAAGAGTCAAGTTGGTTAAGAAGAAAAACACAGTCTTATGAAGGCAAAAAACACAATTTACTCTAGAAACCACCATTTTTAAAAAGAGGAAACAAGACAGTGATTGAGGAGGAAGGGCTTATTGTTTGGTTGCCAAAAGCTTGTTGGTTGAGTAAAGAGCAAAAACCCAGTTTTTGAGAAAGGGATTGATATCAGTTGAAAGGCTTGTTTTGATTGAAAAGCCCAAAATAAGTTTAAAAGAGTAAACAATGTGTTATAAAGAAGGAAGGCTTATTTTCATTTGGAAAAAAAGCCTATTTTCTTAGTGATAAAGTAAAACCATAGTTTTATGAAAAAAACTCATTTTCTTTCAAAAGGACTTGTTTTGATCAGTGATATAAAAAACAATGAGTTCAAGGATCAAACATAAGTTTGTTTTCAAAATATAACATTTTACCAAAAGTCATTGTTTGAGGTAGCAAGGCCTTTTGTCAGTTAAATCTTGCTGGGTTGGAGTGGTTAAAGTGAAACACAGTCCTACAAGGAGGAAATCAGTGGTTTATGCTAAAGAAGAGAAAATTTCTTTGTTAAGTCAGTGAAAGAAATAAAAAACAAATATGGATCCAAGGAAAGGGCTAAGGAGGCATGCCAACACAATAGGTTTGAACCCACTACTATCAAAGAGATCACTACATCCCTCTCAACCTTGTCCTATTTTCAAGAAGTGAGTTGCCTCTAATTTTGCAAAAAAATCCAAGAGGTTACTAACTTCCCTCTCCTAAACTGAGTTATTTTCCTGGATATTAGATGGATAGCAGGTCCACATTGCAGATCAAGATTTTTTTCTTACTCCTAAAGCAGTGAACAAGGCAGCCCAGATGAAAGAGACAAAAATACAGTGGTTGCTGATAAAGCACGTGCCCAGTGGAAAAAGTGGAAAAGGATATATCTAGGCTTGAAATATTGGCCTCAGATTCCTTGCATTCTTCTAAGAACCCATAAGGGGTTTGCTTGCAAAAATTGAGCAAATTTTGACATGATCTTGTTTTTTGTGTTTTTTGGCCCTAATTGCACATTTTTCTAGGCGCTACCATGGGTGCTAGGAGCATCCTCAGCTCATGAAAATCACTTTTTTGGATGTATTAAATTTGGGGGCAACAACTCACAAGTTTTCAGATCAAAAGGAGGTGTTTTGGTCCCCCAAAGAGGCAAAAAATCAATCAAATTTCACCTTTCTGGCTCACATATCAGCAGATGATACCCTCCTGGGTTTTTTCACTCAGTCCACTTTCTGATAGAATTTTAGGGATCAATTTGGGAAAAATCAAGTAGTTATAGAAACTAGACATATAGGGCTTTCCAACGGGCTATCATGGGCCTCATTTATACTTCGGGAGGCCCCTCAACATTTGTCTGCAAAATAAGCTTATTTCTGTTGCTACGCTCCTGTAGCATTTTGGCTTAAAAGGCAATTTTCTGAATATGCTCCTCCAAATGTGCGTTTAGCTATTTTTAACACCATGTAAGTGATTAAAATTCAATTTTCTTTCTATTATTATCTTAAATAGATATTTTTGAAGATATTTTGTGCCTTGGGCTTTGCAAAGCCTCAAGGACAAAATCAGATATTTGTAATAGGCCAATGGCCTTCTAGATGCTCTAGGAGGGTTTATTTCTCTTTGGCCCATATAATCCAAGAGAATATATTGTAACCAGAGGCTTAAATTGCTGTTATAGAGCAATACATAGTATTAGAAGCTTTGAAGAAATACTTTGTCTCATGAAGTGGATAATTTCTTGTTTGACTTGGATGGTGGAGAAGGACTGTTTGTAGGATTCCATGGCTTGGTGAATGGTATATTTTTCCTTATCTGTTATGTTTCTTTAGTTTATCATACATGTTTTCATGCTTATTTCTTTATTTAGGTCAGTAAATAATAGATTTGAGACATGCCCATGGAGGCACCTCAAGTTTTCTGATCATTACAACTTCTATGTTTTTCTTCTTTCTTGGTTATGTCAAAGAATTCTTAACTTCTCTTTGATACCCTAAGAAATTGTTATCAATATCATTAATGGTTATTATGTATGATATCTATTATGATTCATAGTATGCCCTGCTTACTCATAGCTAACCAAAACCTCATCACTGAAACCTTTCTCTGAATATTTGATTGTCCTACTTAAACCAAAGATGTCTTGTTTTGATCTTGCCCTTTTCCCATGCTCTGCAATCTTATTTCAAAGTTCCTGATAGCTCAAAATATGATGTTTAGGAGTTTCCTCTTCATATATTGAGTTATTTTTTGTCTTATTTGTTTTCCCAAAAGTCTGAAGGTAATTTTCCCAAAGTTAAAGGGTCTTATACTTCTATGTATCACCTGAATGTTCATTTTATGCAACTATCAGTTTGAGTTTCATTTATACTGATTAATGGTTAGCCCTACCACATGAATGTTTGCTATAAAACTATTTATGCTTAAAAACCTCTTTTTATCTCACAAACTTAGTGTCCATCTCATTTCACTTCACCTAAAAGAATCCATTTATCTCGACCAAATCGGCCCTACAATATACCTTGTCCACCCTTTGAGGCAGTCTCGACCTTATGGACCCCATAGCCCAGTTGACCTGACAAAATTTTGATCTAGTTATCCTTTGATCAGTTCTCCCTCAAAAAACCTAAAACAAACCAAAACATACTTAACAACTAGCCTAAAATAAAATACATAGAAAGCAAACAAGTTTACATCCTTTGCACAAATAGAGAGAGCCCTCTCTGAGTCTAGGAAGGCTAGGTATTAGGGCTCTAAAGTTGGTTTGATGTTACCCTGTCACTTGGCTTGCCAATCTGCCAAATCACGGGACCCTAACAGTGAAAATTGTTAATAAGCATTATACATGATTAATTTTGCAAGCATAGATTCTGTTCCAAGTGCCTATTGTATTAACAATTTATATACGCAACTTTATTGTATTGTAAGACATTGAAGTACTCAGAATCATTTATTGACATTTTCTTTGGTTGTATTGAAAATTTTTGGAATACAACTGGGTAAATGGAAGGCAGTCTCATCTCATTCTTGTTTTTTTATTGGATATGTTGTGCTTTTCTTTGATTGGTTGTCATTTTGCTATATAGTTGTTGAGTTGATATTGCTTTTTTAAATTTCAAATGCGCAGCCTTCCTCAGATGTTAAAGTGGAAAAGGTAAGAAGTGAACTTGAGAAACAAGAAGGTAAATCTGAGGAAGAATTTAAGCAATCCCTTGATGCTTTCAAGGAATAGGCTTCTAGAATGTAGGCAATTTCAAAAGACTTTCTATGCTAAAAAAGAAAAGATAGTGTTAAAGGATATGACAGAGCAGTTGAAACTACAGTCAGAAAATATGAGAGCATTTTTAACTTCAACTGTGGAGGAAATCCGTGTAAAGGGAAAAGAAAATTTGTCAATTTGGGTTGAAAATGTTCCTGAGACTGTGAAGGATGTAGCTGAAACTGCTTTTTTTGTTCACCTAAATGATCTTAAAAACCAGTCTAAAGTTCATGACTTTTGCCTTGGTATTCCATATGGAAAGAGTGCTAATTTTTTCTCTATTATGGTGTTTACGTTTATGATATTCATTTTCTAGTTAGCACTACAATCTTGCCATGGTATATATGATATTGAAATGAGAATGCAACAAACATTACACAACAATAATACTTGGAAGTATCATTCTAAGCAAGCAAACTATGAGAGATCTTTTTTGTTGCTATAAAATCAGTTGTTGCAACTTTTCACGTGATGCAGGTGCACTTCTTTTTGTTGGGGGTTTTCTTTCATTTCTCATAACTGAAAGCATTCTTGTTGTTCGTTTTGGGGTCATCCTAGGTGGCATACACCTAGCTGTGAGCATTTCAAGCCTTAAGGCCTGGAAAAAGGGTGATTCATCCATTCCCTTTGTGAAAGGACAAGTTCTTTAGAGAACTCCCTAATAACAACCTTATTTTTTCCATTTGTTTTAAGCTTGATAGTAATAAAATTTCGACTGTTTATATCATGGCCAATACAATGCTGGATTTGAAAATGGACATATAAGCTAGTTAATATGTTAGTGACATGTGACTATATTAATATTATTATATTGAGGCTAGGGGTTAGGTAGTTAAATCCATTGTTGAAATGATTTGTATTGGCAAAAAATTACCAAGGGTCCGGGTATTGGTACATAGGAGAATTGGTGAAAATATTGGCAAATCGACAAACTGTGGCAAGCATTAAAAATTAGAAGACATTTATTTTTCTCAAAACTGAAAGAGGATTAATGTCATTCTCATCTCTCTTCAATTTTATACGTTGGAGATAAGTAATTTTAAGACTGATATGAAATGTTGAACTTTTATTTGCTGATGAAGAAACCTTTACTATGCTTTTTAAGCAGCTACTGATTATGAAGCCCTACTGTAGGATGAAGAGAAAATCTTCCTAAGACTACTCCTACTGTAAGAGGTCCATACTCGATGAAGTAAGAATTTTGATAACAAATGATGACTTTCTTTACTATTGGACTGCTCTTATATCACAAGAATTCAGCGACTGTTTTGAAGAGAATGCCACTGAGTATAGATTTAAATTCTACTCCTCATACTTACTAAAACATCTTTAGGAGACATGGAAGCTTCATCAATCTAGAGGTAGGTTTGGCTGGGACTTCAGGTAAGCGAATAAGCTACCAACAGTTGGTCCAATTCCAGGCATTGAAATTTACTCAATATCTATTCATAATAATTAAGAAAACATACCTCTAAAATTTGCATTGTCAATTTCTGGAGAACAACAATTTTCATATTATTGACTCATTACTATATGAAAACTACCATCTGCAAATTTGGTTCAAAATGCAAGTTCCACCATCCAAAAAATAGGTTGGAAACCTTAAAATCAAAGGATAATGTTAATGGAAGTGAGGTACTCAAGTCAATCTATGTTTTCATCCATTATTTTTTGTCTTCCATTTAATATCATATGTAATCAGTCCTTAAATTTATATGCTCTTTCCTTTGCAGGTCAAACCTGTTGTTGTTTCACTACCAGAGAGGCCTGGGAACCTGAGTGCATTGTAAGATACTCAGTGATGAGTTTTTTGTTTTCATGTTCTACAATTTTTTTTAATCGGATTATATTTTTTCTTTTGGAACTATTGGTTTACTAAATTTCTTGTTCTAGATCTCATTTTTTTATCAAGAGATTTATTTGCAAGTATACAGTGCCAAGTGTAAGTTTGATCTTCCAAAGAAAAAAGGGGAATCTTTAAAAATATTAGAGCAAAAAGGGGATGGGGATGTCATTGTAACTGTAGGAACATAGGAACAAGGGGTTTCTGGAGTTGTAAATGGAAAAAAAATGGTCACACCAATAAATCTTGCTATCATGCACAATTACAAGGGCTTACCAATTAGACCTATGAGTATTTGTTTGGATTTATCTATTACTTAATGTATGGCTAAAGGAGTCTGTCAGCAGTAATTGCAAATTAAATTTTTTTCATTTCAAAGTCACTTTGAGTTACTTTGTTATATGGTTATTAGTCTTGTCTATATCTCTCCAATGATGAAAACCTAGGTTGGACTTCCCTTATGTGTTATGCTTGACGTAATTCATTGGAATATAGTTGGCTTCATTGCCTTCTGTATCTATACTTGTGGTTTTGTATTGATAATGTTTGGGTTTGCTGTTAATGTTTTTCACTTCTAAGAATGCTTTGGTTTTTCTTTGCTCTAATTATGTATTGAACATTTTTTAAAAATCAATGCCTATTATACAATTTCAAGGATTTCCATAACTCCTCACATAATTCTTTAAAGGCTGCTAGCTCATTGGAAGAACACCTTCCATGCAGGAGGTTGGTGGTTCGATTCCACTGTACCCTAACTTGAATTATTCAATGATATTGTAGATTTTTTTAATTAAATATTTTTATATTGATTTATTTTAATGGTGAGATATTTTTTTGGATTCATTATTTTATATTGTCTCTACAGAGACAATAGATAAGATTAAAGACATTGTCTCCATAAAGACAATATGTCTTTAATTCCAACTATTATCTTTGGAGAGACAAAAATGAAATTGTCTCAACTTAAGACAATTTACCCAAAAATTGTCTTAAAACCCCCCTTTGTGTTGTAGTGAAACTATTGTCTCTAGAGAGACAAAAATGAAAATGTGTCTGGAGAGACAAAAATACTTGTGTTATATATTGTCTTTATAGAGACAATATTTTAAGACAATTTAATTTTAAGATGATTTAATTTGAGACACCCGCTTAAAGACAATATTTAAGACAATACACAAGTTTTCTTTTGTATCAAATTAATAAAATTTACCCAAAAATTGTCTTAAAACCCCCCTTTATGTTGTAGTGTTGTTTTACTGAATATATCAACCTAGCACCAATCTAGGAGGCTAACTAGTTCGAGAAAATTTCTCAACCAACTGGACCTCAACAAGCTCCCAAGTATTAGGAACAAACTCATTCTAGAATTAATGAGCACACCAAAGACAAGTAGGAATTATATTTTCCAAGTCACTCCTTTAATGAATACTTGTCTTTGTTGAGATTGCAACAAGATGATGAGCTTAGTGGAAAGAAGTCGCCTTCACTAAGTGGGCCCGTAGGCTATTTTTGGCGCAAAGTCTATTTTTAGACTATGTCTATTTTTAGATATGTCGATCATATTCTATGAGTTGCAGGATGCTATTTGTGGATGGTTGGTCAAGTTGGAAAAATAGATGGACTTCAATTTTTAGACATATTGGGCGGAATCTATTTTTAGATTGCCAGTCTAAAAATAGATATGTCGAGTATTATTAGCTCTTAATAATATTTGGACTATAAACATTATCTTATTCTCTTGGAGCACGTCAGTTAAGTGCACAGATGTGGAATAGGAGCTGACAGAAGGAATCACGCTATTATTGAGGGTTAAGTGGATCTATTGCATGGATACTTCATTTAGAACTCATGTGACAGAGTTTGGTGGAGTTGATTGAGTAGTTAATGGAGTTGTGTTCAGTTTAACTGAGTTAAACATAGTTGAACTAGTTGTATCTAGTCTAACTGATTGATACACTAGTGAGAGTGGTGTGAATTAATTATTAATTAATTCACTAACTGTTAACTCATTAATCAAATAAATAATACATCAGTTGACTACAGATGCATGGACAGTTTCAGTGGAGACCAGTGAAGAGGTAGGTGAAAGAGCAGTGTGACTATCAGTTGTGACTGTAGTGTTGCATGATTTGCAACAACCAGTGATTGGAGATGTCGATGAGGATTGTGTGATCAAGGTTGAACCAATTCAAGTTCATTTAGAGCCATTATTCAGTAGTGATTTTGCAATAGAGGCAGGCTATCAGGTGGCAGAGATTGGATCATGTGATTTGCTAGATCGGGCTTGATTAGTGTGTAACAATTAGAGATTGTACTGAGAGCTTGTGAGGAGCTTTATATAATGATTGTTACATGATATCTATGACATATAATATATAGATAGTTGGGGGTTTTCAGCTTTAATCTTTCCCATAAAATATTGTGTTCTTATGTGTGATTGTTTATGGTTTTAATGTGTGCATGCGATTGTTTTTATTTCTGCAATTAATGATCAATGGTAGAAGAGATTTGGTATTGTGCATGAAGTTAAAATAGTGTGTGATCAGAAGAATATTGGTGTATAAAATATCAGTTATTTAAATTTCTACATGGTATCAGAGCACTATTGATCATTGGAGCAATTGCAAAACATTGAAGCGGTTGAGTTTTGTGCTGGTGGAATTCGAATTTGCAGTAGTGTTTTCTTGGTGTCGAAGTTGAGATGTCTTTCAATGGATTGCGATTGGATTATTCCCTTGAGGGCAGATCAAATTATATTGCATGGAAGGATAGGATAGAGGCGGTGCTGGATGACAATGGGTTGAAGGAAATCATAGATGCAGGAATTCCAAAAACTGCTTCTAGCGATGCTACCACACTTGACGCATGTCAAAAGAAGACAGTAAAGTGTCGAAGAATTCTGTTGGAAGGTGTAAAGGATCACATAGTGTCCAGCCTTCATGGTAAGGCTTCTCCATTCTTGATGTGGAAAGCATTGACATACTTTTTCCAAAGCAAGAGCGACCAAAGGAAGTTGGCTCTCAAGGATAAACTCAGGAACATAAAAATGGAGAAAGGCCACAGTATGCCCAAGTACCTCACGAAGTTCATCAAATTTAGGGATGAGCTGGGAAGTGTGGGGGTGACTGTAGATGATAAAGACTTGGTGAGCTTGGCTCTCCTTGGGCTTTTGAAGAGTTGGCATTCCTATCAGGACTCTGTCAATGGTAAGGAGAAATTTCCAGGATGGGAGCGAGTTTGGTTGGATCTTGTGCAAGAGGAGATAAGGTGAAGTACCAGGGACAGATCTTCATCAAAGAACTCTGATGAAGAAAATTGCGCTTTGGCTACCAAAGCAAGGAAGGGGAAGAGCAAGAATAATTCTTCTCAATCCAGTGTGAAAGGCAAGAAGCAGGACATGCCCAAGGTGAAGTGCTTTCACTGTCACCAACACGAACATTACGCCACTAATTGTCCACAGAAGAAGAAAAATAAGCAGGCTTTTGGACATTACGCCTCACAGTTTGAGCTGGATTTTTCGCTGATTGCATGCTTGGTCTCAAGTGTGATGGGTTCAGTGTGGTTTCTTGACAGTGGTGCATCTTTTCATATGACCGGAGACAAATATTTGTTTACTAATCTGGATGAGAAAGATCTTGGAGTGCACATCGAGATAGGCGATGATGGTAGATACAGTGTGACCGGTATCGGTACCATTTCCTTTGAGAGGGAGTCTAGTAAACATGCATGTTCAAGGATTGAAGAAGAATCTGATCTCGGTGGCCATGTTAGAAGACAAGGGATATGATGTTGTATTTAGTGAGGGAAAGGCTTTCCTGCGTAGTAAGGCAACTGGTGAAACCCGGAGGATAGGGATTTGAGTTAATAACCTTTATCAATTGCAGGTAGATGGCTGCACAGCAATGGCAAGCAAGGCAGAAGGAGTGGTGAGCCAGGATGATGGCGAGCTGTGGCACCAGAGATTGGGCCACCTTCACCATGGAGCTTTGAAGATACTGCAACATATTTCTACTGGGCTTCCTAAGGTTACTCTTGCGCAGTCAGATCAGTGCAAGGGATGTACCTTGGGAAAATTTGTGAAAGCCAAATTTCACGAGAAGGATAGTCACACCACGATGATCCTTGAGAGAATTCACACAGACATGTGTGGACCTTTCTTATTAGATTTGACAGAAAAGCACAGGTACTATGTGATATTTGTTGATGATTTGTCTCAGAAGTGCTGGATCTTATTCATGCAGAAGAAGAGAGAGACATACTCAAAGTTCTGTGAGTTCAAGGCACTAGTTGAGAAAGAATCGGGGAAGAAGGTGAAGGCTATTAGGAGCGACAATGGTGGTGAATTCATCTCTGGCGAGTTCAAGGACTTTTGCAGTGCAGAAGGAATTTGAAGAGAGCTCATAGCGCCTCATAACCCACAACAGAATGGGGTCACTAAGCGAAAGAACAAAATGATCGTGGGTGTTGCACGGGCGATGTTGCATGATCAGGGCCTTCCCATACACTTGTGGGCTGAGGCATGCAATACTGTAGTATATGTGTAGAACTATTGTTCTCACAAGATACTTGGCATGAGTACACCCGAGGAGGCGTTTTCTAGTAAGAAGCTTGATATTTCCCACTTGAGGATTTTTGGTTCACCTGTTTACATTCATGTGAAAAAGGATGCCAGGAAGAAGCTGGAGCTGACCGCAGAGGTTGGGATATTTTTGGGGTACACTGATACGCCCCACAACTATCGTGTGTATTTTATA
The DNA here is from genome assembly GCA_034641835.2 of Pinus albicaulis. Taxonomy (NCBI): domain Eukaryota; kingdom Viridiplantae; phylum Streptophyta; class Pinopsida; order Pinales; family Pinaceae; genus Pinus; species Pinus albicaulis. The sequence continues at coordinate 1,233,767,885 of CM076578.1, read as the reverse complement.
GACAGTCGCAAGACTGTTGTGCGGCGGGATATCAAATTTCATGAGGAGAAAGCCATGAAGTGTTCGCTTGAGAGGGAGCTAGACTTGCATGCAGATGAGGACCTATTAGTTCCTAAGGATGAGTCTTTTGATGTGGATCAGCCACAAGAGGAGGTTCATGGAGTGGAAGAGACCACTCATGCAGTGCCAACCATCAGAGGGCGGAAGCGCACTACAGAAGTTGAGCGATTGGCTCAAGATGCAGAGAAGGTTGTAGGAGCACCTACATCACAGCACAGACAGAGACAGTCACCTGACCGGTACACTAGATACATGGCTCTTATGAGAAAGTGTATCGTGATAGAGCCATCCTCTTTCGAGGAAGCCGCATAGGATCCCGCATGGGTAGATGCCATGGTGGAAGAGTATGATTTGATTGTCAGAAACAGTGCATGGGATATTGTCCCAAGGCCGGAGGGGAAATCAGTGGTAGGTTCGAGATAGATCTACAAAGTGAAGCAAGAAGCTTACGGGAGTGTGGAGAATTACAAGGAAAGATTTGTTGTCCGAGGCTTCTCACAAATTGAGGGGATCGATTATGAGGAAACCTTTGCACCTGTCGCAAGGTATTCTTCAATACGGACGATCCTAGCTCTCTCAGCGCAGATGGGGTGGCACATTCATCAGATGGATGTGAAGATTGTGTTCCTCAACGGAGTGATTGAGGAGGAGGTGTACATAGAACATCTGAAAGGTTTCGAGATCTTCAGCAGCGAGTCGCATGTGTGCAGGCTCAAGAGAGCGTTGTATGGGTTGAAACAAGCACCTCGTGCTCGGTACACACGGATAGACAGTTATTTCAATGGACTTGGATTCTCCAAGAGTGAGACGGATCCAAACCTATACCAGATTGTGGTGGAGGGTAAGTTGTTGATCATTGTACTTTATGTAGATGATTTGATTTTGACAGGTGATGAAATTTTGATACACTCATGCAAGGTTGATCTTGAAAAGGAGTTTGAGATGAAGGACTTGGGCCTCCTTCATTATTTCCTGGGATTGGAAATTTGGCAGCGCAGTGATGGACGGTTTGTGTCTTAAGGCAAGTATGCCTAGGAGATACTGGAGAATTTCAACATGCATGGCTGCAAGCCTGTTGATGCTCCTCTTCCTAGTGGTTGGAGGAAAGAGGATGCTACTTCGGCAGAGGTAATGGATGCCACTGTTTATCGACAGTTGGTGGGGTTGCTTATTTATCTGGTCAATACATGACCCGGCATATGCTATGCTGTTAACCAGCTTTCACAAGCTATGGCTAAGCCTACCAAGCTCTTTTGGAAGGCAGGCAAGCATGTATTGAGATATCTCAGAGGCACATCGGGATATGTATTATGGTACAGACAATCGGATGAGGTGATGTTGTGTGGCTTCACGGATGCAGATTAGGCAGGGAGCCCAACGGACAGAAAGAGCACATCTAGAGGGATTTTCAGTATCAGGTCGACAGCAGTTTCTTGGTACAGCAGGAAGCAGAGATCTGTGGCACTCAATTCAGTAGAGGCCGAGTATATCGCAGCAAGTTTGCCTACATGCGAGGCTATATGGATGAGGAAGATCCTGGTCGGGTTGTTCGGTTCACACTTAGATCCTACTGTGATATATTGTGATAATCAGAGTTGCATCAAACTCTCAGTTAATCCAGTATTTCATGATAGATTAAACACATTGACATCCAGTATCATCATATCAGAGATTATGTGCAGTGGAAGATTATGTTACTTTCATACATTCCCACGGAGGATCAGGATGCTGATATCTTGACGAAGGCACTCACCAGGAGCAAATTCGAATACCATAGGGGCGGGATAGGGGTGGCAGATAATCCTTATATTTTTGAGAGGGAGTGTTGAGATTGCAACAAGATGATGAGCTTAGTGGAAAGAAGTCACCTTCACTAAGTGGGCTCACAGGCTATTTTTGGTTCAAACTATATTTTTAGACATGTCGATCATATTCTATGAGTTGCAGGATGCTATTTGTGGATGGTTGGTCAAGTTGGAAAAATAGATGGACTTCTATTTTTAGACATATTGGGCGGAATCTAGTTTCGTTACCATTTAAAAAATGATATGGTAGAATAATAAACTCTTAATAATATTGGGATGCTGTGTCCTCTTATTACTCTTGAGAACACTGGTGATTGATACCTGGGTGCCTTACAGATGGCATGAAGAGAATTGTATTCTTGAGAGTTAGTGGAACCCTTCACGTAAAGGTCTTAGTTGAGCTCATGTGAAGTTTAAGTGGGATTTAGTTGATAAGATTAATGGGGTTATGTTGGTTGTGAGATGAAAAACATAGTTG